>WBMW01003367.1:34557-62248 GCA_013396635.1 Penelope pileata
GCCCCGTCGGGGCCGCACCGACAGCGGCTGCTCCTCGGGCTCCGCGGCCGCGGGAAGGGCTTCCCGGGCACCGAAAGCAATTAACACCATTCGGGGAATTTTTAATTGCTCTATAAAGCACGCCGTAAATAATTACTCCCAGCTCTGTTGATCCCTCGAATACGCGCTGACAGTTGTAATTTATGGCTTTGGAAACGTGGCCCCTTGGATTCAGCATAACTCCTTATTACGGTAATGACTTAACGCCGCTGCACTTAATGAGTATAAAGTGCCCGGCGCTGCGGGAGCCGCAAACTTCGCCCGCTCCGATATTTCTCCCCTTTATGGTTACAAACGACCGAGGGTTGCGGGGCCGGGGAGCGGAGCTCGGAGCTGCACCTCGGGGCTGGGGCAGCTCCGTGCTGTGCCCCCCCCCGCGCCTGGCACGAGGCACGCAACAGGCCACAGCCTGGTGGGGACAAAGCCCCCCCGGGGTGTCCCCTCGGGAGGGCTCGGGGCGGGGGCTGAAGTGCCCGAGGGCACCCTATGAATATTCAGCGCTCCCGCTACGCCCGAGGAGCATCTGCCGAGAAGTTATTGGTGCTGTCGCGCCGGCCCCTCTCCCCACCGTGCAGAAATGCGTGAAATCCCATTAGCCCCCCTGTTTCCCCCCCCTCTATTTGGCCACCCGCCCCGCACCAGCCCCGCTAATGAACGGCGTCTGGGCCGCCACCCCCGCGGGCACCGACGGCAGCGAGGGACACCGGGGGGCTCTGCCCCGTTATTAACTCCCGGCTTAATTACACAGCCCCAGCTAATTGCGGCTCGCAGCTCAGCAAGGAGCACGCGTGGGCCCCGCCGCGACGGGGCGGGCGGTTCCGTGCCGTCGGGCCCCGCTCCCCGCACCCTCCGGGGCTGCCGGCAGCTGCCCCGCGTGTTTGCTCGCTGCTTTTGTCTCCTGCCTGCTCCAGCCCCTGGGCTTGTTCCCCATCAAAGTGCTGCTTTACCAACAGATTTTTGTCTCTTCCCCTCGGCTTTCCTCCCACCCCCTTCCTTAAAAGCAGCCCCCGGGGTGCGGGCGGGGCTCCGCTGAGCGAGCAGCTTTCACTGCCGATAATAATGGTCTTAATTATTGCAAACATTGTCACACGGGCTTAGCCCCGTAAAACCTCAAAAAACCCTTCCTCGGTAAATCCTCGCGTTTATTTATTTATTATTTCCCTTTCCTCGCTCCCTGAGGTTAATTAGCAGGCAAAAAGCAAACACGAATTACAGCGGAGCCGGTGGGTAAACTTCAACGTAATTCCCTGCTGTTTGCATTATCCCGCTGGGAGAGTTTGGGGTTCAACGTGACCGAAAAGAGGGGAATGGTCGGGAACTGGGTGACGATGGGTTTTCCAAGCGCTGCTCCCGTTCTGTGACATCGTCGAATCAGCACACCCAGCCTGGAGGATTATCGGGGTTTCCACGAGCAGCGTTCTGCACGCTCGTGAAGTCAATGGATTCATTGCGTTGTTTACAGATGCACCAATTGTGTTTTCCAGCTGCAATTAGTTGGGATTCCCAGTGTCGCAGACACCCCACGGGTGGGAGCCCGACAGCAAACACAGCACGGAGTGCAAACACAGCTCGGGGAGGGGGAGGAGGGGATGTGGGGCTCTCTGCTCCGTGCATCACCAGCGTGAAGTGCGGTACAAACAGGGACAGCTTTGGGGAATGAGACACTATGAAGCTTGCAGGACCCCAGAGCAGCCCCAGGTGCCGCTCTGGGCAGGTCGCAGGTGGAGCCCGGGCATCAAGGGACAGAGGTGGTCACAGGTGGGGAAGTGAGCTTTGCATTCTGGGGACAAATATATGAAGGCTCCAAAGGAACAGAGAGATCCCAGGAAGCAAAATAATCTCCCCAAACATCTCCATATCACTGAGCTCAGCACAGCCCTGAGCAGCAGAGCTGTGAGATCCTGTAGGGGAATGCAGGGCTGGGGAGGAAGATTTCCATCCTGGGAGAAATCCTACCCCATCCCCGTGCTCAGCAGCACCGTGCTGAGCCCCAGCACAGCCCCACCAGAGCCCTGCAGCTGCCATGAGAGGTGGGGGCTAACCTCAGCCTTGCAGCAATATCTGCAGAGATGCCAGGGGGGCACTGGGGTCCCACACAGGAGGAAACAAACCCACATCCATGCTCATTCCAGGAGCAGCTCAGCAGCAAAGCTCAAGCTTAGATTCAGAGTCCCATCAAACACCGACATCGCAGCTCTGACATCCCCTTCCCAGGTTCCCTCAATCCCTCCCAGCATCTTTTCTTTTCCCCAGGACTTTTACTGCTCGGAGGAGATGAGCCAAGACATTTCCTTCTCCCCTTTCATAAATATTGCATCTCCCAAATGCAATTACCAAGGGCAAAGCGACACGAGCGTTGGCTAAATAAGATTATGTGATAATGTTAATGTATTTTATGCCTGCGCCGTGACACTCGACAAAGCCCCTATTAATAACAGCTCAATGAGCTGGGGGAGTTCTTAACAGGGTGCTTTGGGGGATTTTTGCTCCATGGGGAAGGTTTGCATGGTACTGCAGCATCAGTTGTGCAGGAGGAAGAGCAGTGCTGTGCCCACTGGCTGGGCTGCACCCAGGGCACAGGGCTGCACCCTCTGAGGTTGGATCTCCCCTGCGAGCACCAATGCAGCGCTGACCTGAGGAGCTGCAGAAGATCAACTGAGCAGCAGGAGTGAGATCTCGGCATCCCAGGAGCCCAGGTTTTGGTAAAAGCACAGCAAAATGCATCTTGCTGAAAAGCAGGCTGGTGCTCAGGGACCCAGTGCAACAGCAAGGAGAGCCACCGGGAGCTCAGGTCTGCAGGTAGCACAGAGCACTTAATCACTGATTGGATGTAAATTACTCAAAGCGCTTCATAAGGCAGCAGGCCTGGAGAGGTTGGGGCGCATCATGATGCTCTGAGTCACGACCTGGCTGTGGGCCATGCCTTACCCAGACCAAGAGCAGCAGCAAACACCCTCTGGTCCCACTTCCCCCAGCCAGAACACAACACCCCCACCAGACCTTAGCTCCCCTTCGCTGACCCCCAGTCTCCAAGCTGTATCTTCCCCTCTCTCCAGTGGCCATGTCCATCTGCCACCTCCTATTGACCCATCCATCCCTTCTGGGCTTCTTCCTCTATCGTATGACTCCCAGCCATGGGCCAACTGACACCGGGCTGGTTGCCCAGCCTGAGCCATTCAGCTCCAGCCACTGAGCTCCCTTCACCCTTCCTCTGAGCTGCTTCAGCCCCGGGCTGCAGCATCCCCATTGCTGCCGTGGGTGGTGGGGCCATCACCCCATGTCCCTGCAAGCAGCGTGACACACGAGTCCTTCGCCTTCTTTGATGCTTCCAGGGCAAATTCCTCCAGAGTCCGCAAAGTTTGCCTCTCCATTTCACATTAACACTAGTTTGTAGCTGCCCTCTGGCCCCCAGGGTGAGAGGTCAATCCTTTATTTACTTAGTGCCTCACTTAGTTCATCCGCAGCCCTTTCAGCAGCTAACAGACATGGAGCTGCTAACCTGCTCCTGGCAGCCCTCCCTCTGGCTCCTGCCTGCTGCAGGGTGGAGGTGGGCACTGTGCTGCGGGTGACAGCGGTGGGTGCAGCACAGCAGGGCAGGCTGCAGGGCTGTGCATCCCCCCTGCACCCATCCCCAGGCACAGCTCAGAGCCAGGCTGCTCATGCTTGTCACCATGGGACTTTTCTTCCTGTTTTTTTGCATCCTTGTTTCTGTGTTCTCCTGTTGCTTTGGAGGATGGAAAGCGGCAGCTCCTGGGAGGAGCAGCTGGGGAGTTTGAGGGCAGGAGGATCCATGCTGAGCTCCCACTATTCCTGGGACAGACACATCCCATGGCGGTGCCAATGTCCCCAGCACAGGGACACCATCCCTGCTGAATAGGGCCATGAAGCAGCAAGGGATGCTTTGCCCAGGACTGGGATCACGACAGCGCCTGCAATGTCACAGATGCTGCAAAGGCACCCAAGCACCATGCAGGAGCCCAGGGCATTGCTGCCTGGCTGCCTAAACCCCCAGAGGGACAATAAGGACCATTTCCAGTGCCCCCCATCCTGGGCTGCTCCTACAGGCTCCCAGCATCTCCCCATGGTTTCTGGTGCCAGAGGATTAGGGCACACAAAGGGACCCCAGTGCTGTCTGCAGGCAGCACACGTCACCTGAGCCAGCACAGGGCTGCACACGTCCACAGCAGGAGAAGCCCAAGCAGCCCCAACCCTGTCTTGACCCCACAGAAAGCCATCATCACCTCCCAGACCAGCCCTCACCCCTGAGAGCACAGCCTCCCCAGCATAACTGCACCCAGGGACAGCACCAAGCCCTGGTGTCCCCCGCAAGGCCACCTTGCCCTGGGCACCCTGCAGAAACCACCCAAAGGAGGGCTGTGCCCCCACTGAGGGTTATATGGCCAAGTAGGAGCTGTGCCCCCGGTGCTCAGCATTCAGCAGGATTAAATGCCCAGAGCTGTGGGAAGGTTTTTCCCTTTGTTTTAAGGATTTATTATTATTATTATTCCATGGGAATCTCTGAGCCTGAGTGCTGTGCCCATGGGGGATGCACTGGGACTGCTGGAAGCCTCTCCGGGTGCCCACGTCCTCTTCCTGCACCTCTGGGATGTGCAGAGGCTCTGGGCAGGAGGCAGAGGGAGGGCTCTGGAAATGCGTTTCCCGCGAACTGCGTCTTTCACTGAAAAATGGAATTTCATTAAATCCACGTTGAAGTAGAGGGGAATATTCCCACGTCGTGCCCGTGCTTTGCTTTGTCTCCATCGGACGATTACGAAAAATGCTTTCCAAGAGCATCACTTGGTCTTTTGCAGCTGAAAAATTCCTCTTCTGCCTCGTTCTCCAGGCAGTTGTTTTTAACTTCATCGTAGCTGTGGAAAAAAAATAAAATAATAAGATGTTCTATTTCTGGTAGTGGAAGAAAACAGAAACTTTCCACTTTACAACTTCCCTCACTTGCAAGGTACAGATTGAATATGATACATTTTTTTTTCTAATGGTGTCAGAAATCTTTGTTCCTCCTGAAAAAATCCAAAAGGAAAAAAAAAAAAAAACACTGAAAGACAAAAATTCAGCTTCCTCCCCGAGCTGACGGAGATCTCTCTGGAGGAAACGTGCCTGATAAGGCGCAGCGAGGCGGGCCCTGCTTTGTGTCGGCAGTGTCAGGGGTACCCCAGCAGGACCCCCCCGCTCACCCTCCCATCCCACCAGGCGTGGTGATGGGGATACCCATCCTACAGCATGCACCGGGAGCCCAGCCTGGAAACCCATCTGAAAATGGGGCTGATTAGCCATTAATTGATGCTGCTTGCTCCCCAGTGATTAATTGTCGGGAGAAAACGTGTCACGTTTTGCAAGCCCAGACTCCGGGCAGTGACACCGCGGGTGCTTTATCAGCCCCGGGGCCGGCGCGGCACCAGCCTGTCTGAGCCGGGCAGG
Organism: Penelope pileata; assembly: GCA_013396635.1. Classification (NCBI taxonomy): domain Eukaryota; kingdom Metazoa; phylum Chordata; class Aves; order Galliformes; family Cracidae; genus Penelope; species Penelope pileata. The sequence continues at coordinate 40,033 of WBMW01003367.1, forward strand.
TACCTCCCGTCCCAGGGCTTGTTTGTTTTGGTGTAAGCCTGAGCATAATTGGGGCTAAAGGAAAATATCCACAGCAAAACAAATGCGGCGCCAATGACGGACACGGCCCTGCAGCCAGCATGAAGACAGATGGGAGGAGAGCCTGTCCCAGCAGCCCGGGTGGAGATGCTCAGAGAGCTCAACACGTGGCTGTTGACCGTGTAATTCATTTCCAACTGCCTCTCCGAGAGCAAAGACCCTGATCACAAACCTTCTGCAGTGTGGATGTGCCCAGAGGGACACGGGGACTGCACCTCCATGCCAGCTCCACTTGGAGCCATGGGGCAGGATGGGGGCATCTGTGGGATGGGGTGTCCATGGGATGAGATGGGTGGGGTGGAGTGGGATGGGTGNGGAGGTGTCCATGGGATGGCATATCCATAGGATGGGATGGAGTGTCCATGGCATGGGATGTCCATGGGATGGGATGGAGTGTCCATGGGATGGGATGGGGTTCCAATGAGGTAGGGTCCCCATGGGATGGGGTCCCCATAGGGCAGGTCAGCCCCACTGCACCCCACGCTGCCCTCCCATGTGGGGGAGCAGGGCCACCTGCACCAGCCATGGGACTTTTGTGTGGCGTTCCCTGCTCCAGCACCACCTTCAATAATTCATGTACAAGACAGAGAAGAGGATAAAACACAGGCAATGATGAACCTGAGTTATTTTACGTGCTAGGATCATCCATCGGCCCGGTCCCATCAGGCTGCAGTGATTAATGCAGTGCTGCTCCCTTGGACTGAAGCCCCTACGTTCAGCTACAGGTGGGATCCTGGCAGCCAGAAATCAGCAGAAGAGACTGATGGGGAGACCCTGGTCACTGTAAGGGTCCCTTGACTGAACACTCACTCGGGTGTAATGGGGTTCAGACAGGTTAAGAAACCAAGCAGGTGAGAACCTGGCACAGCGTGAAGCCCCCTGGAATTGTGACGTAGGGCAAAGCCATTGGCACTGGTCCCACGGTGACATCTGTCGTGCAGGTGAGGCAGGACACCCCTCCAGCAGCCCGGGAGCAAACCAGCCCAGGGAGCTGTGCTAAAAATAAAAAATGCAACATGCTGGCTCCGTTAACATTAATTAATTAATGGTTCATTAACATTACTTGACAAAGTGGATGTTATTTTAATTCCTCGGTAACAGTCGACTGCAGATGCCCAGTTTTGCCCAGCCCAGTCTCCCTGTGACACGTGGCTCTGGGACCAGGACGTGTTGCACCGAAGGGGCAGGAGCTCGCTCCCTCCACACCACGATCTGCCAGGTCGGAGCTACATTAGCCCGAGTCATTAACACAGAAAGTTATTAGCAGACTCTTGGGCAGAGTCTATTTTCATATTCATTTGCCTAATTAAATGTAAATCATTGCTCGGGATTTCCACGCAGCGTCCCGAGCCCCATCAGTCAGCCCCTATTCACCAGGGAGAAGGGGCTGCACCCTTTGGCCACCAGTGGATCCATCACCTGTGGGTGATGACAGCATGGGGGAGGGACTTGGGGTGACCCCACAGCTTTTGCAGTGCTGGGGGTCACACCCCCCCACCCATGGGCTTAAAGCAGGGACATCTGGCCGTGGCTGAGAGCGATGGGAGAGGCTCGGTGAGCATCCCAGCCATGATCAATATTTGGAGCCTGCCAGCCCTTCCCCGGGGCCCAGCAGAGCATATGGGGGTTCCCAAGCCGGCAGCTCGTGTTGCAGCTGCTTTTAAGATGTCACCGACCTCACGGGTCCCTCTGCCAGCTACCCCGGGCAGGGCGGTGGGAGCCCAGCGCCCAGCTTGAGGGTGATATCTTCTTTGGAAGGAGATCCCGTGGGGTTGGGTGTGGGCTGGAAGGGTTTCTGCAGACCCAGCAACCTCGGGGGGCTCCCCTTCATCTCTCCCCTCTCTCACCCTTCCTTAATTATTCTTAATGGGCAAGCACATAAGAGCTCCTATTAACTTTATTACCAGATCAATTAGTGCTCGCTTTCTCCCCCCTCTCCCTCCTCCCCCCGTGCTAATAATCCCATCAAATACGAAGACAGCATCCGCGCCGGTGCCCGGCAACCTGGAGAAGGTGCAGCTCCAGCCGAGCTCCAGCTGAGCCCTTGGACACTACCGAGATCCATGGATCCTCCCCAGGATTCGGCCCAGCGAGGAGGGGAGAGGGAAGATTAATTGGAGAAGAGTTTGGCACCGAACGGTGCGAGCTGAGCGGGAGCAGCTTGGCAGCAGGATGCAGCCCCTCGCCCGGAGCTGGCGGAGGATACAGGTGTTTGTGGGTGGGGAGATGCTGCGGCATCCAGCAGCGCTGGGGCTGCAGGAGGGGCAAGGGCTGGTGCCCCCAGCCATGGCCATGTGCTCCGTGCAGAGAGGGGAGAACCCAACACCCCATTGCTTTGCTCAGTGGGGACACGAGGAGGATGGGGACACCCTTGGGGTGTCACCAGGAGCCCTCTATCCCCCTGGGGTGACAGTGATGCAGGGGATGAGCACTGAGTGCATCACCCAGAGATCCTTCCCCTACATCCACCCACTCTGGGGACCCAACCCCGGTGTCGCCCCTCCACCTCTGTCCCCTCCAGGCACAGAGGGGCTCGCTGGCTGCCAGCTGCAGCTGTGCTGCGTGCCCGGGCTGAGCGACAGCCCTTGAAGGGGACATTTGGGGAAACCGTGGGAGCGAAAGGATGTTGGGACGTTTGACCGCGGCCCTGGCTCGCACAGCATCTCTCTCGCAGGGACGCTGGCTCCCACCCCAACGCGTTTCTCAGGACATCCCATGTGGTTTGTTCCAGCCTGGAAGGACCCACTTGAGCCTCCAGGAAAGGCCACGGCGTTCCCAGCATCCCGGGCCCTGTGTCCTGCTTGTGTCATGCTGATGGCTTGCAGCTTTGGCCCTGGGAAGGACACCGGGTCCTGCACGGGTTCCAAAGGGTTCCGTGGGGCCTTGGGACAACCTCGCAGGGAGGGCTCATGGCAGAGGAGCACCTGGAGAGGTTCTGTTAACCAAGCCCAAGGGAAGGGATCAGGGTGGCCACTGGGAATGGGCCCATGCCCACAGTCCCTGTGCAGTTTTGCCATCTTGAGACAAACTCTGAGACCATTTCCAAGCAACGATCCCATAGGAGCTGCTCCATCCACCTGGGGCTGAGCCAGGTCCCCGCCTGTGCAAAGAGGAGGAAGCCCAGTGGGAGCCATCCCAGCACCCAATTAAAATCCCAGTGCTGTCCCTTGGAAAACTGACCCTAAAGACTCCCAACTTCACAGCCAAGTGCTCCCCTTCCAGCTTTGGGATGGCGAGCACGCAGTGGGAGGACGATGCTCTTCTTAGCACTGGGGGACAAGAAAGCACAGCAGTGTCCCAACCCCTCCAAAAGGAACGGGAGTGGGGAACAACTCCCCGTGAAAGGGATGAACACGGCTTCTGCGCGAGCCCTGCCAGGTCCGTACCGCTGCCTGTTTGCCTGACAGCTCCAAGATTGATTACCCGCCTCGGCGCTCTTTATAACTTGATCAGTTGAATTAATCTCTGGCTGCGGGCCCATCTGATGCCAGGCAGCACAAATTTAATTTGGAGGTGTACGGGATCTTTTATCCCTGCCTCCCTCCATCCCCCCCCCCTCCTGGCCCCGTCCCTTCCCTTTTTGTCCCCTCCTGCTGCCCTGGGCCATCAGAGCATCACCAGGTAAAGCCCCGCGACCCACAGCAAAAATACAGAAAAAGGAAAAAAAAAAACAACAACCCAACATCAGAGGCCAAAGCAGACACTAAGTAAGACGTATTAATGTACTAAAGACTTAATGAAGTTTAGGGGGGGGTGGCGGGGATGGAGGGGAAAGTGCTTACTTTATTAGTTTATGGCCGATTAATGGGAACGGTCATTACAGTGATGGAGATGGATGGCTCCCGTCAAGCACAGCCGCAGCGTTTCGGAAGGCAGAGGGGTACAGGGCAGCTCGGCTCGGCCGGGGCACCATGCAGGACGGGGGGGCTGGGGGGTGCCACGAGCAAAGAAGTGGGGTTAGGGTGGTGGGAGCTTCGTGCAGGGATCCCATGGGTGAGAATGGAGGTGAAGGAGACCCCACAGCAGTGGGCAGCCCAGGGGTGACCTCGTGGCCCAGGAGCTTGTGCAGGTGCAGAGGGAGGGAACCCTGCATGGCAGCTCTGAGCCAGAGGGGCACGGGACAGACAGACCTCACCCCACAGCCATCCCCATGGATGTGAGCAGCGGGGTCCCCGAGCTCTTTGGGACATGGGAATCCCTCAGTTCCCTGCAGGACCCCGTTAAATATCTGCTCTGAGGCCATGAGCCCTATGGCCATGACCCACGGTCCCCAGGCACCTTGTGATAACTAGGATCACCCGGCAGCTCTCTGGCTGCTGGCTGGGGGCAGTGGGCAGGGGGTGATTCCCCGCTGGGTGCCCTTGTAGAGCAACCACAGCAGGGAAGCACCCCTGCNCCTCCCCCCCCCCCCCGTGCTAATAATCCCATCAAATACGAAGACAGCATCCGCGCCGGTGCCCAGCAACCTGGAGAAGGTGCAGCTCCAGCCGAGCTCCAGCTGAGCCCTTGGACACTACCGAGATCCATGGATCCTCCCCAGGATTCGGCCCAGCGAGGAGGGGAGAGGGAAGATTAATTGGAGAAGAGTTTGGCACCGAACGGTGCGAGCTGAGCGGGAGCAGCTTGGCAGCAGGATGCAGCCCCTCGCCCGGAGCTGGCGGAGGATACAGGTGTTTGTGGGTGGGGAGATGCTGCGGCATCCAGCAGCGCTGGGGCTGCAGGAGGGGCAAGGGCTGGTGCCCCCAGCCATGGCCATGTGCTCCGTGCAGAGAGGGGAGAACCCAACACCCCATTGCTTTGCTCAGTGGGGACACGAGGAGGATGGGGACACCCTTGGGGTGTCACCAGGAGCCCTCTATCCCCCTGGGGTGACAGTGATGCAGGGGATGAGCACTGAGTGCATCACCCAGAGATCCTTCCCCTACATCCACCCACTCTGGGGACCCAACCCCGGTGTCGCCCCTCCACCTCTGTCCCCTCCAGGCACAGAGGGGCTCGCTGGCTGCCAGCTGCAGCTGTGCTGCGTGCCCGGGCTGAGCGACAGCCCTTGAAGGGGACATTTGGGGAAACCGTGGGAGCGAAAGGATGTTGGGACGTTTGACCGCGGCCCTGGCTCGCACAGCATCTCTCTCGCAGGGACGCTGGCTCCCACCCCAACGCGTTTCTCAGGACATCCCATGTGGTTTGTTCCAGCCTGGAAGGACCCACTTGAGCCTCCAGGAAAGGCCACGGCGTTCCCAGCATCCCGGGCCCTGTGTCCTGCTTGTGTCATGCTGATGGCTTGCAGCTTTGGCCCTGGGAAGGACACCGGGTCCTGCACGGGTTCCAAAGGGTTCCGTGGGGCCTTGGGACAACCTCGCAGGGAGGGCTCATGGCAGAGGAGCACCTGGAGAGGTTCTGTTAACCAAGCCCAAGGGAAGGGATCAGGGTGGCCACTGGGAATGGGCCCATGCCCACAGTCCCTGTGCAGTTTTGCCATCTTGAGACAAACTCTGAGACCATTTCCAAGCAACGATCCCATAGGAGCTGCTCCATCCACCTGGGGCTGAGCCAGGTCCCCGCCTGTGCAAAGAGGAGGAAGCCCAGTGGGAGCCATCCCAGCACCCAATTAAAATCCCAGTGCTGTCCCTTGGAAAACTGACCCTAAAGACTCCCAACTTCACAGCCAAGTGCTCCCCTTCCAGCTTTGGGATGGCGAGCACGCAGTGGGAGGACGATGCTCTTCTTAGCACTGGGGGACAAGAAAGCACAGCAGTGTCCCAACCCCTCCAAAAGGAACGGGAGTGGGGAACAACTCCCCGTGAAAGGGATGAACACGGCTTCTGCGCGAGCCCTGCCAGGTCCGTACCGCTGCCTGTTTGCCTGACAGCTCCAAGATTGATTACCCGCCTCGGCGCTCTTTATAACTTGATCAGTTGAATTAATCTCTGGCTGCGGGCCCATCTGATGCCAGGCAGCACAAATTTAATTTGGAGGTGTACGGGATCTTTTATCCCTGCCTCCCTCCATCCCCCCCCCCTCCTGGCCCCGTCCCTTCCCTTTTTGTCCCCTCCTGCTGCCCTGGGCCATCAGAGCATCACCAGGTAAAGCCCCGCGACCCACAGCAAAAATACAGAAAANGTGGGAGCTTCGTGCAGGGATCCCATGGGTGAGAATGGAGGTGAAGGAGACCCCACAGCAGTGGGCAGCCCAGGGGTGACCTCGTGGCCCAGGAGCTTGTGCAGGTGCAGAGGGAGGGAACCCTGCATGGCAGCTCTGAGCCAGAGGGGCACGGGACAGACAGACCTCACCCCACAGCCATCCCCATGGATGTGAGCAGCGGGGTCCCCGAGCTCTTTGGGACATGGGAATCCCTCAGTTCCCTGCAGGACCCCGTTAAATATCTGCTCTGAGGCCATGAGCCCTATGGCCATGACCCACGGTCCCCAGGCACCTTGTGATAACTAGGATCACCCGGCAGCTCTCTGGCTGCTGGCTGGGGGCAGTGGGCAGGGGGTGATTCCCCGCTGGGTGCCCTTGTAGAGCAACCACAGCAGGGAAGCACCCCTGCACGCACCTGAAGCCTGTGGTGCCCTCCCTGCTGTTTGCAGCCCCTTTCACCCACCCCACACCAAAATTAATGCCAAGCACCCCAAGTGTTTCACCTTTTTGCCTTTAACGGCACTGCAGACAGGAGCGAGCATTTGGACACCCAGCTTCCCTCCACCCACGTGTGCTCCCTCATGGACCAGCTCCCACCCCAACGCAGGCCAAGCCTGAGGACCACTCAGCAGCCAGGTCCTGGCAGAACAAGCCCAGCTTGCTCCTTGGTGCCACCCTATCCCTACCATGGCCAAGCTCTGCAGCAAGGGAAGGATGCTCGGCTGCTCCCCGACACCCACGCGGACCTGCAGCCTTTCATCATTCCCGAGTGATGAATAACCATCCTAATGAATGGAGGGGAATTGGATTAGTGCTGAACACCCATGTGCTTAAACTGGGCCTGATTAAACCCCCATCTGTGCAGGGAGCGGTCGAGCTTTGCGCTGCTCAAAGGGAGCTGGCAGCACTCCTCTGCAGCCTGTTGGGGCATTTCTGCTGTTCAGGGGAATTTTCCCCCTCTGCCCCCAGCAAAGCATCCCTGGGTGTTTGAGCTGCAAAGCCTGGGGCTCACACTGAGCACTGAGCACTGCTCATCCTGCTCCCAGTGGATGCTGTATGAGACCTGCAGACATTTCTGGGCTCTGCCCCAGCTGGGAAAAACCAACCCCACCTCTGTGCCTCAGTTTCCCCACCTCCAACTGATGCTTGCAGCCAGCAGCTGGAGATGCTGCCCTTTGCAGCACAGGGACTGGATGCCAGGCTGCTGTCCTCCTGTGCTCTGGTGCCTCCCTGGTCGTGCCAACAGCCCCTTTGGGCTGGCACAACCCGGGGCTTGGCTCCAAGCACATCTGGCATTGGTTTTCTCTTCCGCTTGCATGAGTGCAGCCTCTTGTGCTGCTTTTATTGCTGGGCCCATTGGCCACCAGGTCCTGAGCAGGAGCTGTGGGGACACCCAGCATCACAGTCACACAATGACCCTGATGCCACCTTCCCTGCCAAGGTGGCACCGTGGTTGGGAGAACCCAGCAGCCCCGCTCGTGCTCCATTGAGGGAACTCCCCACTCCTGGACGAGGTCTCAGTGCTGCACCCCAAACCACCTCCAGCCCAACAGCAGCAGTGCTGGAACCAGGGCTGGGACAAGGTCCAGCTGCCAATGTCACAGCTGTGTCACCCCCAGTGTCACAGCCACGTTACCCCGGTGTCCCAGCTGCGGGCTCCCAGTGTCCAGTCTTGGCACCCCCACATCACAGCTGCATCCCCCCAGTATCACATCCGTGTCACCCCCGTGTCCCAGCCATATCACCCCAGTGTCACAGCCATGTCACCCCGGTGTCTCAGCTATGTCCCAGCCATGTCACCCCAGTGTCCCAGCTGTGTCACCACTGTGTCCCAGCTGTATCACCCCAATGTCACAGCCACGTCAGCCCTGTGTCACAGCCACATCACCCCAGTGTCCCAGCCATGTCACAGCCATGTCACCCCAGTGTCCCAGCCATGCCACCCCAGTGTCCCAGCCACGTCACCCCTGTATCCCAGCTGNAGTTGTGTTACCCCAGTGTCCCAGCCACATCACCCCTGTATCCCAGCTGCACCAGCCATGTCCCAGCCATGTCACCCCACTGTCACAGCCACGTCACCCCAGTGTCCCAGCCATGTCACCCCAGCTCTCCCAATGCCAGAGCCCCCCCACTTTGCTCCTGCAAAGGCTGCAAAAAGCACACAAACATCAGCACACCGACCCCCAAATCCATGCTGTGAACCCCCCCACCCCAGCTGAGCCACGTGCCCGTGGCTGCTGTGCCCTAATGAAAGCCTCAGGTGTCCCAGCCCGACCACATCCCCTCCTACACGCGCTGCATGGCGCTGGAGCAGCAATAAAAGTGTCAGGGCCGTCTCCTCGTGCATCACCAGAGCGCGGCATTTCGGGAGCGGCCTGCGCAGAGGTTAATTATTGCTTCCTTCTCTTCCCCACTCGCTCCCAGTTTAAGATGGATCTGACTGTCAGCGAGGGTGACAGATGAAGACAAAGCACAGGTACGGCTCCCGTGAACTCTGCGCCTGCCTGCATCATCCCGGAGCGGCCGGGAGCACACGGAGCGGGGCCGGGGGGGTGCATGAGGAGGAAGCAGCAACCCTGCTGGGCTGGGAGAAGGGAATCTGGGCTGGGAGAAGGGGATCTGGGCCAGGAGAAGGGATCACAGCTCTTCTAATTCCTCTCTTACGGGAGAGGGATTTTTTTCTCCTTTTTTGCCTCTACAAAGTGGGAGGGTGCAGCCTCATGCCTTAGCAGAGGGCTTTCACCCTGCACCAAGGGCTGAGCTGGAGCACCAGAATGGGGACAGGCAGGCAGAAGTCTCAGTGGGGTCCCTTCAGCATCCCTCCTCCATGGATGCCCTTCACTTTCTGGCAGCCTCAGAGCCAGCACAGTTATTGCCACCAGAGCCTGGCTCTGACCACACAGCTGCAGGAAGCAGAGCAGCCACTGCAGCAAGCACTGCACGCAGGCTCCTAGGCAGCCAGGAGCACCCCAGCTCTCCCATCCAGCTGCATTTCCTCTGGGGCAGTTTCTGACGGATTTGGGGTGCTGTGACAGGGGCACGTGCCCCGCCGGGTGCTGCTGCTCTCCCCCGTGCAGGAATTCCCCGGCCACGGGAGCAGGGAGCAGGGGACGGCCTCTTCCGCTGCAGGGCAGCCTGGAGCAGCCCATCAGGAAGACGGATTCGTGCCCCTTCCCCTGCAGCTCGCCCAGAGCTGGCTGCAATCTGGTTTAGCTCTCAGCCATGCAGAGGGGCTGGGGGATGGCTGCTGGGGTACGGCTGCGGCTGCACCACCCCCAAACCAGGGGCTGCTGCGGGGCAGAGAGCCCTGTGGCTGTGGCCCCAAAGCTGGCTCTGCAAGGGCTCTGCAGGGCCCCAGGGCTCCATCTCCTGCCCCTTGCTGACAGCCTTTGGGTCAGCATAGCAGCCGGCTCAGGGCCACCCCCAGCACCCAGGATGGGGCATCGCTCAATCCCCATTCCCTGCAGGGTTTGGGTCTCACCCCATGAGCTAAGGGGAGAAGCGCTGGTGGCTTTCACCCCCGGGGAAAGGCTTTGGGGCTGAACCCCTGGGGAAGGGCCGGCTCCAGCCGCTCCCAGCCCGCGCTTCCTCCCCAGGCTTTCCGGCCTGTTCAGCCTCCTCGGATGCCATTTAGCTGCAGTCGCTGAAGGAAACATCACTTCAAATTAAACCAAAGGGGAACACTTCAGCCGGACAACTTTGAAGTAGGAGATTTTGATAAAAGGCCGCATTTCCTCCCCCTCTTGAGCTCTGTTTTCCTCTCTGCACGGCGAGCTCTGGCCCTGCTCTCCAGCTCAGCCAGGGGAAAGGCTGCAGCTCTCCCCCAGGGACCAAACACGGCACCCATCACCCTCCCCGGGGCCAAAGCTGTGGGGTTGGTACCTGCAGCTGAACCCAGCCCCAGCCTGGGGACCTGAGAAGCGCATCCTCCCTGTGCGACAGCTAAACGAGCTGAGACAATTAAATGTGCCGTTTGACGGCTGCCTGGCAGAGCCTCTCTCTCTTTTAATAAAAGGGCTCTTTCCTGAAGTCGCTCAGGCTGCAGCAAAGGCTGAAGCACGGGAGCCCTTCACATTTAATTAAACAGCACATCCAAGCCTGCCTGCTGCCTGAGCTCTGCGCTGCTGGGGGGGATGCTCCAGCACGGGATGGGCCAAACACCCCCACACTGAGCCCACACCCCCGCCCCAGGGACAGGGACCCCTCTGCAGGGACCCCATCCCCGCTTCCGCCAGCTCTGCTCCTCGTCAGGAGGCAGAGGGATGCCTGTAAGAGAGATGGATAAGGGTAGGGGCAGAGGGGAGGCCTGGCAGCTGCTGGCTGTCTCCCAGAGCACTTGCTTTGCTGGGACCCACAGCTTAACCCTTCCATCCCCATGGTGAGGTGGCAGCGGGGAGGGATGGATTTTGGGGCGACTCCAGGCCAAGGGACTCCATCCCAATGGGAAGAAAGCCCCTGGTGCTTTCGGCTTTCACCTACGTCCAATGTGAGCGGTGCTGAGCTGGGAGCAGCAGCACTCAGTTCTGATTCCTCCAGCACAGAGCTGCCCGTTCTCCTTCCCAAAATACTCGCGAGCTGCTGCGGGGATGCTGCTGCTTACACAGACACAGGGCTCCCATCTATCGCCTGTTCTCCCCACACCTGGGGATGCAAATTTTGGGGTGTCCAGCAGCTCGGGGCTGCTTGGCAGAGCCCCCATCACTGACACCTTGGGGCTGCCAAGCAGAGGCAGGGGGATTGCGAGCCTGATACCCCCCACTTCCGAAGTGCTCTGGCAGGGACCAGGCTCGGAGGCTCCCATTTCCGCCTGCCTCCGGCTGTTAGGGAGCAGAGAAGTGACACAGAGCAGCCCCAGGGCAGAGAACGCCGTGAGGAGAGACAGCATCCAGCCCTGAGATAAGGTTGGCCCCTGCTGAGCACCTCCGTGCTGCAGAGATAACCCCCGCGGGCACCGGGCACGGCTCAGTGCAGGGTGCCCAAATCCCAAATCAGAGCAAAATAGGAATTCTGCCATCTCACACAGCCACTGCCCGCGGTGACAGAGCCAGGGACCCGGTGCTGTGATTAAACCCTTCTCCTCCTGTTTTAAGCTCTGTAATCAATTGCATGTCACATTACGGCTGCGTTTATTAAAACCCATCGGCGCAGGCAGCGTTTGAATCCTTGGGAGCAGCCCCCCCCGCAGAGCCCCGCGTGCTGCAAACCCAGGAGGATCCGATCCCGATTTATTTACAGGGCAGCATAAGCGCTGGGGGAAGCAGGGACTCGCTTTTGCTTTTTTCTGCCTGTATCAGCACAGCAGGGTGAAGCATGCACCAGGGAGGATGCTGTCCCCAAGGCTGGGGACAGGCTGGGGACAGGCTAGGGACAGAGGTGCCAGCTGCAGGGGGCTGAGTCCCCATTGCTCAGCTGCTCTGTGCCTCAGTTTACCACTGCGGAGGGAGCATGGTGGCTCTGCCAGGAGGTGGCACTGTCCAGTGGTGGATGGGGACAGCAGCAGCTCCCAGAGGTGGCCCTGGGGAGCTCAGAGCCCAGTGGATGCTCGGGATGCGTGTGCCTGGCCACGCTGCTGGGGTGCCCCTCTGTCCCTTAGGGGAGCGGGGCAGCCCGGTGCCACCCCTGCAGCAGCCACCAGCATGGACCAAGATGTGTCCCCAGCCCAGAGGCTGTGGGGAGAGCCAGCAGCAGGGGCTGGATGCGCTGCAAATCTGGGCCAAACCGCATGGGACGGCCAAGCAGCTCCAGCTCTTCAGGGGACCCCGCAGGGCTTTGGGTCTGGTGGAGGTGCAGCCGCTTCTCCGTGCCCAGCCCTGTGCTCTGTGAGTGCCAGCAGGACAGGACCCCTCTCTTTGTTCCTGGCCTTTGGTACCCGTTTGGTACCAGGGTGCCCAGAGCCAAGCAGCACAGCCTGCAGCCCACACAGCACTGCCCAAACACTTCAGAAGGACCAAACCACCCCAATGACAGCGCATGGCAGTGACCAACTGCAGGCAGGCAGCGAGATCGGCTCCTTTAATTTTCCAGTGGCTGGAAGCCAGCACAGGGGACCGTGGCCCCTTCGCCTGGCGGGGAGCAGAGCAGCTGCTGCCCCATGGATGGAGTTTGGCCCCTCTGTCCCCAGCTCCATGACACAGGTGGCATGGGCAGGGCTGGCACAGCAGCCTGGCTGGGGGCCAGCCCGGGGCCGGGGAGCCCTGTGAGCAGCTCTGAGCCATGGGATGCTCTCAGGTTTCCCTGCTGCAGCCACAGCCCCTGCGTGGCCCAATTCCAGCAAACGCTTTGTGTGCAGAACTGGGGGGGAGGATTGAGACTGGTGACAATGCCCCAGTTTCTCCCAAGGGACATTTTGTGCCTAAAAAAGCAAAATAAACAAAGGGAAGGAGGATTTTTGCTTCCTCAAAACGGGAAAATGGCACTGCCTGGGGATGCAGCAGGGGCTGTCCCAGTTTCACAGGTTCATGAGCACCTAGAGAGCCCCAGGGCCACCACAGAGGTGTGGGGACGGGCATGGGAGCTGGGCAGCAGCACGGGACAGGAGCTGGCCCAGCCTCACCGGCAGCAGGAATTTGGGGCTGCTGCCAACTGCAGACAAATCCCTTTTATTCGTTTGTTCAGGTTTCGATGCCGTCATTGCACCGTCTGAGCCAGCTCTCGGGAGAGAGGGAGGGAAGGAGAGAAGAGAGGGAAGAAGAGCAGGGAGGTGGGTCGCATCCTGCCCACTCCTCCCTCCCCCAGGTCCATTCCCCACAGCCAGGAGGGGGGAAGGGGCCAGGATGGAGGGGGGGACCCCAGTAGAGGGGGTGCGTGCCCCCATCAGAGGCCAAAGGGTTTTTGGCCACGTGGGCTTCTGGACCAACATCGCCCAGGGACAATGACAGTGGTGAAAACCACAGATGCTTGAGTTTCCTCAAATCTCTACTTTTCTGGTTAAAAACAGAACAGGAAAGCAGGGCGTTCCGGCAGCGAGCTGCTGGCTGCCCTCGCCCAGGGGTGACACAATGCCACGTCACCACGTCCCCACCCCGAGGAAGAGGCTGCGGAGCCAGGACCATCCCCAAGAGGAGTTTGGGGCTGGTTGTGCTGGGGACATCCTTGACCCCAGGCACTGTGGGGTGAGCAGCACCCATGGGGCAAGCACTGCCTGGTGCTGGGCTAGTAGTAGTCCTCCTCGCTGTCCCCGTAGTCCTCGGGCGTCACACGGGGATTCGGCAGGGACAAACCCGTTAAGTTGAGCTGGTCTGAAACAGCAAAGTGGGGACAATGTGACATTGCCACCCTCCATAGCCCACCCAGCCCAGCCGTCCCCCCCTGCTCACCTGGTGTGAGGACTGTCAGGCTGGCAACAGCCACCACGGCCCCAACCTTGTTCCTGGCAGAGCAGCGGTACGTGCCCTCGTCTGTCACCCGCACGCCCTGGATCTGGAGCCAGCCAGTCACCTCGTACCTCTGGGGGCCACCTCTGAACTGTGGCAGGGAGGGGGGGCAGCAGTGAGCCCCAGGGCAGGGGAAGCCCCCATGGGGGTCCCGCAGTGGCTGGGAGCAGCCCTGAGCACCAACCATGCTCTTTTCTGTTTGTCCCCAGGAAGAAACAACCTCCTCGGGGGTTTGGAAATCACCGGAGAAGTTTGCAAAGGAGAGAAATGTGCACACTCCTATCCACCCGTCCCCTCACCTGGACGGAGATGTGGGGGTCATCTCCCGGCAGCAGCATCTCCGTGCCGTCCTTCCTCCACTCGATGGACGCCATGGGGTAGGCGAAGACCTCGCAGCCAAAGATGACATCCTGGCCGGTGACATTCCAGGCATCGTAGGGAGGGGAGGTGATCTGGGGCTCTGGGGGTGGAGGACAGGAGGGGATAGGGGAGCAGGGGGGCTTGGAGAAGGTCCCAGCCTAGGCTGGGAGCATTGGGTTCAGGCAGCGATGCCCACCCCGTCCTCGCAGAGCATCACTGTGCCCCACTCCCAGCCAGATATGGGGGTCCCCAGCCCCTCACTGTACTCCATACGGGAGGTAGAAAGGAAACCCCAGCCCAGCATCCTGTGTTCAGGCAATGGAGCTGCAGTCCTGGGGCGTTCCTTGGCGCCAGCTGTGCTCCAGCTGCAGCCAAGAGCTCGCTGACACCGCCTGGACCAGCCCCAGCCAGCAGCGCTCACCGCCTCCCGCACACCCCGTGCCGACTTGGCACCTCCGCGCTGCAGGAATCCACACTGCAGAGGGGCCCCCAGGTGAAATATCCCCCCCCAGCCTCCTACCTGCCTCACAGGGACCCTCGTGGGCCACGGTGAGGTTGGCATCGGGGTGGGCATGGGCAACCTCCAGGAAGCGGCAGAGCTGGGGGTAGGTGCGCCCATCGGAGCCGCACAGCGCCCGGTGCCAGCGGCAGCGGCACTGGGGCTCGGGCACCTCACCGTGCTGCAGCTCCTCGGCCTCCAGCCGGCACTCCAGGTGCTCCCCGCATTTGCCGTAGAAGTGGTTGGTGTTGTCCAGGTCGCAGATCTGGCCCTCCAGGTTGGCACACTCCCAGCAGCAGTCGCAGGCGTCACGCACCGTCCCGGCCAGGCACCCGCGCGGCACCGGGCACTCCTCGGGGCGGCACTCGGCGCAGCCCTCGCCCTCCTCCAGCAGCCGCTGCCAGCCCCGCTGCAGGTACCCGGCAGCGCTGGGGAGAGCCTGGCCTGGCTGCAGCCAAGCCCAGAGCAGGGAAAGCAGCAGGCAGGAGCAGCGCAGGGCCTCAGGCATCCTGGCGGCAGCTCCCAGAGCCCTGTGCCAGCATCACTTGGGTGGGGACCACAGGCACGGCTCTGGCCTCCCAGGTCAGATCCGAGCGGTCATCACAGCCTGCGAGGAGGGAAGATGTGTTAGGGCTCCTACCAGGCTCCAAAAGCAGCTCCCATCTCAAAATGCAACACAGTGCAGCCCCGCTTCCCATGCTGGCTGCTGGCCCACCGTGCTGGCAGAGCCCCCAGGAGTCCACCAGCCCCAGGCACCCGAGGGGCTGCATTGAGCCATGCTCCTCCCTGGAGGCCTCTCCTTTCCCCACCTCTCTACAAGTCACGAGAATTTTCCCCCGATGTTCCCCCTCCATCATTGCTGCCCAGAGGCTGGTGCAGCAGACATGGGGCTCTCTCCATGCTGGAGGCAGCCAGCCCAGCAGAGCTGAGCCAGGAGGATGCTCTCGGGGTTTTGTTCCCCCCTCCACCCTGCCCTGCCCTCCAGTCCTCCCCCCCATCTCACCCGAACAGGGACTCAGCCCCACCAGCACAGCTCTGAGAGCCTTGCAGTTATCACACGAGTACGGGGAAACTCGGTGCATGAGTGCACAACAGGGTCCCCATCCCCGAGCCTGTGTTAACCCCCCCATTAAGCAGAGGGGCTGCACCCCCCCCCCCNAGCGCAGGGCCTCAGGCATCCTGGCGGCAGCTCCCGGAGCCCCGTGCCAGCATCACTTGGGTGGGGACCACAGGCACGGCTCTGGCCTCCCAGGTCAGATCCGAGCGGTCATCACAGCCTGCGAGGAGGGAAGATGTGTTAGGGCTCCTACCAGGCTCCAAAAGCAGCTCCCATCTCAAAATGCAACACAGTGCAGCCCCGCTTCCCATGCTGGCTGCTGGCCCACCGTGCTGGCAGAGCCCCCAGGAGTCCACCAGCCCCAGGCACCCGAGGGGCTGCATTGAGCCATGCTCCTCCCTGGAGGCCTCTCCTTTCCCCACCTCTCTGCAAGTCACGAGAATTTTCCCCTGATGTTCCCCCTCCATCATTGCTGCCCAGAGGCTGGTGCAGCAGACACGGGGCTCTCTCTGTGCTGGAGGCAGCCAGCCCAGCAGAGCTGAGCCAGGAGGATGCTCTCGGGGTTTTGTTCCCCCCTCCACCCTGCCCTGCCCTCCAGTCCTCCCCCCCATCTCACCCGAACAGGGACTCAGCCCCACCAGCACAGCTCTGAGAGCCTTGCAGTTATCACACGAGTACGGGGAAACTCGGTGCATGANAAAGCTGCAGCCCCAGGAAAGGGGGCCACGAAAGGGGGGAACGAGGCAACACCGCCGAATCCCGGGGCTCCGGGGTTTGGATGCCCCCAGGGCAGGGATGTCCCGGGGATGGGGGTCCCGGTCCCGGTCGCAGCCACTTACCCGAGTCGCGGTGCGGGCCCCGCCGGCGGCTGCGGAGCACAACGGCTTCGGGGCTCCGCTGACAGCGGCCGTGATGTCAGCGCCACGCCACAGCCCGGCCTCCCCCGCCCCGGCCCCGCTCCGGACGGGCCCCGCGCTGGCGGCCACCCCTTCCCTGCCGGGTCCCCTTCCCCGCCCCACAGAGCTGCGGGACCCCCTACTGCAGAATGGGGGGGTGGGGGGAGTTACCGGGGAATGAGGGAGTAAAATCTGCTGGGAGGAGGGAGCAGAAGCATCGGACCAGCTGTGCTTCGGGCTGGAGCTCTGGGCAGAGGTGATCATCAAATCTGGGGTGTGCCCAGGCCCCCCCTGCACGGAGAGGAGGCACAAAGTGGGGAAAACAGGGCGCAATCGATGGTATTACCTTCACGAGGATCTTCTCTGCCCCAGCTCTGCTGTGCCTCAGTTTCCCCAGCTCAGACCCAGGGGCAGCTNACCCCCTGGGTTACAATAGGGGCTGCAGAGCTTTGACCCGTTTCCCGGAGACCCCCGGGCAGCGGGAAGAAAGGGCCGGGGGGGGCNACCCAGGGGCAGCTGGCTCCTTTCTGGGCTCTGCATCTGCTCTTCTGTCATGCCAGGGGAGCCTGCAGCCCCCTCCCCTTCTCCAGGCAAGGAATTTGCAGGATTTGCTTCCACGGCAAATCTCCAGCGAAGCAAAACCGTCTCAGGACCCCTCGGAGGATCCGGTTTCCATTTGCTGCACTATGAAAAAATCTGCTTTTGCTTTCCAGAACCCCGCTGCAAATCCGTTCCGGGCTGCAGGGCTCTGGCTGAGGCACGCTGCAGATCTGCCTGTGGCTGAGGATGGAAAATTCATGCAGCTCCGTGCTGCCGAGGGGCTGCCTGCTGCTCCCTGCTCCCCCTCCGTGGCCCCCGTGGCTCAGGGCTGAGCCCCCCCCGGCTCCTCCGGTCCAACCCATCCGTGCTGCAGGATGTGGGGCTCAGGGAGTGCTGCCCCAGGAGCAGGGAGGGGTGGGGGGGCCCTTTGTGCACCCCCAGAAGCAGGGCAGAGACACAGACCTGGGAAGGAGCACAGCCATGTGTTTGGGTGCTCTGGAAAAGAGAGAGAGCTCCAGCCCAGCAGGTAATTAAACTTCCTACTTAATGAAACCGCTGAACGTGCTAATGAATAGCAGCAGCTACCAGTTGGGGGGGGGTGGAGGATCTCACCTGTGCTTAACGAGGGGGCTGCACTCCATGCACCCTGGGTCAATCAGAGCTCCACCTGCTCCCACCTCCATCACCCCCTGATGCTCTCTTGGAGGTGACATCCCGCCTGGGCTCTGCCACCAGGATATGTCCCCATCTCATCGCTGCCTCCCACACCCCCCCCGGGATGCCCCGGCCATGCCCTGGGCTGATGTCCCGGGTGATCCCTGATGAGGAAGCTCCCACCCTAGACAAGGAGCCATGGGCTGGATGAGTCAGCGCTGCGTCACCGCTGGCACCGGGGGCTGCGTGACGGCCACAGCACAGCACGTGGCAGCGGGATCGCCCCAGGACCTGATCCGAACCACAACCCAAATCCCTCCCGTTTGAGCCCCTCTCTGCCATTCGCAGCACCTGGCATTACGAGGCCCCATGTGCCAGGCAGGACCCACACCACCAGGCTCAGGTTTCCCCCAGCTTTTCCACGGCACATTCCTGCCCAGAACTCACCCGTCAGCACATTCTTGGGGAAGCGGCTGCAGCTGTGTGCAGGGCCATGCGGGTTTCCCAGGGGCCCCCGGCAGCAGGGAGCGGGTGTGGGGGGGGGGACACTGCGGTCCCTGGGCACTGGGCAGCCCCTGTCACCCATCTCCGCTCAGCATCCCTGTGCCAGCTTTGACACCTCGGGGTCCCACCCTCCTGCCACATACCAGGCTCCCCCCACGCCCTGACCCTGTGTACAACCAGGATCTGTGATGGGGGGGGGGCAGCCCCATGGATTTGGGGTGAGGGGTCCGTGCTTTGCAATCCCACTGTCATGCAAATAGCATCATTCACATCTTCAGCCCTCCCCAGTGTGGTGCTGAGGGTCTCCTTCTACCAGTGTCCCCCCCACCGAGGTCACCTTCAGTGTTTCCGCCAAGGGCCGTTTCTGGCTGGAATTTGGGGACCTGGGAGCTCTGTCCCAGCTTGGCCATGGGGTGCCCCGTCCCATGCACACCGCAGTCAGGGCGGGGGTCCCCTGGGCTCGGTGGTCTGCAGATTTAATCCTGTGACCTAAATGTCCCCCCCCCAAGGTCTGGGGGCTTGCAGCACCCTGGGGCTGGAGGGGACAACCGGGGACAGGCCACAAGCTCTGGGGTCTCTGCTGCCACCTCCAGGGCATTGCTGGCTTTGTCCCCATCCCCTTGCTATGACACCCTGTCCCTGTCCCCAAGCCCTACCCCTGTAGCTAAACGACCCCCCCGCTCCTCCCCTGCCTCCCTTCACCCTGAAGCACCCCCACTGTGCCACCACCTTGGGGACACCCACCGCAGCGCAGTGTCCCCTCTCCAAAAACGGTTTGGGGACGCGGTTGGGGCATAGGGACCTCGTCCCCAAGGAGGAGCTGGGTGCTGCCAGCATAGTGGCACCGTGCCCTCTGCCTGCTGTCCCCCTGCCTTGCCCCTGGCACCCCGGGGCCAGCCCTTGGGGACACCATGGGCCATCTGGGTGGCTCTGTGAGCTGGGACACAGCCAGGAAAGGTGACCCCCACCCGGCACCCCCAGCCCCAGGGATGCTCGGTGGGGAGGGGATGAGCCTGCAAGCGGGCTGTCCATTTCCAGGCGTCATTAAAGAGCAATTAGCTGGAAATTAAGCTGAGAACAAGTATNGGGCTCTCTCCCCACACCCATGGGGACAGGTCCCCCCTATCCAGCGATGTCACCGTGTCCAGGGGCTCGGTGATGGGACAGCCATCGCGCTGGGGCTGCAGGACAAAGCCCCCTCTGAGGCTGAACCCCACCTGAGCTGAGTTTGTCAGGCCTCAGCCTGCACAGGCACCAAGGGGATCTCAGGGGTGGGAGGCAGACAGGTGGGGATGCCCTGCACCCCTCCCCCACAGCTCGGGGGGGTCACAGGGTGAGCCCCGGTGTCCCCTACCTGTGTCACTCCCAGCCCTGCACACAGGAGCTGTCCCCACGCAGGTGGGGGGGGGGGGAGAGGTGTCATCATTATTTTTGTTTTCCTCGCACTGCCCTGGAAATACATCGTCTTCCCAGCTAATCCCCTTCAATTACGCCACAATAAAACACATAATAAAAACGTAATTCATTTTTTCCGAGCGCTCCATCTCCCCGCGCCTTGGCAAGCTATTAAAAATTTGTCTTCATTTTTCTGGCAAGAGCCTCGTACCTTTTCATCTTTAATTTATGAGAGCAGGATGGCAATTGACAGGCCCTTATTGCACGGCGAGGGGCTGCATTATTTATAAGCTGCTGAGGGCTGGCTCGGGGGATATGGCTGCAAGATGCCGGGCTGTAGCGAGGAGGATGCTCCTGCATCCCCCATGGGTGCTGGGGGGGAGGCCCCCCTGGCCCCTTTTCATGGTGTAGGAAGGGGGGAGTGACGCTCTTTGCTTTGCTGTTTGGTTTTGTACAAACAACCTGCCTTTATTATTTGGGAGATAGACGTACAGGGTATGTATCAAAAAGGGCAGCGGGGCGCTTAGAGCCACAGGAGAAGGTTCATCAAGGAGCAAAGTGGAGGGGGATGCCGGGGGGAGCCAAGCCTTGAGCAAAGGCAGCAGGAAAGAGAATAAATCGGGGACTCTGCTGAGATTAAAACGCGCCATTTGCTCCGGGGAAAGGCAGATTACAGCCCGGATCAGCGCCGAGGAGAGCGCAAAGGGAGCTGCGCACGCACAGCCGGGCTGGGGTGACCATGGGGCACATCCCAAGTGCTCCCCCCAAAGTGATCCCCCCAGATTGCTCCCCCCAAAGTGCTCACCCCAAATTGCTCACCCCAAAGTGCTCACCCTGAGCCGTGCAGTGCAGCAGGAGGATGGCAGCGGTGTGCAGGGTCCCCACGTCCCCGTCCTTGGGAGCACAGTGTGCTCACACCACAGTGCAGCCCCTGGCACCGTCGCGTGCCAGCATCGTGCCCCCATGATGTCCCCTCCTCCTGGCACCGCTGCAGCTGGTGGCCTCGGGGACAGCCCCACGTGGGGACGTGAGGGCAGCGAAGCAGCTTGGAGCGCAGCTCAGGGAGGGCAGTGGGGGGACTCAGCTACACCCCCGGACTCAGGGACAAGCGGTGGCCAGGGGACAGCAGCAGCGTCCCAGGGGGGCTCCGAGGGCACAGCTCGGCGATGCAGCAGCCCCGCAGCCCCGCGGCCGTGCTCACAGCCCCTTGTTGAAGTAGACGGTGTGCAGCTGCGGGGCCGCCTCCCGGATCCGAGCTTGGATGTCGGGCTCCAGGCGGCTCACCTGCATCGAGCTGTGGGGGACGCAGCGTGTCGGGGGGAGCACAGGAGTTCACAAGCTTTTGATGTCAAAGGAGCAAAAGCATCTCCAGGGCAGCAGGGAGGGCACGGCGCCCGTCCTTACCTCTTCTGCGGGAACAGCGCGCAGCACAGCGGGGTGGCAAACACCAAACTGCACGGGGAGGACACAGAGAGGAGCCCAGAGGTGGGGAGGTGACCCCCAACCCCAGAGATGCTTTTCCCAACATGGGGCCAACATCCCAACCTCTCTGGGACATGCCCACGTCTCCCTGTGCTCACTCACCAGAGTCCCACCAGGCCGACCTGCAGGGGAGCATTCAGGTACGGGTACCGCTGCGGGGATGGGATGGGTGTCAGCGGGATGGGCAGGGTGCCAGGCACCCGTTCCCCTGCAGAGTGCCAGCACAGTGCCACCATGCTGTCCCCACACCCACCCGCCCACCCCGGTACCTTCAGGAACGCTCTCTTCTCCAACGCGTTCATGATCACCGGGGGGATGGCTGGGGCAGAAGAGAAGGCAGTGAGCTCCGTGGGACCCTGACCCACACATCTAGGGCACGGTGTGGGGCCGGGTGCTCACCCATGGCCGGGGCTGCCATCCCGATGCGGGACACGACCACCTGGAAGATGGCCTTCTGGGCAGCTGCTGTGGACTCGCCCAGGCGGTTCCCGTTCTCGTCCGTGATGGGGATCCCTGCCTTGAGCTCCCTGCAGGGACACAGGGGCACAGCCCGGAGGGAGGTCAGTGATCCCCGTGTCCCCCACCCACGGCTGTGTAATCCATTGGGTGTTGGCTGGACTCCATGCATGCTCCCAGCCATTAACCCACAGCTCTTGGGGTGCTGGTACCCCCAAACCCTTTGGGGTCTGCGACCCCAGGAGCCCCTGCGCTGCCCCCCATGCCCCCAGTGCCCCCCCACAGGCAGGCACCCACCTCTGCCTCATCAGCGGGATGTTGATGCAGTTGGCAGCAGCCACGGCAGCGAAAGGGACGTAGCGGCCGATGATGGCCGGCAGGTGCTGGGTGGAGCGGGGGGCACGTCACCGAGAGGCTTTGGGTCTGCCACCACCACCACCACCCAGCCCCAGCCTCACCTTGGTGAGAGACTTGAGCCCCAACGCTGTGACAACCGCCCCGCCGGTCGCGCTCACGTAGGCTGTCCCCAGCTGGCTGCAAAGGCAGGAGGAGGTGACAGTGATGTCCCATCGCCCCATGGATGCCCCGATGGGGTTGTGTCCCCGCGGCAGCGCAGAACTCACCGGGGGGTGATGGGGGCATCCCCGCTGCGGTTGGTGTAGTTGACGATGGCGTTGAAGGATTGGTTCACCCACTGCCAGAACCCCCCGGCCGGCGTGGTCCTGCGGGCACCGGCGTCACCGTGATGGGTAGAGGGGGGGGACAGGCACTGGGGGGGGAG
>WBMW01003367.1:92894-125719 GCA_013396635.1 Penelope pileata
AGACCGGCCACGATATCCCAGTCCTGGGCCTTACAGGCTCTGCCCCAGCGGGGTGCTGCAGAACTGAGAAACGCTGCCCAATCCTGGGCACCATTTAGAAGTAATTGAGCCTGAGCGACAAGGAGGCTCAAAGCAAGTATCTGTCTGCTGAGATGAAATGAGCTATTTCAGTCTCGCCTCTGGTTTTAGTTTTCTTTTCAACTGGCAAAGGCTGAGCTAAAGCCTTCCTGCACAGCCTGGGGCTCCCTCCCTCCTCTGGAGCGATGCTGGGAGCGCACCAGGACGGTCCCTGGGGCTGCTGTCACAGCTCTGCGAGTCACAGCCCCTCTGAGGGCGATGCTTTGCCATGGAAACATCTCCCTCCTAACAACACATCTATCAGCACGCATCCCAAAAGCAGCCTGGCCTTCATTACGTGCTGAATTTTGCTTCCATCTAAGGAAGAATGTTGTCTTAAATGGAAGAACGGAGTTTGTTAAAGCTCTGGGGGAGCTCTCCTGGCTGGGAGATGGTTGGAGGCTCTTCAGGTACACCCAGCATTTCAAATGCCCAGTGCTAAGTGGTGTAAGTGAAACATGCATCTCCTTACGTGCGCACACCGGCTCTGCAGCTCAGGGAAATTTCTCTGCAGCCTTTGCTAAGTGATTTGCATCTCACCGGTACCTCTGCCCACTGCTACATTAACCCAAGTTAATGTACTCCAAAGCCTGGTGGTTTTTCCCCCGACGCAATCAGATTTTGGGAAGTTCCACAGAGGTGCCTCACAAACAGTCTTTGTCCTTTGGTGTTTATAGCCAGGGCAGCACTCATCACACCCCGCTGTTCCAGCACTTCTCCTATTACGTGACGGTGTAAATGGGGCTCCTTCAGAGTCAGCCCAGTTCCTTTGATTCATGTCCCTGCATATCCGTACAGCTAATTTACCTTTATAAACAAGAGAGGAAAAAAAAAACAACAAGCAGAGGAGAGGAGGGAGCTATTAAGGACAGTGTCAAAGCAGAGCGCAGGCCGCAGGGCTGGTTAATGAGCACCCGGCCGGCTGGAGCCGGGCCCTGACTCAGCCCCAGCAGCTCCTGCAGCCCTGGGAGAGCACCCGGGGTGCTGGGGGCTGCGGGGCTGCATGCACAGCCCCAAGCAGCCCTCCTGCTGCTCTGCTCCAGGGAAGGAGAGCAGGAATGCATTGCTATGCATGCAGGGAGGCATTGATTTCATACTGCACACCAAGGCCGCTCCGTGTGAGCGTCCCCCCGCCCCAGGGCAATGTCACCAGCAGCTCCCTGCAAGGACACTTCCAAGGCGAGACACCCGTCCCCATCGTTTAATCCTCGTCATTGCTGACCCTCGGGGTAGGAAGAACAGCAGAGCACTGCAGGCACGAAGCAACAAGCTTTGGAGGTCATATCAGCACCGTGAGGAACCGCAGCACGGATAAGGCTCCCTTTATTCCACCACACGCCTCAACGCCCTTTAACTAAATGTGAATGGTTACGTACGGACAGGGTTTGTACCACACGTCTGCTCAGCAACACAGGGCTCCAGCAGAGCCCCAGCAATAAGTCTGCTATCTCCCCTCCATCCAAGTCAGAGTCACCGCTGCGCTGATCGGATTAGCCATTGCCCAAGGGATCCCTGGCAAAAGGACAGCGGGAGACGGCCATAAATCCTACACACACAGATTGATGTGCTGCCCATGAGCCCGGAGCCGCCCTCCTCCCTGGCCACATGCTCTGAAGGACACCAGGGCAGGATGAACTCTGCAAGGCCGGGACCTTCAAGAAGCAACCGGGTCATTTCTGAAAAGCAGCGAGCAGGCCAACCTCAACAGCTTCCCTTAAATCCTTGCAGCAAATACCGACATCGATTGCCAAAAATTATCTGATAAAGCGAAGCCAGGGAGAGAGGCAGTGAGTCATCCCCTCCCCAGCACATTAACTCCCTTTTGTCTCCGCCTGGAGCAGGGCGAGGTTGCCCCCAAGAGGCAAATCCGACACAGCAGCTGCAGAGGGAAAATAGCAAATCCTGTCCCGAAGACGCCTCAAGGAAAAGATTAAAAGCCCAACTTGCTCACATTCCCTTAATTCTTAGCTCTCTGCTAGCTGAAAACACCTATGG
The DNA here is from genome assembly GCA_013396635.1 of Penelope pileata. NCBI lineage: Eukaryota > Metazoa > Chordata > Aves > Galliformes > Cracidae > Penelope > Penelope pileata. Next base: position 95,007 of record WBMW01003367.1, read on the forward strand.
GATGGGGTGGGAGGGAAGAGGAAGAAAGTCATTTGGGGTTTTACACTGTTCTGCTGGAGACCCTGAGCTGTAACAGCTTTCTTCCTGGTTTCTCTTGCAACGTCACCAAAGACCAAAAAAGTATTTTGAGCCACATGAGATGCGATCGCACCGACCCAACGAGGGCTGGCGGCAACACCTGCAACGACAATGGCTGTCAGCAGTGGGAGGACAGAGACAGACCTGGGCCCCGAGATGGCCCTGCAACCTCACCCACCCCAACACAGCACGCAGGCAGCACGCCGGGCCGGGCCAAGCCCTGTTGCCCTGCAGGGGTACAGGAGCAGAACGTGTGCGGATGCCTCCCCGGCCCCGTCCTGCACCCTCCAGGATCGGTGGCTTGAAGCTCTCAGCCAGGGACGGCTGCTTTCATTTCACAGACCCTGATGGGTTTTTCTGCCTCAAAATGCTTTTTGAACGTCTCTGCTTTCAGCCTCCGCAACATCCTGAGGCAAGAGGATCTCCAGCTCCATCTCCTTTTGTTCGCTTTGAGCCTTCACGCTAATAAAAGAACTCCAGGCTCTGAAGCCAAATTACAGAGCAGCGCTGAACAGCTTCTCTCCGTTCACTCTTATTCAGGCCATTGGACTGGCAAACCCTCCATCTTCCTTTCCAACACCATGACCATTATCTACCTCCCAGCCTACAGACAGCAGCTTGCTCTCTTCCTACCCTGTGCACGCACACAGGGATGCAGGCTCCATCCCAAAGGGCTGAACCCAGAGGGAAGCACAGCTCTAACACAGCTGCTCTGCAGGAGGATGTGGTACCACCCCGCATCCCCCCGCATCCCCAGCACCCAACGCTTACGGTCAGCTCCCAGCCTGCAGTGACATCTCCGGATCGACCGCTGGGCTCCCTCCTGCCAGGTTCTTAATTACCAGGAAGGCTGACACAGTTTCTCAGCAAACAGGATCTGCGTACTGCAAGGGAAAAAAAAAAAACAAAAAAAAACCCACCAGAATGAGGGCAAGGGAAAAAAAAATAAAGGGCTAATAAGAGAAAAATCAACCGGAATGAAAAATACATTGTGCTGTGCAAACTTTGCCATCACAATGCTGGAGCCCAAATAGTGCAGGAAATAGGTTAGCACGCAGGGGAGGCAGGCAGTGCTCCACAAATGCATGAGAACAGAGAAACACAGCGCAGCACCTCACCTGCCAGGCCTCCCTGCAGCTGGAGTCAGGGCAAAGGATGTGGATTTGGTTTCCAGCATGCAGATCAACGCGCCTGAGAGCCCGAATGCTGCTGCCTGAAGAGCCCACAGCTGCCCCGTGTGATTTACGCTGCCCTGGTAAAAGCCTGCAGTGTGAATAAAGCATGGAACTTAATGCCTAGCCATCCTCTCCCCACTGCCAACAGCTTTAAGCTATTATTTTTAGTGCAACAAGAGCCCGGTGGTCAGCCCAGAGAGGAAATGGACCTCCTGCTACTGCCTGAGCCGCAGGAGCCAGGACTTTAATCTCTAAGCAGGCTTGGAGAAAAGGGAGCCAGAATTAAGTGGCAAAGCCATTGAGCCTTTAAGCCAAGCCCCAGCGCTCGCTGCCCTGGCAAAGGACCCTCGCCCAGCAGCACCGAAGCAGCAAAGATGTATAAAGATGTATTTACCCTGCAAGTCAGAAGGAGCATGGCTCACCCGGCTTCCAGCAGCTGCAGCAGCGAGCCTGAGCCCAAAGGAAACCCCAGGGAGAAGGGTGTGTGCCAGTGGCCCCATTTCCTGCAGCCAGGAGCCCTCCTCCACGCATCACATGGGGCTGAGCAGCCCTGGACAGCCTCGGGGCTCCCCGGGGGTTGGTGGCAGAGGCTGAGACGCCTTGATGACAGGCACAGGAACAATTCCAGCTGAGCTTCCACCTCCTCCCCTGTTACCTCCCTGCAGGGAGCTGGGAGGGGTCAGGGATGCTGGAGGAGATGAAATGCTGCTCACCAGGCTGAGGGAGACACGCAAAGAGCTACGACACATCCAAAGGCTGCTTGAAGGCCCTGGGAAAGCGTTTCCTGACAGGCAGCACTCACACGCAGCCAGCATGGGGACTAGCTTTCAGCACCCAGAGCAAACTATCGAGGGCAGGAAGATGGGAATGTTTTTCCTCTCTCACCACCCAGCACCGCTTCTGATACCAGATAAAACATTCCCTTTCAAAGGCCTCGCTGCAAAGAAGAAATAACGCCGGCTGAAAGAAGGCAGACAAAACTAAAAGCGCCTCGGTAAGGACAAAGCCCTTCGAGGAATTCACTTTCACCAGGAGCCTTCCCAGCAGCAGCCCGAGCTATCCCCCAGCACTGAAAGTCCTTTTCAACACCAGATAAGGAGGGGCCCCATCAGTTAAGCTGGCAAAACATCCACCAGGCAAAACACCACGGCATTTCACAGCCCAGGGGAAGACCGGAAAAAAAAAATCTGAACATGGCTAAGAGCGTTCAGATAACGTAAACCACCAGGCACGAGCAAACCCAGCAGCAACTGCCTGACCTCTGTGGGCAGCCCCTTCACCACGCTGGGCTCCACACCAGCAGTGTCACTGCCCTGCCCCTCGCAGCCCCACGTGGGATCCCCCAGTGCAGGCTCCTGCACGCCCAGTGCTGCCTCTCTGCTCCAGAGTGGCAGTACCGAGTCGATCCCAGGAGCCTTCCAGTTTTGCAGGCTGAATACTAACCTGCCAGGGCCTCTCTGGCACAGAGGGGTGGTTCCCACCGGGGAACTTGGGGTGAGAAGTTTCCCAAGAGCTTGGAAGCCAGAAGGAGCAGGAGGGGTGGCTCCAGCAGCACCCCTTTTTGAGTTGCTAGTAGGAAAAAAAAACACAACAAAAAACAGTTGCACAACTGCAAGCGAGCTGGAAAAAAGCCTGGAAAACACAAAGAACAAACATACATGACTGGCGTGATGTCATGGCCTGAATGGAGCACTCCTGCCAGTGATGGGGCCAGCAGAACCCCCTCTAACCCAGCTACCTGCCTGCATTTGCTTGAACCTCCGAGGGACAGCACCGCCTCCCCCAGCCCTTGTGCCCAGAGCTGGCTGCAGGACGCTGCAAAGCACAGGGCCTTTGGTGGAGACAGAGCTGGCTTGTCTGTGCTCAGAAAGCTAACAGTGCAGTCCCCATCCCTCGTGATTAAAAGGTCTTTTTCCCACATTCAAATGCTACCTCCCCAACCCTATCAGGCAGCCGTCTCACCAGCTGCTCTGCCACGAAGAGCAGCGCGCTTCAAGTGTGTGTTCATCATCTGCTGTTCCCCAGAGGTATTCTCAGCTCAACCACTGGCTTTGGGGACTTCAGAGAGAGTTCCTGCAGCCACTGCATCAATGAAGCATCCACGTCCTCCTGACCTTCAGCCAGAGCTGCCTGCGAGCCATTAATCACTTCTGAAGTCCCCTTCCGTCACCGAGTTCTACAACTGAACTGCGAGAACATGAGATGTGCAAGTAGTTTTGCTGGCAGGTTTATTCAACTCAGAAACAAACTTTTTTTTTTTTTTAAGCCATATAGAGGCTTGTCAGGAGAAGGGAAAAAAAGAAGAAAAAAAGCAAAGCCACAGATGTATATTTTATAGTCAGCCTTTTAATTTTTTGTCTGTGATTACTGCAATAAAGTGCACCTAATTGCCCATGAAATGAGATAACACAGCTCTTAATACAACCAACATAATATCCAAAGATAAACCTCAGTGCAAAAAATGCTTATCTGAAGACAACCGAAGCAGTTAAGACATGGACTGTGCAAACAGCCTTTTTCAATGCATGGAACTTCTGGCTGGGGGCCAGTGAATGAGTCAGCAAAACACAAACCGGCAGCAGGTTGGCGTGGCATTGCCAGGAGTCCTGAAGCAGCACCCAGCTCAGCAGCCCCTCTGCAGACACCGTGGAGATGCTGCGGGATCACCTCTGTGAGGATTCTGATGAGCTCCAATTCGATCATGTCTAGACTTCAGCAACTGGGGGATTGTTACTCAGCTACAAGACAGATGGAAGGAAGTCCAGACAAAGAGGGAGGGGAAGAGAGAGGCAAAATGCCAGAATGTACACACAGGCATTAAGCATGAAAACACACAACTGGCAGAGCTGAGGATTACTCCCAGCCTTTCTCCATTTATAGCAAGTTCATCAGCTGTGAACCCAAGCACAACGATGCCTGCAGAAGACCAAAACACGGCCTGCAGCCATTTTTTGTGGAGCAGTTGATGCATGCCTGTTTTGTGTAGAGACATTTAGTTAGAAAAGCAAGTCTGGTTTTATTTTCCCATTGGTGTATTAAATAAAAGTAAATATCAAAGTGGTTATTTCGTACAGAAAAAAAAAAAAAAAAAAAATCCCCACAGCAGTTTCAAGGTGCTCTGCACTGTGATACAAAAAAAGACATTGCTCTAAAACTCACCCCTTCTCCAAAATATACAGGACTGCAAAGACAACTTTACACGGTAAGAAAATATATACACGTTACATACAGTAAGCATATTCTGTACTTTTTTTTAAAACTTTATACATTAGTGAGAAAAAAATGTGAACACAAATAAAAACACGTACAATATATTCAACATAGGAAGCAACTGCTACTAGAGGGAAGGCTGCCACGTTGTGACAGACAGGCAGAGCCAAGGATGCCACTGTCACACCTGCACACCATCACACAGTGGTTACTTTTAGCCTAAAACAGTTCTGTGGTCAAAGACAGCCTTTGAGGTAGATTCAACCAATTCTTAAACAATACATGGAGATTAAAAAAAGGGATTTTTCCCTCCCCTTGGATCATGTCAGACATAAACCCTGCTGGGACAAGTTGGTAACCCTGTCCAGAAGAGAACAGAGACGCTGCAGACTTAGGCTAAGTCACCAACATTTGAAATGCAAGACAAAACACTGAGTATGATTTGCAAATAAAATACCTTCCCTCTAGGTTGCGTCCAATCTAGAGCAGTTCCTTTTGGTACAACATACTTAAATTTGAACTTTGTTTTCATTTTAGCCTTATTTTTACACTTTTGTAAAGTTGTAGCAAGTCTATCATACAAGACAGGTTAATCTACAAAAATTAAAAGGAAACAGCATTATAAAATACACACGTAGCAGTATTAAAAATCAGGTTCTTCCATTTAGTGATCCTACCTAATACTTTAACTTTTTGTTCATACATATACACACACTATAGACAAAGGACAGTGTAAGATTTAGATGATGGCATCACACAGAAAGCACCAAAGAGGATTACATCTTTCTTTGATGATTTCACAAGCTCGTGGAGCTCTGAGCACACGCTGTGTATGCAGCAAGACTTTGCACAAAGGCATTCAGACCTCATACAGCTTTCCCAGTTCCTTTTACATGCACAGGGCAAATCTCAAATCTCCACTGACTTGATATTTTAGGAGCAGTACTTCCTCTGTTCAGAGGAAGCACTGAAACCAGTGAAACCACTGAAATGTGCATGTTTCTTAAAGAGCAGTATAAGACTGCTCACGTGCTAAGATCTCACAGGGTCTTACAGAGTCACTTTCTGTGCAGTCACATTCACTGCATAAATAAATGCCTGAAGATGAGGATGTTAAAATGAATGCATCACTGTAAGAGCAAATACTACTGTTGTTGGTAATAAATTCCGTTCTGCTGTTTGTTAAAAGACAACCACGGAGCAAAGAAGCATTCACTTAAAACTTCTGTTTGGGCACAGCTGCTCTTCAGCTCTGCCTCCACCACCCTGAAGCCAACAAGAGGGCAGATCATTTGTGAGAGCCACACTTTGCATTATTTAGAGACACTGGACGGTCGTATCAATTAATCTTGCTTTGCAGATTAACACGTGCAGGCAGCTCTGTTGTTCAGCTTCCCACTTCCTCACCTGCTCACAACAGGGAAGGTCTAATACTGTTTCTAAACTCATTTTACATCTCAGGGCAGTTGTGTCCCAGCTATCCCAAAGCAACACTCACAGGTGTGTGCTGGCAAGAGAACTGATGCACACTGTTTTCAAAAACAGCCTGTGACTAATGATGGAAATGAGAAAACTTCCCTCAACTTTCAATATGATAAAATATGGCTGGGCAATGCAGACAGGGTACAGAAATAGCTGCTGCTTCAGTTTGCCCACTTCTGTTTTTCAGAAGTACCTCATCTGTAGTAAAAGCAGCGTCAATCTAATTGGATCACTGCGTTTTTAGCACTTGCTTGAACCAAGCTCGAGTTCCAATCCAGGTGACCGATAGTTCTCGTGCTCCTACCAAGGTGAAGCTCCACTCATTCTACAGATTCCTTGGTTTCAGGTTTGTTGCTGTTGTTATTTCCCTGACCTAGGCAAGATTTCATGGATCTGGCTTCCAGAAGTCATGCAGTTTTCCCTGTAGAGTAAAAACAAAATAGAAAGCAACTCAAAAAAAAAAACAAAGATTGAGGTAAAGAGGAAAACAGGCAACTCCTTAGCATAAGGTCACCACACTGGACTGCAAATCCCTCCAGTTTTATTTGGAAGCAGTTGCCAGTTTCCCCATACACGAATCAAACCCCAGTATGTCCCCCAAAGAGTTGCACCTTTAACAACTTCCATCTGCTAAGCAACTTCTGCAACCACATCCAGCAGCTAATTCCCTTCCCTCCTTGTCACAGGAACCTCAGGCACTACGAACAAAGTCTTTTTTTTGCACATTGCTTCGAGTGATTAATATTCTTTACAGACAAATGTTTAATTATACAATTTTTAATTTAAATTTATACAAAGCATATACACGTAATCTAAACTTCCAGTAAGAAATTCCCTAGATTACTGGAAAGCCAAGAAATTTATTTATTTTCAAAAGGTAAAATAATATTCCAAGAGAGGATCTGATTAGGTTAGGAAATAAACATGACAGCCCTCAGAGGAAGAAAGAGATCTGAGCAATGGATATCAGTAAAGGCTGCCCATCTGTTCCAGCAAGGCCAGCTAAATATCATGAAGACAAATATTAGTGAAAGACTAATCATGAAATTATTTACTACTGCATACATTCACAAAGTAGGTGATGATTAGGAAAACCTTCCCATGAAATGAGATAGATTTGGAAGGTTGATCAAGAGCTGCTGAACACATGTGCTTGGAGTGCTGGACGGGAGCAGCCTCCAAGTCACAAAGTGCCAGACAATAGCAGGAAGTGCATCACTGCATTCCTGCCCCACTCAGAAGGCCTTTCTGAAGCATTTGCTAATGACTGTAATCAGAGACAGGCCCTGAAACTTGACTCAGTGTTAGCATTTCTGGCTATTACGTAAGCCATTTATGAGAGCAGCACTTTTGAGGATAAAAGGTGGTATGTTGGTTTTACAGAAGCCAAAGAAAGAATTTTAACTCAAGAATAAGTGGAATGCACTCTGCAATACGAAAAGAAACAAATGTTTCATTACAATACCTGAGCAGGCCGACTGTTCTGTATCAGATCTTGCCATTTGCCATATATTCTAGCAACTAAGTCTTTCACCTGCAAATTCAGATTGGTTAGTTCAGCCATTTCTGTTAAAAAAGATAAGAATCACCACCACCACCCAAAACAAAACCAAAAACTCAACACTCAAGGTTTGCTGGCAGGGAACAGCTGTACAACAGGCAGTGTGAACACCTCGACTCCAACAAGAAGATCTCTGCAACCTGGGACTTGGAATGCCAAATCAGGCACTCTACACAAACGTGCCATTTCCCAAGTCAAGTGTCTGGAATCAACCACATGAGCCTCCTAAAGCCCATTTCAGCCTTTGGGCAAGTTAGGTTGCTTACACAGCTCCCATGGTTTCCAATTAGAAAAGGTGCCTGCCAGTGCAATCAGAAAAGCCAACAAGAGTGCTGCGCTGCCATTCTGCAATACAAAAAAATGTGTTTCTTCCATAACCAATCACCAGCAGCTGCTAAATACAAGGCATTCAGAGCTGAGATCTGCTTCATATTCTGTGTAAAACCCAGCACAGCAGTGTCTCTGGTAGCTACTGCATTACTACAGCCAAGTAGTAGCAGCAGTAGGGAAAATGGAGTAAGATTTTCCTCTCCCAGTGTAAGGGCAACAGAAACAGAACAGACAGGGATCTGAGATTCAAAAATTCAAGGCAAGATTCATTAACTTGTTGAAAGGATCCACACTGTACTGATCTGGTGGAATAAAGAAAAGCCACAACCTTCCTGAGAGGCCACAAGGCACACAGCTGCAAACAACCTGGATAAAGCTGAAGCAGCCAAGGCTCTTCCAAGTTGAGGTGATTGGATTTAGCTTGCATTGAGAAATGCAGAGAAAGTCACAGAATTAGGACTGCCACTAGCAAGCCACACAGCACCAAGCAAATGAAAGGCAACTATCCAAGCTTGATGCTACATCACATATAGCGTTTGGTTTAAATCCACACAATTTTTAACTTATTTAACTAAGTCATTATTGTGAAAATAAAAGGTGTGCAAGACAGACAGGTTTTGTTCTCTGTCCTCTGTATCCTGCTCTGCATGTAGGCTCTGCCCTCAGAAGTACAAGATTGCTTCCTGCCAGCGATCAGAGATTGCCATGAGAGAGAAAAGGAGCAACACTGAGGGTCTGAAAGTTGAGATGCCTTGCTATGAGGAAGACAAGCTCGCAACTCAGAGTTGTTAGTGACCTGCTGGTAGCAAAAAGAGTATTTTCAGTGCATTTAAACAGATGTGTGTTAATGTATATATACAGAACAGAGAAACCAGGAAAAATAAATCCATGAGGAAGTCTTAGAACTTCCAGGGTTGGGATGAGGGAACAACATTAAAAAAAGACCCAAGCAAAATAACAATGAGAAAAAGCAGTGTCTTACCTTAGTCCGATAAAAGAGCCTCGCATCTTCCCTAATATCACATTTTATGTGCTTATCTAAGGCACCACAAAGCTTCAGCAAGTGTTGCTAAACGAAGACAAAAAGGTACAGCTATTAACACCCTCTGTGTGGAAACTAAATACTCGTTTCAAATATTATTTCAATGTAAAAATTAGATAGCTGAAGCTTTCCCCAGAAAATAAAGTAAGGAAGGGGAAAAAGAAAAGAAAACAAGGCCACAAGAGCCTCTATCAGCTGTTGATATGCACCTGGCAATCCAGTTATAAGAGCTTAAAAAAAAAGCAGTTTCAAAGTCTTAGCAGAACACAGCTATACATCTCAAATTCTGAAGCTCCTACGAGGTAATTTCTAAGTCCTTTCTGCTCCCAAAGTAGCAAGGACATTACCATCCTGGTCCCTGACCGATGAAAAAGGTTCTGAAGCTACAACAGCTAAAAATAACCTTCTCGGTAATGATGATTTAGGTACCTTTCCTTCTGCAGCCTGCAGGAATTGGCTGAGCAGGTAAAATATACCCGGGGTTTATGCACTGATCTTTTCATTTTCATCTAAACTTCTTATGGCTTTAATAAAGCAGTTTTGCAACTTCATAATCCCCTAATAACAGCTCCTAAGATCTTTGACATTCTGTGAATTTCATGATAAAAATCCCTGTTCTTTCTCTCTCCCTAACCTGCCTGCAAAGAGGTTCCACTCTGTAGGTGAGACACGCTGAAATTCTGCTTACAAACATGTGCAGGTGTCCCAATGACAATTCACCCCATCCAACTGGGAAATAACTAGGACTGAAATAATGACCTTGATTTCACACAAAGTCTAGCCTGTGCAATATTCAGCTGTTGTCCAGTTCCATCACACACCTCTTCCTACTTGATGGTTACAAGGTAAGTGAATAGTAGGCTCTTTCTTCACCAAGAAATTCAGAGACACCAGTGTTTCTGTGTGTATGGTGGTTGGTTTTTCTTGCTCTTCGTATTTTTTTGTTTTTATTGAAATCAAAACGCCCACAAATCTTCAGGAAGACAGTTATAAAGAACAAATCTCAGAAGATCACTGCAATATAACTATTTTCTCTGCCAAAGATGGTTTGGCTTCATATTACAGCCTGCAATAATCTTTTTGCAATTGAGTAGGAAACTGAGACACTTAAGCCCCCGGGCTCTTCAGGGGAGGCAGAATGGAAGGATGATGAGGGCACGGTGCCCTTTATGAGAGAAAGCAGCTTGAGCGCATGGGAGCTCTGCCTGGGGATGGATGAGGACCCCACTGAGAGCTCATGGGTTGCTGAGAGGACAGGTAAAGGTGACATTACAGCAGTGCCTGCTACAGGCCACCTGATCAGGAACAAGCAGATGAGGCCCTCTACAGACAGGGAGGAGCAGTCTCACATTCACAGGTCCTGATCCTGTGCACAGACTGAAACATAGGAGGCTTCATCAGAACATCAGGAAATGTCATTTCTTTACTGTGACGGTGACCAAGCACTCAAACAGGTTTCCCAGAAAGGCTGGGCAGTTTCCCTCCTTGGAGATACCCAAAAGCTGCCTGGCCATGGTGCTGGGCAACCTGCTGTAGGTGGCCCTGCTTGAACAGGATAGCTGGACCAGATGACCTCCAGAGGTCCCTAAACCATTCTGCAAGATGTAAGCAAACATTGCAGCTCTACCGTTATCTTCAAGAGTTCATCTGACATTTCTTAACAGCCAGGAGTGATTCTATGGGACAGAAGATTTGCACAAACACCTTGAAGCAAGCAACTCACAGCAAACATTTACAGAAATCTGAATAAAGGCTACTGGGAGGCTAAGCAGAATCTGTCTAAACAGATTCTCACATCTTGCAGCACAAGGGAACTCTTGCTACAGAGAACAGAAGAGATCCAGTCCTAGCCTTCCTCCACTTGCCACGTGGCTGCACTCCAACACAGCAAAGTGCAATGAGTTTGAGCCTAATTTACTGGTTATTTTCAAAGTGGTTTTCCTTTAGATTGAAAGATTTCAGTTTTACTTAAGAAGTTCCCAGGCTCACTGGAGTTCTAAGAATCTGCACTGAGTTAATCTCCAATTACTGCGTGAAAGATAACATAACTCATCTGCTAACCCACAGCCTCATGTTTTCACATGATTCCACTTGCAAAAATGCAAAGGTTTCTTTCTCTGCATTTACTGCGGAGAAAAAGCTCTTCTACATTTAGTTTGCCTCAAAACAAGAAGTTTCTCCCCAAACAGACCAAAAGTGCATAATATTTAGTCTTGTAAAACGTAGAGACATAGCCACTGAAGTTACTTACCCTCTGGTTGGGGTTTACAGTGTCAAAGAAGCTAGCTTCACTGACTAGATGGAGGAGGATGTAGACTAGGTAGTACACCTGTAGAGAAATCAGAGCTTCAGCAGTTAAAGCACAACCTTTAGATACAGCATTGTTGTTGCTTTAATGAGTCAGTGTTATGGCTTCACTGGCACCCTCTAACAGCCAGATTAGTGGCCAGATACATCCACAGTTTTTTCTCCTAGTAAATAATAAATCCATATATTAGAAACATTTAAAAAGCAGTGTAGTATCATTTAATTTCCCTAGGTGACCCACAAAGCTTTCTGTGGTTTCAGTTACTAAAAATTAAACCACAGCTGGCTTTATTTTCCCAACATCTACGTCCAGATCGAAATACTTGCTAGGAGAATTCATGGTAGACTCAAATAACCAAACCAATACTGAATTTTCAGATGAGTAGAAGTTTTTATAAATTGGTTTACAAGAGAAGATTTAACTTTCAGAATTGTAGAAGATGTATAAAAAGACAAATGCAAAGAAAGTTCTGTCAGCTACGAACCTCCTGTTCTAGTTCTGTATTAATGTGGCCTTCATTGGTATTCTGCTGCTCATCTTTCCTCATCTTCTCTAGTAGATTAGAAGGTTTCATGTACACCAGGTATTGATGCAGAAGAGACATCTATAGATACATGCATTTACAAATGAGACTGTTTTACTGGCAATGGAAAATTTGAAACAGAGTGCCACTACCATATTATCAGACCACTAAAACAAGAACATCTATAAAAGGGGCTTTTAATTAAAACTGAAGTTTTCAAGCTTTGGCAACTCTCCACTATTCACAAACTCAAGTGTTTGCATGTTGCCTCATTAGCAGATCAATCCTGTAAAGTGCCTCCACATAAACATAGAAAAGGAAGACTGATAGAAGCACAGATGTTTTTCCAATGCCCAAAATGAATGTTCAGTATTGCACATATGCAATGCTGCATCCAAACAGCAAAACATACAGCTTACATGTGTGCAAATACGCTTGTAATACTCATCTAAACAAAAATCAGCAATTGGCCATTCTCAAACAGGAAAACAGGCTTAGTTAAAGCAAAGTATATTCAGACACAAACAATTCTATTAAAATCTTCTAAACTTTGAAATTACACACATGCAGTACCTGCTTGTCGCTGTCATCAGGAATTCTTATATGCTTTTGGTCAAGAAGCTTTGCAATTATCAGTAGGCTAAGGTGCCTTCTTACTTCCCTGAAAAACAAGTGTTGGATTTTTTATAATTTATTTCCCAGAGAATGTCTTAAATTCACGGGGCTTCTACAAAGTATGGTGAGGCTATGCATGGCTTTCTTAGACATGAACTTGCTCACCATTGTTAAATTTACTGAATGCTATTAAGTTAGTAAAAAGGCTAGCAAGATGTGAACACCCCTGCCTTACTGCAGCTTTTCCTGTGCCCAAGCAAATATTGCCTCCAAGCTTGAAATTAAGGGGCAAAAATCATTCTCCTCTCTCACATACATTATAGCATTTTTTACTTCAAGGATACTGAACTCTTGATAGATCAACACAAAATCAGACAAATCAAAGAACATTTAATTCTTGATCATTCAGACAGAACCAGCGATGGATGAATCTGAAGTTGTCAAGCTTTTATCTACTGGAGAGTACCAGGAAGTCTTCAGCTCATAAAACTATGAATAAAATGCACAGCAGAGGTGATCAAGAAACTGTATATGCACCATAAAAATTGTGCATGCAGCTGTACCATACAAGAAAACCAAAATACGTGTTTCAGGTGGGTTTTTTGACTTTGTTTAAACAGTGAAAACCCCAAATTATTACAAAAACCACTTTCTGCATTTATCAGACTTTGGGTTTGTACAAATAAATTAGTGTCATTACCGTCCACGCGTTATCCAGCTAGGGACCAGCTGAACCAGCCACAGAAGATTATGGTGCTGACTGGAGAGTTCACTCACTGCCAGGCAAAGCTCAGGCATCTTTAAAAGAACAAAAACAATCAAAACAAATCCCCAAATTACTGAATGGTGGGTAGAGGGGATGTTTGTTTTATTTGCAAAGAAGTATACATCTGCTTCCAGGAAAAATAAGCAGCATAGATATCAAGAGGAATTGGGCTAGTAAGAGATTATGCAGCACACTTCTGCACTGCACCTGAAGCAAAGTCTGCTCAATGCTGTTTTTCAGTAAGCTAGCTGGGATCAGGTTGCTTCTCCTGACACTTGATCAGCTTTGTGCAACCATTTGTTTCATTCTTTCCAATAATCATTTTAAATATAATCAGTATTTACCCAGACCACTGCAAGTTCAGTACAACAGTCCCCTCACAGGAGGGGACACGCAGACAATGTTACTGGGCAAAGACCCTCTCAGTATGCCCAGCCACCTCCCACATCTCATGAAGATAAAAAGCTCCCTGCTCAGGCACATACCATTTTCAAGCAATACTTTTCTACTACACCAAGGAGAAAAAGAGAGCTTCAAAACAAGTTTCTTGAAAATTATCTTGCAGTTTCATCAGTCTAGTACTATAAGATGAATTCTGAAGTTACCTTTGTATCCCAGTCTTTTATACTTGTCAGAAGCTTTGTGAAAAGGCACTGGAAGTCCATCAAAGGAACTTGCTTCAGCTGTTTCTCCAAGCTTATTTTAAATAGCAACAGAAGCAGTAGCAGTATTTCTTGATCTGTGTATCCATCTTGAATTACTGTCGTACAGAAGTCTAAGAACTTAAAAAGAAATAAAAAGCATAAACAATCTGAACTTAGCTTAGCTTCTCTTAAAGTCTGATGAGAACTTAAGTTTCCCACCCTCATGTTAAAAGGCACTTCAAGTGACAAATTGTTCTTGTAACACTTCTGCACTGACATCTCCCCATCTCCTAGTAAATGTCTGCACTCTGTTTTTTAAAAGCAGCTCCTGGGGACTCGTTTTGTAGCTGTTTAAGGAAATACATCTGAGCAAAGAGAGTAATCCTTGGACATGAAAAGGAGTATGAAAGATCTTCCTGCACTGCTAATCCCATTCTAACTGAATAAAATACTGACAGACTTTCTAACTACACAACTAATACCCAGAACAATCAAGAGATTGTTCTCCACCCAAGTATCATCACACGTGTTATTCACAGCATGGGACATGTATGTAAATGGTAACACGGAGGAATCAAGACACGTGCATTCCTGTCTCTAGTGGAGATGCTCCAAGTGCTTCCCCTTGAATTACATAATTTTATGGTTACGAATCTCTGAAGAAGCACTGTTAGAAGGATGCAAGTGCTTCCAGAAGGAACTTGTAAACCAGCTACCAAGTTAGTATTTTCATAAAACTTTTAATTACAAGTCTGTCAAGCGTGCCCAGCCTATGGTCTCGCAGGACACAGCACGGATCTAACAGATCACTTCCACAAAAGCAGCAGCAGCACCTCCACTTGCCCTCCACCAGTTCCCATTCCTTCACCCTCTATGCACAGGACTAACCAAGCCTCTACGATGCAGAAAGGCAACAAATTTGCAACAAGCCTGCAATAATCTCTGCTGAATGTGAAGCTGAAACCCCAGCACAGCATCTACTCCAAAAACACGCCCAAAGCTAGATTAAGGCACCAGGGATTTTGCTTAAAATAATAATAAAATCCTTGCACACCAGAGTTTTCTCACCTTAATCACATTCATTAGGTTGCTTTCTGGTAGTCTGGAGAAGGCTGGATCAGCAGAGTTGGTAAATCCTCTTGGCTGCTCTTTACTCACCATTCCTTGCATCTGGCTTCTGATAGAAGAGACATCAATTTGAGCAATCAGCAATTTAAAAGCTCACAAATGCTTATCTGCATCAAACTGATGAAAAAAACCCCGCATGTTTTAAACACCTTCAAGTGACAACTATCCTCAGCTACAGAGCACACATACATC
The DNA here is from genome assembly GCA_013396635.1 of Penelope pileata. Lineage (NCBI taxonomy): Eukaryota > Metazoa > Chordata > Aves > Galliformes > Cracidae > Penelope > Penelope pileata. Next base: position 110,061 of record WBMW01003367.1, read on the forward strand.
TTAAACTTGTAACTAATTATTTACAATTAGGCTGCAATTCTTGTCAATTCCCCTTAGGAAGTTATAGGACAAAGAACATTGATTCACTGAATCCTTGCTTGGCAGAAATGGTTTTATGTTCTGTCTTATTCACTCTGCTAAGTTTAGAATTTAAAGAAGAGCATGGCTAGATGGAAGAGGGGAAAATAAAGGAAAACCTTCTGATTCTACACTCTAACCAAAGACCTGCTATCACAGGATCTAAGCAATGGGTATCAAAGGGCAAATACTTACAAAATATCACACTCGTTGAAGTTGGGCTGAAGATGTTGCAATGGGAAGAGAGATCGAAACGCAACACCCATATTGACAAGAACAGTTGACACATCAGCTAGGGAAGGCATCCATGGCTTAGACTGTTCATCACTGATGGAAGCTACAAGTAAAAGATAGGGAATATATTAGTTTAAGGTTAGTTATTCACATTAGTTTCTTTTCAGGGAAGCAAATACGCTCAGGTGTTTGCATCAACTCTACTAGCTCTAATCTCAGAAGAATTGCTGCTATTGTCAGAATCATGGCAAAGCAAGGAAACAGGAGTCTAATGCAGTATTTTACACTCAAGAAGCATCTTGCCTGTGTAGCAGGTGAATTACTTCAATTCCACAGATTTTCTCTCCCAGGTGTCTCTCATTACAAACAGTAAAATAACCAAGGAGGCAAGATTTAACCAAATATGCAATTTACTGTTCTGCATCGGTAGAAACAAGAGTGCTATCACAATGGGACTGGAAGTGGAGCTAAGGAAGATTTTAAAAACAGGTGAAGTTTCTAGAATAGAAGTGCTAAAAACAAGAAAATTACCGATGGAGAGAAGCAACAATGCTCACTGCAAAGAGCTGAATGTTGCAAATTATACAGAGCATTCTCCATAGGGTGCTGAACTAATGAGGTGACTTCAAACTTGATGCAGGCTTCTCCAAGCAATGAGAGAAGTCACCAGAGTTTTGAACTGGGTCAGCTTTGTCCTCAAGCTATTTCTTCAAGAAAAAAATCCACAAATGTGATGAAACAATAATATTGAGACACTGCAGTTTCAGATCTCAATGTTCACATCACTTTAAAAAAAAAAAAAAAAGATACACCCTTAGTTAAGCAATGGAACAGAATGTCTCAGAACATTCTGGAGACTGCACAGTAGGCAATTTTGAAGCATGACAAACTTTTCAGGAGCAACTGTAGGTGACCCGGTCCTGATTCAAGGGGGATACATAGGTCAGAGATCTGTTGAGACCTCTCCCAGTCTTAATTCTTTGAACACTCATTGATCAGCTTGAATTGCTCATTTCAAAACAACCTTAACACCAAAGTGAAAAATAAAGGAGGCTACACTTCCTCCCATATCAAACACATCCTGTTTCAAACAAGATTCAGAATGTGTAGAACAATTTCAATAGACCTGACCAAGGACTTCAAGTGAACTTTACTTTAATGGTGTGAACTGGCAGGCTGAAAAGAAGCAGTGACTTTGATGGATCTGAAGACAGAGAACATACAAAGGAACTGGTACACAACAAAGATTTTAGAGTACAGATGAACGAAGGCAAAATGCACAAGAAACAAGCAACAACGTAGGCTGAAGCAGAACCCTGAAAGCGTTTCTGTGCACGTATATAGTTCCTTTCTCTTTTGCTATTTATTTGGAAATTAAACTGTGCAGTGTTGTGTCCAACTAGGTGAAAACCATCTTGTTACAAAAAAAGTTACAAGATCTTCTACAGTAAAACACGGAAAGGAGAGCAAACTTTTGAGCAGACCGGGCTCCTCCTCATTAGTGACTGTAGTGGGTGCACAGCTTTGCAAACATAGTCCAGGACCACATCCTGTGGCAGGTACAGCCTGCACACCCTCACTGAAGACCAACTCCCAGCAGTTGTGCTTTAAGCAAGCAACAGAAGAACTTAAATTCATGTCTGAATCACAGAACACAGCCAGTGCTTTTCCCTTGTTTCCCAACACCTGTCTATACCCAACGGTCAGTTCTCCAAACCTCAAATACTCACCACTTTTTAGTGTTATTTCTATCAATTTGTTTAAAAGCTGGGTGGAAACACAGTAGTTAGGATGAACAGACATCATCTGTGGAAGAAAAAAATGCTCTATGTCAAATACCAAGTTGCATGATGACACCAGTTTTCTTTAAATACAGAAACCCTTCAATAAAATAAAATAAAAAACAGCAACAGAAAATAAATACCAAACCCTCTAAAGCACCACACACCACAGAGAACAGAATATTTTTGCTGTGGATCCTTCCAAGCAGCACAAGCATTCTATGAATACTTTACATGTAGTTACTTGCAATATCAAAATGCTGCAACCCCACGCTGAACCTGCCTGCTCATAAGAAGGCACTGAGGATTAAGAATGTATCACACGTCCTTTTGGAAACTGTTTGTATTTGTCAGCAAATTGAACTCCTTAATCAGAAGTGAGAGTTGACTGCAACCTTTTCCAATCGTGGGTAATTGAATATATTCAATACTAAACCAAAACAATGAACTCTTAGCTACAGAAATAGGACTATGAAGTACATGTCATGCTTCCTGGCGCATTTCACCAGCCCAGCAAAATCCTCTCTTTTTCTCCCCAGGTGCTGGACAGTTTTGTGCTTAATGAGCACACTGAACTGCCTCACACTTCCACCCTATTAGAAGGACACCAGAGCTCATGCAAGGAGTGGAAGGCAATCTTTTCCCAGCTGGAGAGGAGATAAGAGGACAAAAATATTTTCCTTTCAGTAAAAGCAGAAAGCCAGTCAGACCCAGGCTGCAATTCTGCAAGCAGCCTGGTTTTACTTTTCATTTCAGGAACAGTTAGAAAGTGGTAAATAATAACAGAATGGAGATAAGAAAGGGACGTTTTTGCGAGTAACAGAACAATGTAAATTTCCTGAGAATTTAGATACTGACACAGACATCTAGAAAGACAGCCACAACATTTCCTTTTAGAATGTGCCTAGACTCTTCCGAGTCACAAGGCATGTCAACTTTTTTTTGAACATGTCTGATAATGCAACACTTAGAATTATACAGTGGTATGTACAGAAATTGCAGTTTTGCAGACTACTGCATGCACCTGTTGTTTTTTTTTTAGGGTGGAAGGAAACAGCATTTGCTTCTGATTTACCCCCACACTATCAACAACCTGAACTATCTCTTGTCTAGCACGTGCTGTGCCATTTTCAGATGAAATACTGTGTATGAAGACAAACAGGGTTAGGAAGCTTTGCAGCCACTCAAAGGGTGAGGAAATCACACTATCCATAGTGTTTCATTCCTCAGAAAAGATTTTAGACAAAAGAACATATCAGAACCCAAAAAGGAAATTGTTTTCGGTTAAAAAATTGCTAACCTAATGCAGCAGATTCACAAATTGGTACTGTTTATTTGTGCTATAACTGGCTTCCAGGAAGAACAGTCTATCTGGACAGAGCATAACTGTAGGAACATTCAGGTCCTTACCTGAAAAAGCCACTTCAGAATTGGTATGGGACACACACTACAGCTGTAAGAACTCAGAAAGCCATGAATAACTAAAAAAAGCTGCTGTGTTACATTAGAACTGTAAGAAAAAAAGGGTGGGGAAAGGAGGGGAAAAAATTAGTTAGTGATTGAATCAGCAATTTCACAAAACCGAGAAGGACCACTTTCCCCCTCATAAGCACGGAGCACGTGTCAGGTAGATAACAACTGTGTGGGGGTTACAGACACTGTTAGCTCAGGGACCGAATCTAACAGAGGCCATAAACTGACTTCCTGTAATCCTATCTACATGGAATCTTAAGCCCAGGGCCTATTCAATACAAACAAGTCTTTCAGCAGACATAATACAGCACAGTTGGCCACAGATCACTTCATTGTAGAGGCCTTCATGCTGCCTTGGGATAATTAAGCTTTTGTTCCTTACACTATATCAGTTCTTCCCTCATCTCTCTTAAATCCATCAGATTATCAGTGGTAGCCCAAAGAAGTATAAATATGGAAGAGGCCAGAACATTCCCCCCTGCCTCATTTAAGGTGTTTTTTCAAAAATTCCTGAGGAGGGAAGAAGGAACAGCCAAGCAACTATTCCCTGTTCTATAAAGCTAGTCTAGAAAGAACAATTCCAGGACAAAAGACACTCTTGCTCAGTTAGTAAGACAGTTCATTTGTATGCCAAAATACTATTTTATCTTAAGAACTGCTAACACTTGTGAAAATCCTACAAGTAAACACAACAGAGTGAAGAGGATATTCTTACCCTAGGAGGAGTTTTTCTACAGGATTTTGAGGGATGAAATAAAAATTCCTCAAGTCAAGGTCATGTTGATTGAAGATCTTCCCAGAGATTGATAAATCAAATACATCTTCTCCAGGGTGGTAGTCGGGTATGGCATGTGCTATTACTGAAAATCGCTTTATAAAAGCCCTGTAAAATCCAAAATTGCTTTTATGAGTTTAAAGAAGAGGCTATTTGCTGTTTGAGACAGTAACTTTCAGATGATGAGCACATCAGCCTTACTTAAGGGAAAGTTGAGTTAGGTTAAAAGACAGTAACAGCTAAGAAAATCCACCCAACCCTGAATGATGACACAAATGGTTCATGCTGAACATAATAACAACTGATGGAAAGAGAGAGATGAGGAGAAAAGTTAGGGGGAAAAAAAGTGAAGAACTAGATTTAATTGGTTTTGGACTAGGAAGGACCTGTGTTCTTCCAAGAGGTCTCCACTCTCCACAGCATTCTGGCCTTCTTCATCTGAAGAATCAGCTTCCTTTCTTTGTATGCCTTCTTGTAAGCGCTTTTCTAGTTCATCTAATCTGAAAGAGCAGCAATAGCAAAACATGTCACCATGCAGCATCTACACAAGAGGAAAACAAAACCCAGGCTCCTGAACCCAGGTGCCAGTAACCCATTAAGTAGGGCAAAAGCACATAAGATACTTTATCTGTGCAAAAAAAAAAAAAAAAACCAAAAGATCTCTTGCCAGAGCACTCGTTAGCTCTGTGTACTCTTGCAGAGTGTAATTGCTTGGATCCTGAGAGTCTACAAAACTTTGGAAACCAAAATGCAGCTACAAATGACTTTGAAGAAAGTAGTGCTGTCAGTCTGCATGAACAGTTCCCTGTCGTGCCTGACAGCAGCTGGCAGCTGGCTCAGGGACCTACACTGAAGGCAGCAGTAAATTTAGTCCAGCTCTTGTGGGACAGACACATCTATCACATGTTATCGCTTGCAAGGAGCCTGTCATTCAGCTTGTAGAGTAAAGCCACACTGCTAGGTCCTATCAGACGTGTGTCAGTGGTATCAGCAGAGAAGCAGCAAGCTAAGCTCTGCCAAATCCAGTCATGTTTGGGGAGACAAAGGTAAGCCTCAGCATCTACAAGTCCATTTTAAATTTTTCAAAGCAGCTTTAAAAAACAAACCTCTTAGATTGCTCCTTCTCCTTCAAGAGATTTTCTAAGCTGTTCACATATGACACCTGGGTAACAACAAGAGGCTTCGAAAGCTGTGAATGAAATAGCAAGAAATGTTTAAAATATTGACAATTATTGTTTCATTATTAGACCATAAACACGATCACTGCAATCCATTGAGACCCTGGGAATCCCCATTCCTGTGCAGCAGACAAACTCCTGAAATGATTCAGTAAGTCTCTGCACCATTCCCTGGAGTGCAAAACATCAGTGTTTGTTAAATGACTCCCAAGCAATCAGACAAAACAAAGCCTTCTTACAAAAGAAGATAAGAATGCTAGCACACAAAAATCATGGTCATGGAAGTTTTGGGACAGTTCTTCACTGTTTTGTCTTTGTTGGTTGTTAATTACACAGAAACTGGAGAGGCCAAATGATGTGGTCACACAGGTCCCACAAACATTTGATCTGGGCTGCATCTGTTTATCATTCCTAACCATTAATTACACAGACACCTTGCTTAAGATTGTGGAGTACATATGTTACTGCAGAAGCCTGATCTATAACTCGTTTGTGCAATTAATGGTAAGGACAGATAAAATAATTATGGCTGTTCAAGACTTGCTTATGGGAAAAAAAATTTAAAGGAATTCACTCAGGAAAACAAACCATTTCAGAGATTTATAAACGAGAGAAGAAGAGGATAAGAGGATTTAGACAGGCATTCTGCTAACAAGAAACTTTCTCTCCATTGTAGAAAACTGTGGCAGGTTTACCCCAGCCAGCAGCTGAGAACAGAACTTGTTCATTCACTCCCTCACACACTGCAGGGGCAAGATGAGCAAAATAATGACAGTCCAGTGAGTGGAAGGAACTGAAGGAAAAAGAAACTAACAAAACCAAACAAACAAGCCATGCATTTGGCATTCACTCACCACCACCTTCTGTAAGCAGACCGACACCTCGCTCAGCTCCAAGCAGAGGCTGCCAGAAGCTCCCTGCCAACTTTCCTTTTTTTGCTGGGCATGACAAGGTGCCATGGGATATCCCTCTGGGCAGCTGCCCTGGCTGTGCCCTGCTCCAGCTCCTTGCCCACCACCGGCCTACACACTGCAGGGCTGCAGCAGGGAGAACATGAAGCAGCCCTGGCACCGTGCAGACACTCCTCAGCAACAGCCAAAAGACTGGTGTCTTACCAAGGCTGTTTTAGTCACAAACCCAAAACACTTTGCACTGAAACACAGGCTGCTCTGCAGAAAATGAACTCCAACCTTGCCAGAGACACTGAAATGCAGCCAGTCACAACCTGCACCAGCTTTGTCAGGAATGCTACGCTAAGTGCTGCTGCAGGACTTTCCTCATTAAACCAACATTTTAGAGCTGCAAAGCCACAATGTGACATGCTGCTATTGAACAGGGTAACTTTAAAAACAAATCATTACCATGATACTCTGTTAATTGGTAGTTAAACACTTCTTCATCCATCCCTCGTGAGCAGAACTCAGTTCAGCTTTTTGAAATTCATTCTAAAATATTTCAGTTTCCATGAAATTCAACCTCAAGGAAAACAGCACAGACAGACCAAGTATTTGTCCACAAATTTCTGACAATCACAAATCATGACAAGGACACGTCACTGGAGTCTAGCACACAGCACTCTCAACAGACAGATCATTTTCCTCCAGTTAGCTTCAACTCAAAACTCTGACCTCATCATGGAAACATTAGATCCCACACTTCTAACTGCAACCTCTCCCCTATTCCTTTAGGGGGGAAATGCAAAAACAGAACTCCTGCAAATACACTGGAAGAAATACAGCTGGTGCAGCTGTATTTCCATCACCATCATTCAGCCATTTCAACAGCAAGAATAAAAGGCACCCTTCCACTGACTGCATTCCATTGTACGGCATAGGATCCTTCAGTAAGCCAAGTCTCCAGTTTTGCAGGCAAATAATGAAGTTTTCACACATCAAGAATAAAGAAAAAACGTCATACTGAAAAAAAAGGCAACGTCAAAAAGTTGATACATTGCTTTTTTTGCTTTCAGCCACTTACATGAAGTGTCAGATCCATGGTGCCCTGAGAAAGGTTGTCAAAAGAGTCTCCCTCCAGGGCTTCTGTCTGTGACCTGGCACTTGAGGACAGGATTTCTTGCAGCGGCATGAATACTTCATCATCATCATCGTCACTGTCATCTAGAGTGCATTCCAAAGTCTCATCTTCACTATCAAAACTGCTTCTTGATTTTCCATTCAAGTTGGACATCCCTGTACAGGTGCTTTCAACTTTTAACTCTCCCATGAGTTCTAAAGACAAATGGTTCTTGTCCTCACACTCCTGCTTAAAAGGCAGCAAACAGGGAACCCTTTTACCACTCTCTTCTGAGACTGCAAGTTTTCCAGAACCTTCCACTGAATGAAAATTGGAAGCATTTTCTGAAGTCTTTTCTCCTGTTTTCAGGAAAACATTGCCAGGTGGAATACTATCAGCTGGATTGCTTATACATCTTCTTGGTCTTACCTGAGATAAGACAGCATTCTGGAGATGAGGTTTCACACCATGTGCAAATACAGTATTTGTTTGTTTTACTTGGTGGAGAGAAGGCAACACAGTACTTTTCTCCTGAGGAGGAAGGGACTTTTCCAAGAAAAAGTGTGAGTTGGCCACCTGCAATTGATTCTCTTTGGTATCCACAACAGAAACCTGGCTATTTTCATCAGCACACGGCACAGAGTACGGTGACAAACCTACAGAGGAGTAATTATTGTTCTCATTTTCATGGCTTGAGTCGAGGTATTCCTCTGAGTGAGCAGAATCACATCCAGGCAGAGCAGCAACCTCCATCAGCTGCAGAGCACCACCACGGGGAGACTCGAACATGAAGCTTTTCACAAAAGTCGACTTCCCATTTCTGCCCACTGCAGACGACTTTCTGAAAGCAGGGTCGTTCAAACTTGCTGCTTCAGGCTGACTGGCACCGTTTGCATCCACACTCACCACAGCACGCTTCCTTTTCCTGGCACAGCCCATTTGTTTGGAGGACCCAGAAGACATCTTAGCCCTCCGGCGGGCTGACAGAACAGGCTGGCTCTTCCACACACCGGCGGCTTTCTCAGATGAAATTCTCAGTGAATTTGGAGATGGTGCTTCATGTTTTGAAGCTTGCTTTGGTTGGGATGGCTCATCTGTGAGAAATGTTTAAGAAAAAGTAAACCACCATTAAGTCAAAACTGTATCAGTCTCGTTTTAAAAACAAAGAAAACCAAGACAACCAAAACAACAACTCACTAACATTTTTACATCAACCACGACTGAACTTTTTGACCAGGAACAACATCACTTCCATTCTGCTTGAACACAGACTACAACTAAGATTTACCAGATGCTGACATCTTAACTAACTTGGAAATGAAATACTTTAAAAGCAGCTCAGCATCTACAGCAGAACACTTCCATACACTGGAATCAGTCTCTGGAAACAGAGCAAGATCTGGCTGAAAGCCTCCTTCACATCCCAGCTCAACCCTCAGCTGGATCAGCTCCTCACACTGCTGGCCAGTTCCCAGCACCAGCACAGGCAGGAAGGGATGCGTGGCACCACGGAGTCTGATGGCTATACACAGCCACGGAACCACAACATGGGAATCCTCTTCCTGGATTTTTTCAGTTTAAAAACAATCAATCATTGTGGATTGGCCCAGTCATGAGAGCATGGCTTTGTTTGCAATTATTAAATCAAGTGAGGCATCTACCTGAGGCAGTCTCCCTTGAACCAGAATGTGGTGGTTTTCTTAAATGACATCCATTTCCCTACAAATAAAGATGGAGAGGATGAAGTTAATTGCGTACATTTTGAAAGAAGAATGTTGATGTCCTGAGTCAAGTGTTGGGTCCAAAACAGGCTCAGCTCCACACACTCCCAGAAATATGATCACATACTTCATTCCAATACACAGCAGCAATGACCTCAACAAAAGGACTCTTCTCCTAAGCCCTAGTTTTATACCTTTTCTTCAGACTGGCCTCTGTTTCCACACCTCTCCACTCTCAGCAATAATTAAGGCCATTAGCCACTTGCCTCCATGGGCTACTTAGTAACACAGGCCAGCTGGCTTTATTTAAACAATCCATGAGGACCCCAACAAAATGACAGCAAACACAGACCAGCAAACACAGAAGGAGTGGTGCTAAGGAGAAAAGGAAACACAAGCTTAATGGGTTTTTTTTGTTCGTTCATAACATGTTATGGAGGCACACAGTGATCTTCCTTGCAAGGGAACACCAACCCTTTAAAGAGCTTTCTTGGCTGGTAAAAGAATAGAAAGAATATAATTCAACCTGTAATGAAATATCACAAACTTAACTGGATTACTCCACCTCTAAGTACTGTGGCTTAGGTGCCTACATCTGAACTGCTATTCACTGCAGATCCTAACCAGCAGAAATTGGCCAGATTGTTCCCTGCCCCACAAGGTGAGAAAACAAAACATTATTTTACAGTAAGACATTACCTCTACCAAATAATCACCATGTAAATTCCAGTATATTTGCATGCTTGCATCTAAACCAGCCTATCTCCCCTACTCTTAAGCCAGAATTTCTCCTTTATTGAGAAGCAGTTACGAACCAGCTCACCCAAGCACCACCCAACAGTTACAGAGGAGCAAAGAGCATCCATTTTTTGTTACATCTGAAGAAGGCAGCACCCAGAATTTGACCCTATGTTAAAAAAGCCACATGCACAATGGTCACTGCTTTCTACCTTTCACAACCTTTTTAAACACACCTGATGTGATACACTTGTTCTTGAAAATGGCTTTACATGATATGCCTTAGACTGTTTCATTCGATATTTCCTCTGCTTTCCTTCTCTGTGCAGAGCTCCCAGTGCTAACCTAAGCTTGGAGTCAGCTGGAGTGCACAGCAGCTTGGTGGGAAGCCCTGAGGTTTGGCACAGGGCCGTGCTGTTGGTGTGGCCATTACTTCTGGCACAGGCTTTCTGAGCACCAGCTTCCGATAAAACCCATTTGTCAGAGTCTGAACTGGTCTCTTCGAGATCCATACAATCAGTTTGCTGTTCCCAGCTCTTTCCACAAGACAACAGCGTTCTTGTTACATCCGGATACCGCTCATTTCTTCCCCGTTCTCGCTTGACAGCTTTCTCCTTTTTGGGCAAGAAGCATCTGGGAGGCCCCGTGTTAACAAGGATTTTTTGAATCACCACCCCTGGGCACACAGAACCCTGTGCCCTGCACAGCCCATTGCTCTCCAGTATGTTTACGTTGTCTTCTTCCTTCTTAATTCCTCTGCGAAAGGCATCTAATATAGGACTTGTGTTCGGCGTTTGATCTGGCATCTTTTTTCTTCTAACCTGTGCAGGAGATACTTTCTTCTCAAAACACTCAGCATGTAAAGCTGACAGTCCAGTGTCTGCATCTTTCACGTTTCCTGGGTCTGAGGAACAGAACACGCTGCTGTCTTTATGGTCAAGCTCTAAAAGAGTAAAGAAAAGATGAATCATTCACAATATTGGGTAAAAAAAGAAAAAAAAAGTCTCTTTGGACCTTATTGCTGGTATTTTACCTCTCAACACACAATCCAAAATGAATTCACTTATTCAGTACCTGCTACTTCCACACAATTTATTTCATATCAAATAAGAACCGTAGCTTAAGCATGAGAAAACAACTTCAATAATGACACTGCTATTTAAAGATGCACATATTAATAGGAAATCAATTTTTCAGTTATGGTATTAGAAAAAAAATTAAATGTGCCCATTTTGACATGTCTGGCAAGGTACAGTCATTTTATCACTGCTCCAGTTTGGAGAGAGACTGGACTTCTGCACGCTTACATAACTAAAACTCTTCATTATTTTTATTTCATTAGTGGAAGATATTTATATTTACCTTGCTTTAAAACAGGTTTGAAGAACTCTGTAATAGACTGGTTTCTGAAGAGAAAACATAAGTGTTATCTTCTGAAAGAACAATACTTAAATGCCCACACAGTAAGTAATTTATTTCTGCAGGTTGTTCTGCTGTTATTGTTATTTCTTAAGCTTTTTCTTCAGGCTCTCACACCCACAGCATCGCTCTCAGCGGGCGCTATGGGCATCTCCTGCCTTCCAAGGGGAACAGCTGCCTGCAGCCATCTCATTTTTTACAAACACAAAAGTTCTGGGGCACAGAGCAGTGCTCTGGTGTTCAGACTGCACCTCACTCAGGACATCTCATCACTTCAGAAGTGCACATTCTCCCACAGGAAATGCCCAGCCATTTTCAAGTCCCCCTTATTTTTGTAAGGAAAAAAAAAACCCTCTGATTTAAAGCTACCTCCACCTTCTTCCATGTAGCAAGGAAACATTCTGATGGCTCAAGGCTGTGTGTGTGCCTGCTTTGGAAGTTTCTCCAAGCTCCAAACAGGAGCTACCAGTGTGAAAAAAAACAAGGAAGATACATGTTTGTTTACAACCTTCTTATATATTTTGTAAACTTCCCGTGCCATCCAGAACACCCAGAGCCACGCTGCTGTCTGTCTATCAGTGACAACACTGAAAGTATTCCTTCCAGATTCTAAGGGAATGGTTTCAGGCACCCACACAGCTCTGTGCTGTCATAGACTCTGTTGCTGTTTCTGGAGGTGGAGCCAGAAGAACCTGCAGCTCATTTGTTCCAACTGAGCATGGATCGAAGCCTGGCTCTCCCTGTGTGTTCCTGCTGCTTTCACTTTCACTTCCAGCAGCAGCCACACCTTCCCCCGAAATCTCTGCAGCACCAATGACTTCTGGCAGCCCAGATCTCACCCCTACCTCAGCTGCATCCTTCTGCTGAATGCAAGAGCTTCCTAACAACTAATTACAACTACCCTAATTACACAGGGCCCTGTATAACACGAGTGCAGTGATCTGTCTCACACTTTTAGTTTTCAGTGCTTAGCCCTCAACGTTTTCTACTTTGCATTTGTCATCCTGGAAGTGCAAGGGATAGGGACTGTCCACCCCATTTGGAATAACAATGGGTTGCATCCCAGACAAGGAAACGTGCCAGAAACTTCAGATAAAGGAAACTGGGGAGAGGAGGGCAGTAAGAATATGATACAGAGCAAGGAGCAATGCAAGAAAGCATCAAGCTTCCCGTTCTGCATTTCATACACGTGAAAAATATGAGAAAAGCACGTGAGTTCCTCTGGGAGTAGGGCTGTAACAGGTGGTCTCCCACTGTTGTTTTAAGAAAAATCAGCCTTAAGAGAAGGAAGAACTGATGAGGCAACAACAATCACTGTTTTCCACTCTTCTACCTGACTCAAAATTGTAGTTGTTCAATGTATCTTTGCCAACAAACTACAGAGCTCTGGTTAACGCTTTTTGGTGAAATGTATGAATTCAGCAAAATACATTTATCTGTGTGTGTGAAACCTCACTTTACCTGAGGCACCAGGGGGACCACTAAAAAAAAATTGGATGAGAAAAGGCAAAAGCTGTAAGTACATGATCTCACTCAACACAGAAAGACACTGCACATATAGAAGATGTACATAATAGATCTTTGAGTCTTTTAAACTTAAGGGCATAGCAAACACTGAAGAACGAGGAAGGAGATTCTTTAACTTGTTTCAAAAGACAAAAATTTTTGGTATTCTTTAAAAGGAATTAGTATTGATATGGTTCTCTGTGCTTGGATACAAACTGTGCTTTTAAGAATCTGTATTGGAAGCACTGTCAACAGCTCTGAGTAAAGCCAAGCCACCCAAGATAGGAATAAACTACAAAATACAACAGCATCCTTAAAAAAAAGGAGCACCTTGAGAAGTATTTTGTCAATGACTAGAAGGAAAAAAACACAGAAAGTCGCACACAAAACCTCGCAGTGTTGTTTTGGAAGGCTGCCACATCGCAGAATGCAAATTTTCTTTTCTCAGAACAGTGTTGCTTCGAGATATTTGTGAGCAGCAAAACGAAACCACGGGCAGTGCTTTCACTTTCACGGGGAAGAAACGCGGGAAGAAGTTAACTTTTACCTCCTCCCTTCCCTCCTGGGTTTGAGGTTACCAAGAGAGAGAGGATCAGCAGAAACAAACAAAATAAGGTGCTGCTAACAGCACAAGAAAATTATGACTTGCCTCACGCTGCAGGAAGCAAAACTTACTTGGCAGCCTCTGAAAAATCTTACCAAGTCTTCGGCAGGGTTAGGATTTTTGGTACAGGCTCATCAAGTCTCAAGGCTGTGACTGCCACCGTGTTTGCTGCAAACCTCAACCTGCAGTGCCACTGAGGGTGCTTCTCTAAAGTCCATCTCACAGCTGGGACGGGCTGGGGAGCTCCTCCAACGACAGCTGAAGATCTCTGTTGTGTATTCTGAGCTGAGGGTGCCAGTCCGTGCTGGTTCCCTTCCTCCCTGCCAGGCTGCCCACCCACCACTGAAGGGCTGTGGTGGCAGGGACCTCTGGGGCCACCTGCTCCATGCCCTGCTCAGGCAGTGCCAGATGGCTCCTGAAGTTCTCCGAGAAGGGACGATCCACAGCCCCTCTGGGCAGCCTGATCCAGCGCTCAGCCACTTGCACAGCGAAGGGCTCGGTGACGGCGAACCCACGCCGAGCGGACGGGTCATGGCGCGGGGCCCCGGCAGCGGGGCGGAGAGGGGCGAGGGCGTGGCCCGGCACCAGCACCATAGCACAGCCGCCGCCCGAGCGACCCTCACCCCCAGGAGCCACGGGCGTGAAGCGGCCGCAGGAGTGTTAGCCTCGCTCGCTGATTGGCTGACCGCCTGCGGGGATTGCGCCTCGCATTGGTCCGTTACCTTGGCGGGCGGGACAAGGAGGCGAAGCGTGGCTGCGATTGGCTTCAGCGAGAGCGGGAGGTGGGAGCAGCCTTCCCCGCCGAAAAGAGGAAGGGAGGTTTGGCGCCCCGGTCTCGTGCCGTTCACGGTCCCGCCCCGACGCCCGGCTCTCTGATTGGTGCGCGCGCTGAGGGGGCGGGCCCAGCGGGGGATCTCTGTGAGGAGCCGATCTCAGGTGCTGCCCCACAGCAGGGCGGGCGCCGAGGGTGTTGCCCTCGAGCAACAGTTGCGTTTGCGGTCATACAGAGCAGCTTGGAAATACAGTTGTACTTGAATTATTGTCTAATAAAGTGCTAAAGTAGTACTGCTCATACCGCTACAGATGCTAATTACACCCAAGAAAGAGGTGCGCTTCCCCTGACAAGTTCTGAGCACCTCGCTGCTTACGCTTCCCTTCCTCCAAGCTAAGCAGAAGTTAGCAGCTTACCTCAGCGTCCTGCTTCAGAAGAGCTGGAGACCAATTCGCCTCCTCTCCAGCCCTTCTACTGATATTTGTTTCTGTTGGTTCTTCCCACAATGCATAACACCCACAAACAAAAGTTTCTGCAGGGATGAGGATTGCCCATGGCATGGCTGCGTGGTGGACATAACCAACCTGGCCGTGGGCTGTCGGCATCTGAGATGCATCGCTCAGCCATGCAGTCTTTATGGTCATATTTCAACACAGACTTCCTAAATAGAGGTAAAAGCCTTGTGTCCAAAGGGGCACATCTGCTTTTGTCTGAGAGAGAAAAAGGAGAAGAGCCAAAGCGTAGCTGCTGAGGTGGCCCCATGGCTGCCATGTCACGAGGCAGCCGTCACCTGGGCTCGGCCATGAGCTGCAGCTTCCTCTTCCATGGAACTCATCGGGAAGTGCCGCTTTCCAGCAGGCAATTCCCGTGGGCTGCAAGGTGTGTGACACAGGGGACATCATGCATGGACGGCCACCTCCGGCCATGGGTCTGCACCCCTTTATAACATCACTGTCTCACAGCTCCTCGTGAATGGGAAATGCTTATCCTCATCGCACCTGCCAAAGACTGCTGGAGAGTCACATTCTTAGACTTTATGCAAACCATTATCAGCATGTACGTTGGGCTGTGACCACGTACCACACATACACCGCTTTTCCACACCTCTATGCACCATTTTAACCACGGTCTCACAACAGGTGACCACAGTCACATTCCTCTCCTCCCCTCGCTGACCTTTCCCTGGGACTGTCCCCTCGAGGTCCCCTTTATCAGTCATCTTCCTCACTTCATTTCGTGGNGCGGATCACCGAGCCCAGAGCTCAGCGCCGCCCCTCAGCGCCTCCCCACGGCCCCATGCTCCCCGCAGCCTCCCGCCAGCTGCCTGCACGGCCTCTCCGTGCTGAGCCCAGGCCTCGGGGCAGCCC
>WBMW01003367.1:126493-177282 GCA_013396635.1 Penelope pileata
GAGGTGGCCCCATGGCTGCCATGTCACGAGGCAGCCGTCACCTGGGCTCGGCCATGAGCTGCAGCTTCCTCTTCCATGGAACTCATCGGGAAGTGCCGCTTTCCAGCAGGCAATTCCCGTGGGCTGCAAGGTGTGTGACACAGGGGACATCATGCATGGACGGCCACCTCCGGCCATGGGTCTGCACCCCTTTATAACATCACTGTCTCACAGCTCCTCGTGAATGGGAAATGCTTATCCTCATCGCACCTGCCAAAGACTGCTGGAGAGTCACATTCTTAGACTTTATGCAAACCATTATCAGCATGTACGTTGGGCTGTGACCACGTACCACACATACACCGCTTTTCCACACCTCTATGCACCATTTTAACCACGGTCTCACAACAGGTGACCACAGTCACATTCCTCTCCTCCCCTCGCTGACCTTTCCCTGGGACTGTCCCCTCGAGGTCCCCTTTATCAGTCATCTTCCTCACTTCATTTCGTGGTATTCTGCCCTCTCGACGTCCTGCTCGTTCTCTGTTGTCAGCACATTCTTCTAAAGTTGTCTATTTTATACCTTTTCTTCCATTCCAGCTGGTGGTTGGGTTTTTGCCCAACCTTGGCCTGGGGCTGTACAGGGGAGGAGGACCACAGTCCCGGGGCTGCACAGCCTCACGGGCAGGTCATGTTGGTAACCTCTGTCCTGGAACACAGGTGGGTATCACCCAGCTCTGCTTCTGCTCCCTTTTGGAATTTCAACTGATCTCCTGCAACGTGCACCTAAATCCCTGTGGTTATCATAATCTAATCCCCAGCACTACTGAGCCTTTCACGTTTTCCCTAATGCAAGCTGTCTTCTACATCATTCAGAAATCTAGGGGCCATCAGTGCCTGTTCATTCCCACCTTGTTTCAGCACACCTGACCTCACCAAAGGCACAGCAAAGGGTAACTCATTTATGATCACTGGCTGTCTGCTACCTGAAGGGAATCGGAGCGAAAAATCATCTGACGTGGCCGAGGACCGTGGAACTCTCCTGGAACATGAAGTACGAGAACAGACAGCAGCAAGGAACACAGACAGCGAGGCTGCAGAAGGACTTCTCTAAGGAACCATGTGGGGCAAAACCTGGTGTCTTCTAAGTCTTCCCCCTTGGAGTTTAGGTGCTGTAATCTGCCTTTTCCTTGATACACAACCAAGGCTGTGGAGAAACAGTTCGATATTTATTCATGTGCCTTTTATTAAGCTGTTATAAGGGATTAATAACAGGTGCTGCTCAGTAAATTCGATGATTTCCTTTCACGGTTCACCCATTATCACTCATTACCCAGGGGAAGCTGAGCACAGAGGTTTTCTCAGACACAGATGCTCACAGCAACGTGCCAGCGGCTTCGGTGCCGACATTCAGAATCTCCACTTACTTCTGCAGGTGCATGTGTAATCCTGTAATCCTGGTCTGCATGTAGCAGCCGCCAGCTCCTTGGTTGTGCCGCTCATGCATTTCCTTTTCTTCAGTATTTGCATGCTGGAAACTTAATGTTAATCATGGGGGTGGGAGGTGACCACTATTTCCAGCACCCCAATTCAAATATTCCAGTCCATCATACTACTTTATAGGAATTTAAATTATTTTCTACGTGGCATAATGCATTTTCCTGCTTGCGGTTATCTTCCATCACACTTTTTCCATCAATTATTTGAATTACACATGAATTAACCATGCTTTTCAGCTACATCTGATACTCAGCTACCAGCGCTCCATGCTGCATATCCCAGAGCTGTATTCAGACAGCATCAAATACCACCTTGAGTGTTAAGTGTTGCTGGCTGCACCTCGCTGCTTATCAGCCGTGCTTGCAAGCTTCTCCCTGTTCCATGTAAGCAGCTGCAGCAGTGAGGTTTCTTATCCTTCAAGCCTGCCTAGGATTGCTTTCGTGCACCCACAGCAGAGAGACAGGAAGCAAAGATCAGCTCCATCTCAGCACCCATTTACATATCATTTTAAGTGATATCAGGAGTAGACCTGGAATGCCATCAGAAAAGACACAGATACTCCAGCAGAACGATTTGGTTAGGGACATTCAGTGAGCTGCCAAAGCCAAAAATCTGCTGAGCACTTGCAGCTCGCAGTTGTGTCAATCTGGAGTCTGTTCTGTGACCGATACCAGGATGGCAGCGAGGTTTGTGGAGCAGTCTGTGGAGGGACTGCTTCCACCCACAAGTCATCTCGCACCCACGAAATGCATAACATGATCCCGTTCCAGGAAGGCTGGTGTTCGTACAGCAATGCCGAAATTCACAGCAGAAATGAGAGCACCTGCAGAAACGATTGACTGAGCGAGGGCTGGAAGAGTGGCTTGTATGGGCAGCCCAGAGCACAGCCAACAGCGAGCTGAAGCATTGCCAGGGGAGGTGTTTGCAGCACGAAGCCGGTGCTCTGGTAAGGCTGCAGCACAAGTGACTCATCGTTAACAGACCTGGGCTCTGATAACAGCAGGGCTGTGTCACCTTGTTTGTGCCTTCTCGCTGACCTAGTGGGATGGCAAACCGTGGCTGCAAGGATACTGAAAGTGAGATGAAGAAATCAGGGCGAAATAAGTTTTCTTTAAAATAAACTTCCTGAAGATTCAGGTTAAATTGTTCCATTTTCTCAGGGCAGCAAGGGCAGCATACTTCTCGCCTTGCTTGTTTTCCTGCACTCTCCCAGTCCAGCACTCCAGCAAGCTGTCCCGTGCTGCTGGGCTGTATCACAAAGCTGAGATGAGCCGTAGGCTTTTGTCAGACCTGCAGCCAAACCACTGCTAGAAGTACACAAACTTGGGCAGCGTACAGGGTTGGCTACAACAATTCCCACCTAAGGAAGGTCGGGTATTGCTACAGCACTCACTGACAACATTCTCCGTGCTAGGAATTCTCACGCATCATTAAACATTGCCAGCCAATATTAATTCTTAGGTTTGATCATTACGCCCTCAAAACACTCCGTCCTTAACGCCTTCATCCTAAGTTAGCAGTGGGTGTGCAACACTGGGTGAGCAGCTGTGGCCCTTCAGAGGCAGCAGAGCTGTCAGTGTGGCCGTGTCTGGGCTCAAACCTGCTCCTTCCCACTTTCAGCGTGGGGCTGGGCAGTGTCCTGGGGCTCCCAGAGCTCTTCTTCCTTGGTAGCTTACCTGCCCCTTGATAAACTGTGGACTGTCCACACTCTGTTCCCATCTGCACATCAAACCCTGAGCTAAGGCCAAGTGGTGCAGCGCAAAAAGAACCTTGGGAAGCGCGTAGGACCTTGTAAAACCCTGCGTTGACACTTTAACCCTTAGGAAGCCCATCTCTAGGCACCAGGTTGGCATTTCCAGCGCGCTGGTTGGGTTATCTGAATATCTCGGATAATGAAACTGAAATTCAAGCAGACTTTTGTATTGTGTGACGGCCTCGTTTTATAGTTATCTTGTTGTAATTATTAACGTAACTCTTCCATAACCAGGATAATGAACTGGAAAGCATTTCCTGTGTTGAAATAGGAGGTGGTAGTGCTGGGTCATGAAACATTCAGTATAGTGCAATGTCCAGCTTCATTAAATGGGACACTAAAAGGCTTTAAGAGATGGTTCTAATGCAGTGTTCTCACCCCTCCCTCAGCTGGAGTTTTAATTTGCTTTGCTAATGCAAAGGGCTCCGTGCCCAGCGAGCAGTCTCTGGTCTTTTCCCAAGTACAGAGCCCTGAAACAGCTCAGAAACAGTTTCTTAATCTGGACTGAAATTGAAAGCTCCCGTTGTCCAAGAGGCAATAAATATGATTATCTGGCCTGATATAACACAAAGCAAATGTGATGCAGGGTTCCCGTTGAGCTCCTCTATGCCCCGTGCTGACAGCAACAAAGCTGAAGGGCTCCTCCTGCTGTGAGCCCTTCCCGAAGTCATCACCAGAGCAAGGGCTGCATTTTTCTTCCCTTATCAATGCACCAAGCAATATCTGCACTGTTGTCTCATCCCAAGGTGCTCCTGCTGCTTTCCCCGCACCCGATGTACATCAGGCTTCTGTGGACACAGCCATTGATTGCCTCCTATTTCCCATGCCACTGAGCAAGGACCCAGAGCCCTGCCTGCTGCCCAGGACCACCATGCAGAGACCCTGTGATGAATGCTTTCCTCCCACACTGCAGACACCTTTGGGAACAGAGATCTCTCTCAGAGTGCTCAGGCTGCAGCCTGGGTTCCATCGTGCAGATAAGGATGAGGCCAGGTCCTCCTACGTGGGCGTGGGCACATGGAAAAGTTATTGGGAGGTGGAAGCAAAGTGGGAGCTCCTGGAGGGTCTCAGCACAGCAAATAACCGTGAGAGAGAGCATCAGCCTGGGGGAGGCAGAGCTGGTCCCAAAGCAATGGGACTCAGTTGCTCACCTGGAGGATGCGCTGCCGCTGCCAAGGATGCAGGAGGGCTCGGGGGCCGTGTGAGCCACACAGCTCACTGCTTCCACCCTGTGTGCTTGCTTGGGCAGCAGCAGAGCTTGGGAACAGCATAGTTAAAATGAGGAGAAAAAAAAAAAAAAAACACTACCATCTGAGCCATGCAGTGGATAAATGATGATTTTCCAAAGTTATCCCTCATCAGGTCACTGGGGCCATCCTGGCTCCCTCGGCATTTCCAGCAGCGCTTCGCATCCCTCTGCCTCCAGGGTGCCAGCTGCCTCCAGAGGCAGGTTTTGAAGCTCTTTCCACTGTCTGTCCCCACGTACCTCCATTCGGTGCCTGTGTTCTTCTCTCTGTGATTCTCCACCTCCTCCTCCAGCCCCTGGAGGCTCTCTGAGCCCTGCAGGGATGCGGTGAGAGCTGCTGGGGCTGCCAGCAGTGCCCTTCACCTCCTGGCAGCGGGTGCCCACCATCTGCCCTCCCCATCTCCCCATGGAGGAGGCCCAAACCCCATCCCTGATGCCATGCAGCTGCTGAAGGAGCTCAGCATCCCTTGCTGCAGCCCTCAGCACTCATCGCCCGGGCATACCCCTGCTGTTGCTGCAGCTGATGTGGCTGAAGGGTAACACAGCACAAATCTTGTTTCACCTGTTTGCTGCAGGTGGAAGGAACCCTCCTGGCATGCTGTGCTGGGACACTGGGGGCTGTTTTGCTGCTGAGCAGGGACATCAGAGGGCCCCACAGCCCTGTATCCCTCTGCAGAGCACTGAGGGCATCTCCGAGGCTCCGTGCCCTGAGCGTGGGCCGTGCAGCAGCCTGCTCCTTGCTCCGACAAACCCACATCCAGACCGATCTTGCCCAGAGAAAAGCATTTGTTTCCCCGTGTCACCGCCATCCCACCAGCGGGGACATCTGCCTGCGAGCAGCACCGGGGCTGCCCCGTGGGGAGCGGGCTGGCTGCAGTGGGTTCAGGCACCTCGCGGGATGCTGAGCTCCCCCCGTGCCCCCTCCCCACAGCACTCCTGCCCGGAAATGCTCCCGTGATTGCTGCGTTCTCCTTCCACGCACAGATGATTCACTGCACTTTCCTCTACAGACAGTGGGTGGGTCCCAGCTGGATTTCCGGGAGCAGTGTTGCCCCAATTCCCGGTTTGGGGCTCAGCACTGCATCCCACAGCCCCGATGCTGACGTTTCCCTCAGTGTTCCTCGTCCGGTGTTTGTGGGCATGGAGCAGTGTGGGACCCGGCACGCTGCCTGCCCCACACCGGGCAGAAGCCCCCGGCACATGTACCATGGTCCCTACCCCAGCTGTGGGGTCAGCATCCCAGCGCGGGGGCCATGGGGGTGAAGGGGCCCCCAGCCCCGTGCCCGGTTGGGTTTTGCCGCTAGAGGGGGGTGCAGGAACTGCGAGCTGTGCACGGGGCTCTGGGAGTGGATGGGTCCCAAACCCAGACCCGTCCTGCTGCGGACACACGAAGCCCTCGGCCCTGGCAAAGCTCTTGTCAAGCAGGAACACGGCTTCATCCGTTTGGGGGATTTAAGCCTTGGGGAAGCAGCAGCCGTTCCCAGCAGGGAGGGTTTGCCAGCATTGCATGAAGCAGGGCTGGAGGGGAAATAGGAACCTGGAGGGAAAAAGCAACCCAAGAAACTCCGTTCTCCCTGCTGTGTTTCCTACAGCGCAGCAAGCACGCAGGGACTGCTCACTCAGCCCAGCCAGAGCCCCGTGTGAACCCTGCTTCCATTTCTCCCCACTCCTGGAGGTTCAGGAAATGTCGCCCAGTTTCCATCCACGTGGCCAAAGGTCTGCAGACATTGGACGTGGGACAGCAGCAGCTCACCAGGCAGCGGGGTGCTGACCCCAGGGGGCTGCAGCGCGATTTGGGGTCCCCAAATTGGGGATGTTGGCTGTGTTAGGGACCCATGTGGGTAAACCCCTGGGCTCCATCTCATGCTCAGGCACAGATAACCCCACTGGAGCCCGGCTGCCAGCAGCTCTCTAATCTCAGCCATGCAGCCTGCTGGGTGCTTCCTGCCATGAAATGCACACAGCCCCTAGAAGGTCAAAACACTTGGCCAACGTTAGCTGGGCACGCATGCAGCTCTGGGCAGAGCAGCATTAGGGCTGCCCTCATCCCACGTGCCCTCCTCCCCATATTGATTTATTTGCTCATTGATGTAGGAGGACGGGAGCATCGGCTCTGTGCTGCAGCCTGCGCCAGGGCCCCACTGCTGCTTCCAACCTGGAGGGGAATCCCAGGGGAGCTGACGTCAGTTCTGAGCAGAACAATGGCTGGGCGCTCGGCAGCACGAGGGGGACAGGACAGCAGCAGGATGCCAGACAGCGTGACCTTGTGGAACAGAAGTCCCTGCAGCCCCATGCACTCACCCTGCCAGAGCCAGTGGTAGTTACATGGTCTGTGCCCATCTGCAGGGCTCTGAGTGTCCTGAGGCGATGCCAGGGGGATGCTGCTGGGTTAAAAGATGCATCCACTGGCACAGAGCTCTGCAGGCTGAGGCCGGGCACTGCTCGCCACAGGTGTGGGTGATGCAGGCATCAGCCCCAGTGCTGACACCACTCAGGGAGCAGCAAGGGAGTAGGTGGCTGGGCCATGGCTGGGTGATGCCAGGGCACATCCAAGTCCCAGAGCAGCTTTCTCATCCCCAAAGGCTGTGCTAGGGCGGAGCAGCCCCTCAGCCCCAGGGGCTCCTGGCTGTGCCCAAGGCTTCCCAGGGCAGCAACCCCTGTTCCTGAGTCCACCCCTTCCCCGAATGCTAGAGGCTCCCAGGGGCCGCATCCTCCCCGTGGCTGCCTCCCTGGCACGGGGATGCCGGTCGCTCCCTCCCACGGCTTCCCCTTTTCTCAGAAAGCCTGGAAACCAAAGGTGAAAGAAGTGGGTGGGAACGCCGCACGCTGCCGTCCAGGAAGAGAAGTGAGTAAGTCGGCTGCAATATTTAGCGGTGCCTCCGGCCGCTCGGCTCGCANCCAGGCTGTGAGCAGTGGGGATGCGCCGAGGTCTTGCAGCAGGTCAGGGTGCCTGCTCCCAGCATGGGCTGTGGGGAAGGAGATGCCAAATCCACGGGCACGAGCACCTCCAGCCTCGCTTCGGTTTTAGCTGTAGCTTTTTGGGCAAACTGCAAAACCAGAGCCGTCCCACTGATGTTTCAGCCAGGGTGGGGGGTGCTTGCGTGTAACTCTTTCTGCAGATTTCCTGGGAAGACAAAGCCAGCAGTGGGGATGAACGCCCCTGTGACGCTGCTGCCTGGCCCCAGGCACGTCCTCTCCGATCAGTAGCTCTGTGCTAATTAGCTGGCAGTGCCAAAAGCAGGGCACTGCTTCCTTATCAGCCTGGTAAAGCAATAAACCTTTACGTGTCAGGACACGGGGTCCCACGAGGGTCTCGTGTTGGGGATCAGCAGCAGGACGAGCCCTGGGAGCAGCAGGGACACACAGCATGAGGGCAGGGCTCAGCCTGGGGGTGGGCACGTGGAGAGGCAGAGCCCAGAGGAGATGAGCCTGGCACAGGAAGCACACAGGGAGCTGCACCAGCACCCAGGCTCCCCAAAACCCCACATATGCACCTGCTTCTGCGGGATGAGCCCCTGCCTCCCGCGGCTGCCTGGGGTGCTGTGCCCCAGGGGATGCTGCATGCAGGAACCTCAGCACACACTCAGCATCTCCTGTGGCCCTGCAGCCATCACCTCCTGGGGCCACGCAGTGAAGGATGGGGATGCGTCCAGGCTGACCCCGCTCCCCTGCTCGAAGCCCTTCTCCTTTCTTTGAAAACCAGCACAGGGAGGAGGAAGGCTGGGAAAGCTCTGCCCCCGCTCTGCCTTTCAGTTCCCCAAAGCAGCGGTGGCTCAGAGCGGCCGAGGGCTGAAGGCCAGCACATTGAGCATCCTTCAGCCCTTTGGGGGAAATGCCTTGGAGGGAAGTTTTATAGCATGGAAAGGAAAGCACAAAGGCTTCCCATGGGTTTAAAGAGCCAGGGCTGGCCCAAAGCCCCCGGTTGCAGGGATGCACCCTGCCAGGACAGAGGGTTTGTGCTGCCCTGGCTGAACTCACGTCCTGCTTGCTGGGTGCTTCCCCACCAAAATCTTTGCCAGTGCTCCTAGGAGCACACGTCATTTCCCATCCCAAAGACTTCCCATCCCAAAGCTGTCAGAGCTGGAGCTCATCTCCAGCACACAGCCCCCTCCCGGCTGTGCTCCTTCCTGGCCACCCCGTGCTGCTGCCGTCAGCACCACACTGAGCCACTGCCGGGCCAAAAACTGCCCCGGGGCACCCAGCTGCCAGGGACTGGCTCTGCCCTGATCTGCTGGCAGCACCTCACTGCTGCTCCCCGGGGTCCCCACCTGCCCCACGCCTCTCCCTTCACAGCCCACGCTGCACCTCCAGCAGCACAAACATCCCCAGCCAGCACAGCCCAGCTCGAGGGCTTTCTGCAAGCGCTGCCTTCAGCAGGGGCTGGTGCTTGGGGGCACTGAGAGTCCTGCAATGCTGCCCCAGCTCCGCTGTGCCCCTTTATGGATGCACAAGCGGAGGAAAAGCAGCTTAGAGCGAGGGATGTGTTGCACTGCTGCCCACAAGCATGGGAGATACACGGGATTCTACATGGGATTCCTAAGGCGCCTGTGACCAACAGCCACATCTGGGAGAAGGATTATTTCTCCTACAGCTCCCGCACACCTCAGAGCTCAGGGCTGACCTCAGGCTTCCCAGCAGCTCCAAGTGACAGGGTGACACGTGGAAGCACTGGAAAAAAATATAGCAGCCAACTTAAGCAATGCTTCCAAATAAAGCCACAGCTGCGCACGCTACATCTGGGGCAGAGCAGGAGGTGCCAGAGCCCCCTCCCCACAGCAGCTCCCAATTGCAAAATCTGTATCAGCACTCTGCCTGCGCTGTGTCATCAGCACCAGGAGCTCTCTGCTATTTTTTCCTCCTTGCAGATGGAGCCGTGGCCGCCTGGGGCGACGGGAAGGCAGCGTGCGCTGGCTGCTTGGCTCTGAGAACTGAATTCCATAGGCGTTAAAGCATCCACAAATGCCCTATGGATTCAGTTCTGCAGTTGGGCAGCAAATAAGCCTCCAAGCTTCAAGGAGAGAGAGCAGCTGAGTGCTGTGCCTGCAGGGAACGTGCAAATCTTTGCTCCTGCATGGAGAGCCAAGCAGGGATGGAGGTGAGTTACGGCTGCTGTGGAAGCCCCGTGCTTGGAGCTGCCCAGGGCAGTAGGTACCTGTCACAGGCTTCCCCTGAAGGGAAAAAAAACCCCAGCTACAAAATGGTTCTTCCATCTGGAAGTGGAATGGCACTTCAGGAAGTAAATGTTGCTGCCTCCCGCTGATTGTAAACCCCTGCTAAAAATACACAGCATCAGAACAACAGCCTGGGTGTGCCTTGCAATCTCCTGTGCAGAGTCCAGGCAGTGAAACCAAACAAAGCTTCAGAGAAGACAAACAGAGCAGGGAGGGTGAAGCCACGGGCTGTGCCCACTCCTGGCTGTCCCAGCAGGAGGGGACAGGGCAGGCTGTGGGAGCAGGGGCAGGCAGGACTGCTGCCAGGTGCTGGGGCAGCTCAGCAGCATTACTTCATGGAAAGGTTTTGTGGAGACAGCTGCCTCTTTCCACCCATCCTTTGCATGCCTCTGGGAGGCTTTGGCCAGGTTTGGGGAACGTTTTTCATTACAACATGCTGCAAAACTGTCACTGGGAACATCTGGGAGAGTGACATTTAGGAGAAGTTACGCAGGTCCTGGCCATTGATGCAGCATCTGATCATCAGCAGGCAAGCCCTGTGCTGCCCCTACCCTCCCTGGAGGTGCTGCTCTGCACCTGCTCCAGTGCCTCACCTAAACCAGCCCCTTCCCAGCAGCCCACCCCTCCCAGCCCCACCTGCACACGATGCAGAAGAAAACCCACAGCCCCACATCTGACTGCTGCATCACCCACACAAGGACCTGAAGCACAGACTTTGGGTTTACTGCTTAAATCCCAGCCCAGCAGCTGTGGAAGGGCCAGGGAACACCCTGCCAGAGAGCTGCAGGCAGGGGCAGGCGTTAACCACACATCTCTACCCCTACACGTGCAGGATGCCCTGCTTAGCCCTAGAAGAGCAGAAACTAGGACAGGAACTGCTGCTTTTTTCCCTACACAGGTAACCAGGGCAGACGTGATCAGCTGCCGG
Organism: Penelope pileata; assembly: GCA_013396635.1. Lineage (NCBI taxonomy): Eukaryota > Metazoa > Chordata > Aves > Galliformes > Cracidae > Penelope > Penelope pileata. The sequence goes on from WBMW01003367.1 coordinate 137,071, forward strand.
CCATTAGCAGAGGCCAGCCCCTGCCCACCCAGCAAGCCCAGCTGCCTGCAGCACAGCCAAGGAGCAGCAGCAGCAGCTCAGGCTGAGGTTTCTGCAGCAGCTTTTCTGGTTCAGACCTCTCATGGCTTTATCTAGCAGCAGAGCTCACCCATTTCAAAGAAACAGATCAGGAAAGGGGAAGTTCAGATAGCTACCAAGACAATTCTGGCAATTGCTTAAACAGAACTATTACATTTAATTAAGAAAAAAATTCCACTTGCATTTTTTCCATAGCAATTGAGTCACCAAGGGCCTCCAACTGCATTCTCATGGGCTTTCTCTATTGCTACACTGACAGGGAGCACTCATCTCCCTCCTGCATTGGGAAGCCCATCTCCCACACAGGCTGCTGGAGGGAGGCTATAGAGAACAGGGGAAAAACCTATCCCCTATGTCTTCAGGATACTCATGAAATACTGCAAAAGTAGAAGCTCAGAGCAGCTTTAGAAAAAAGTCAGGGACTGTGTTTCCAGGGCACCCACTGCTGGGGCTCAGTTAGCAGCCAGCAAAGGACAAGACACAGCCAGAGGGAGCAAGACATGCAGGCTGAGCTCTGACTTTGCAGGAAGGTGTCAGAAAAAAATTGAGATGTTCACAGGAGAGACTGCTGTCAGGTAGCTAAAAAGCAGAAATAACTAAGTGCATTCTTTTAATTGTTTATTCATAATCATTTAAAAGGCACAGGTCTGCAAGCAAGTCAGACTCTGACCCAGCAGAGCAGCCTGGGGCAGTGCTGCAGCTCACACAGCTCCAATACCCTCAGCATTGAGCCAGCACCTCCAGCCAGGGCTGGGTCACACCCAAGGAAGGGCCTCAGGCAGCCAGTTCAACCAGGACACATGGCCAGGAGAACAGAGCACAGGTTACCAAGTGTTAGAGGATCAGGACACAGATCTGCTGCCAGCATGTAGGGAAGTGCTGCATACCGGCATCGCTCCGTGAGTAAGCACAGTGGCATGGCCATAAAACAGCAGTGACAACATGCAGACAATTGCTTTTTGCAGTTCCAAAGAACACCCCTCTGGAACCTGCACTGCCTCCAACTTGAAGGAAAATTCTCTTTTGATCCCAGATGAGCACCAGGAAGGGGCCAGCTCCCAGCACCTTCCCTTGAGCAGGGCAGGAAGAGGCCCATCTTCCCACCAAGGGCTGCTGTCTGGGAACCCCCTCCCAGACCGTGACCACTTAACCACACCAGTGGAAAGCAAGCATTCATTTCAAAACCAGGACCAAGGAGCTGATCTGACAGACAGACAAGTGCCAGGTGGTTTCTTCACAGGATGAGTGGGCATCGTGCATCAAACAGGGTGAAGCTGCCATGAGCTTGTGGAGAACAGGGAGCAGTTAAAAGCCCGGGGAGTGGTGACACCCATTGCTGGTGCTGCTTCCCAGCTGCACCAAGCACAGCTGCCAGCTGGCTCCCTTGGGGTTGTGGAGCATCTGTCCCATGTGTGAGCAGCTACATCAGCGTCTCAGTTTCTTTTTCTTCTTTCGGTTCCGGTCCTCACCACTGTCATCTGCCTCGCTGGCACTGGGGGTCAGAGCCCTCTGGATGACAGTTTTTTCCACTGTGTATTCCTGCTCTCCTACCTTGGGGTCTGCCTTGACCAAGAACTCCCCTTTCCGGTAGGTTATGGAGACGCTGGTCCGTGGGTAGGTGCCATAAACCCTCCGGAGATCATCCTTAACAAATTCTGGGAGGTCTTTCCTTGGTCCAAACACCTTCCCAAGCTTTCCCCACTGCAGCTCCCCTCTCATGGTGAAGCCCTCTGGCCACATGTCCCGATGCTGGTCTGACCTCTGGTAGGCAGCATAGGGACTATAGTTTGCATAGGGGTTGTACAGAGGGATGGGGACCACAGGGGGGAAGTGCCAGGTGTAATATGGCTGGAAGTAGGGGCTGGAGGCATTGTAGAGGTGGTGATACTCCACCTGACTTCCCACGTAGTCAGGATAGCTGTTCCTGTCTGCCACAAAGGTCATGGGGCGGCTGTAGAAGTTGTGCATGTGGATGGGAGGAAACATCATGGAGCTGCTTGGGTCTTCTGCTCTCACAGCCCGCAGTGGTACGAAGGTGTAGGCAGGAGGAGGGATCACAGTCAGGCAATACTCCCGTGGTACAAAGCCAGACTGGTACATGGTTCAGGAGCTGGGGCTTCACACAAGGGACATCTGTCCAGAGCAGTTAAGTCTCAACAGCTGTGAGGACAGGAGCAGAAGAGAAAAAATTTTACATTGGCTGTATGTTCCCAGACCAGGCTGGGTAAGGAGAGATGCCTAGCACAGCAAGCAAACCAACAGATGAACAAGAGGCACTCCTCACACTGACAGGTTAGCACACCAAGAACACAGGGCTACACTGCCAGCTGCTCACCCACAAGGATGGGAAGAAGCTGGCACAAAAAACACTGAGGGCAGACGGCCTCACACCCTCCCAACACAGCTCTGCACAGCTGAGAGGCAGCAGGACAGACTGCAAGAAGTGAGAGACCGTTCAGCAGGCACGAGAATGTGGAAGGCAAATGTGAGGGAAAGAAGTCTGAGAATGAAAGTGGGCAAACAAGGGACACAGCCTGACCCTTCTTATTCACCATGCACTTGTTCCAGTTGCCATCCTGTCTGGACACAGATCTTTAAGTCATTAACTGTCTTTTTCTCTTTCCATCCTCCCCAAATTCTGCTTCTGCTCCAATACACGAGCAAGAGCAGTGCTTGACACCTGCTCCTGGATTTCACTCTAGGAACAGCCACAAATCCTCCAACAAGTCCTCACATAAAGGCATTTCACTTCAGTCTCACTGGCTACCATTTGTGTTTGAGGATGTATTTACCCTGAGGAACTCTGCCCCACAGCTCAGCTTGTTCCTCCCCGGCCCTCAGAGGATCTGGGCACCCTCCAGGGCATTAAGCAACGTCCTCCCATGACTCATCCTCTCCCCAAGGGCAGGAAGGGAATGCACACATACAGCAGCTTCGGGTTTGTGTTTGTTTTAAAAAGCTTGTTGCCACAGGAAAAGGCCATGCACATAGCAACAAGGATTTTCCCCCCCACTGTTCAGAACCTCTCTAGGCATTTTCCTTCACCCTTAACTACAGAGTTGCTTCACACAGGTGTTAAGCAAGAAGCTAAGTGAGACTCAGTGCAGTACTTTCCTACAGTCTAGCAGGAGGTTTGGAAGCCCCCTAAGAAATTGAGAAACTGCCTGCCACAAGCAGTGCTGGGTGCTACACGACAGCAATTTTTCCCTTTTAAACCAGCACAAGGTGTTCCTGTCCCTTGAAGGAACACGGTCTGCACTAGCTCAAGCCTGCTTTTGCCACAGGGCAGAACCAAAGCCCTGCACAGCAGAGCAGTCCTGGACTGGGCTCTGCCCTTACACAGAGCTGCAGCCCAGGAGCCAGAGCCCACCACAGCTGTCACCTCCCCAGAAAGAAACATAGGAAAAGAATTCCAAGCTACTTTGTAAAAATGCTTTCCAAATAAAGGCTCTAACAGCTACAAGCAACATGAAGAAATCTGTCACAGCCCTGACTGAGGTCTATGCAGCTCAGCAGGTGTCTGGGAGGAGGAAAGCAGGCACCACACTCCCAGGCCTCCTGCACCACAGCAGCCCAAGCACAGCTTGGATTTCGCACTGCAAAATGATGGTGGAAACAAGCTGGAGGCTCAGGCAGGACAGCTAACAAAAGGAAGCAAACTGAAGAGATAACAAGGAGAGCAAGATGAGGACTGAGCACAGCTGGGAGAGCTCCAGGGCAGCAGTCACATGTCTGACCACACATGTGAGGACACATCTCTGGAAGCAGCTCACCCAGAGCAGGGTGCTGACAGCTGACACAACCCAGACAGTGCCCCAGCCTCAGAGGAAATAGCAAACCTGCCTGGGCAAGCCTTGGTGGGGCTGTCACTAGCTCTGCTCCACAGCAGCCCAGTGCTGCCCTGTTCCTGCTCCAACCTGCAGGAAGCCCTGTGCCCACAGGGGCTGAAAACATGGCTCATCCCATCATCACATCAGTATCTGTTGCTCACATTGACCCTCAGGCTGCTCCATTTTCCAGAGGCTGCATCAGGGAGACCACAGATGAAGCAAAGCCCTTCTCAATTCTATAGAGCTGAGCAAGGGTACAGCAAATCCAGCACGTGTGTGACAGGGGAGAGGGCTCAAGGCCAGCACCAGCCTGCCTGACCTCATCCCACACTCACAAAGAAAGCAGAGCAGGGAAACAGACCATCTGATAGCCAGAAGGCAGCAACAGCCAGGTGCTCAAAACTAACACACTAATATAGGTAGCACTCCTTGAGGGAGGGGTCCAGCCCCCATCTGTCCCTTCTCTTTGTTGTGGAAGTGTTAAGCATGGGAAAGAAGCCCAGTGCAGAAGAGCCTCTCCCCTGCTCTTCAGAAGCAACAGCAGGGGAAAGGCAGGGGGGAACAAGGCTGACCTGTGTCTTCAGATCACTGCCCATTCTGTCCCTTCACTCCTGTTTCAAGCTCTGCAGTGCCTCAATAAAATCCCCAGGTCTGTTGCCTGAGGCTTGGAGGTCCTGAGCAGGAAAGGGCAAGCTGGGCTCTGCTGTCTGGTCCTGAGCCAGGAGCAGCCACCAGCACTCACCAGCTCCCTGCTGGCACAGAAGCCAAACCCCCCAGCCAGGGCACCAGGACCTGCAATTGCCAGCAAGGAGCAACAAGGAACCAGCCCAGTAAGAAAGGCAGCAGCAAGAGACAAGGCAGCTTCTCCCTTCAAGCCCTTCCAACCCCCCTGCCCTTACTGGAAGGGGCTTCAGCCCCACTTGGCTGGAGCTGGATGAGAAGGCTCCTGAGATCACAGCCAGATGAGAACAAGACCACCCATGGCTGAGTTTGGAGAGAACAGAACACTTCAGATTCTCCCTGGGCTTGCCAGAGCTGACTCCAGCAATTCCCTCAGCCACATCTTGGCCATCACCAGGGCTCTCCCTCCTCACACCTCCTGGTGAAGCTCAAGGAGCCCAGTGTGACACCACAGCTTCCAAAATACATGGTCTGCCAAGCAAAGCCTGCTTCAGTGCCAGCTGACCCAGGCAGAGCACTGTGGAGCAATCACGTAACATTTGCAGCACAGAGCCAGGGAGTACAGTTAGCAGCTCAAGGGCAGAGAAAGCTGTTTCACCACTGTAGCAAGTAACTGCCTAACAGGTGATGAATCCATCACTAAGCACTACAACAGCCCTACCACCCCAAGGGTATTTCTGTATTTACAATACAGCTACAGAGATGTTCAGCTCACTAGAAAGGACACAGCTACTCTAAGGGCTGACCAACATGATTTTTTTCCTCCCCATTACCTTACAACCACCTCAAGAACGAGAAGAGCAGAGAGATTCCCCTTAGCTACCTTTTCTCCTCCACTGTTCCAGAACCCAAGCTTTCAGACCTCTTTCTGGATTTCTTCCTGCCTTCTCCCCACTCCCCAAAAAACCCACAGATCTGTCACCACTTCTCTGTAGCAGCTCCCAAAGGCACAAGGATGAATACAGTAAGAGCAACATTCTCCCCTAACCAAGAGGATGAAGAAGTCATGAGTTATTTCCAGTTAATCTCCATATTTTTGAGCAGACTCTGCAAAATTGTTGCCATCTGGCAAAGCTTCAAAGGCCTCCCTTGGAAAAAAAAAATAAGTGAAAAAAGCTTGAAGGAAGGTTCAATGTCTCTGGAAGCGAGACATTACTACCAAACCTACTCATTCATTTCAAATAGAAAAGTGAGGGCTGTCTACGTGCTCCCAGCCAACAAAGCCATGGTAGCACACATTCGGACCTGAGTCTGGTGCACATCAGTTCATAGCCCTGAAGCAGGCACTTGGCTTTCAGACTGAGCACAGCTCCAGGGCAGCAGGGACAAAACAACCCCCATCTCCCCAGCGCCCATCTGAGGGGCAGCTCTGCCCTGTCCCTGTAAGACCTGCTTTGTCCAAAGCACATGCTTACTTTGGTGTCCCAGTCCACTCAAGCAGGTGTGGTTTTCCACTTCAGGTGCTTGCTCCTGTCCAGAGGAGCAGAGCACCCAGCAGCAGCACGTGGGCTAAGCTTTGCCCTCTGCAGCTCTAGTGACTGTCCCACGTGTTTATCCAGCATCCTGGTAGCTGGAAATAGTGCGTGGGAGAGGATTACAGCAAAGAGGTTTCTTGTGTTGGCAGTCAGAGGAAGGAAATGACAAGGGGAAAAAAAAAAAATAAATCACTCTCTGGTCAAGGTCTCTGAAGAAAAACTCATCCAGAAGAGGCCTTCAGAGTGCTTCTTTCGGGAGGGGGCAGAGCGAGAGGAGAGGAAGCAGCATAGAAAACATGCAGCACAACACAGTGCTTCATTCCTCTGCCACCAGGACTGACTGGCAGGACAGGGGCACTCAGCTGCCTTCCCAAAGCAGATGCTCTCACTCAGCCAGACGTGCCTGGCAGCAAAGCAAGAATTCAAGTAAAGCACAGCAGCTTCATAAAGAGCAGGCAAGCTGGCTCTCCTGGGTCTTAATTTTTATCTCAGCGCAAAGACTCCCATGCTTGCTTCATCCTGCAAGCACTTGTTGGTTTTGCACCCTTTTCCCAAGAGGTTAAAATAGCACCACAGGTTTTTGCTGCACTCTCCAACACGACAGTAAACCCACATGGTTCCAGCAAAGCCCTCCAAGGAGCAGTAAATGCTTCCACAAGAGGTTCCAGCATCATTCCTAAGGTCCAGCAGCCAAGACCAAGCAGGCAGCTCAGGAGGAGCTTGCTGCTTCAAGCCTGCACACTGGATATCACTGCAGGCACAGATTTCTGCATGGAACACATTTCCTATAGAGCCACAGTGCATGCAGCAGTGATCAGCTTCCTGCAGGCTGAGCCAGACAGCTATTATGGAGTGCCTTCCCACATCAGTTATCAGATATCTCTGTATGAAAAGCTTGGTGGGGAAGAAGAACACAGCCTTCACTTCTCAGAAGAGGGGTAAGGCTGCTTGACACTGCCTCTGTAGTATCTGGCAGTGACACAGGAAGGAAGAGAACTGATACTGAAAGCAGCCTGAGAACAGCTTGCCAGAAGAAAAAGGGCTTTGCAGAAACAAACAGGTATTTGGAATGAAAACCTAATGATTTCCCCAAAGAGCAGTAAATCTACAGTGTGGAAAGGGTTTGAAGGATGTGATGTTATTACCAGCATCAGGAGTAGTCCACCAAGCCAGATAGAACAACTGTGCAAGACTAAGGAGCTGTTCAGGGTATCTGGGTGGGATCAGGGAGTGCCACAGCAGGTGGGCATTGCTGCAGCCCCTGCTTGCTCCATTCCCAGAGCTGGAGGGCAGCAGACACCTTTACCTTGTCTGTAGGACAGGCAGCAAGGCAGAAGATCCCTCTGAGCTCCGGTGGTGCTCGTGCACCACAAAGAGGGCTCCAGCTGGCACTGGCAGCCACAGAAATAGCAAAGATGTTAGCCACCCTTGCACAGACCTGTTAAAGAGGGAGCAGATCTATTTCAGCTGTTCAAAGCAGCACTCCCAGAAAACACTGAAATGTAGTACAGACCTGGCATTTATTTCTGAAGTCTGTGCAAAACTCCAAATGAGGTCAGAACACCAGGAAAAGCCACATTGTCACCACAGAGCAAGCCTTTACTTGACTCCAGTGATACAAAAAGCCACCCCCATGCATACCTCTGCCCAAATAACAGTCAAAAGACAACTGGCTGCCAGCTAAGGCAGGTTTGGAGCAGCCACTCCTCCTCCTACTGCAGCTGCTGGGTAATGCAACAGTGCTAGAGCAGCTGCACTGCCAGGAATAGGTCAGGTGGGTGACTCTGCAGGGCCCAGCATCAGCAGGGCCCCCAGAGTCAGCCCTGCCGGCAGCCAGGGCAGCCCTAACAACACTGCTATTCAGCAATCCCCATGGAAAGCCACCCCAGGATCTCTGTGCTGGCCACACACATGCCATCCTGCTTTTCCTCCTTCCTTGGCACAGCTCCTTTCCCCATTGCTTGGCTTTTGAGTGACTAGAGCTCCCACCACTAGCTTCACCTTCCCTATAGCCACTGCAGCCACCTTCCTCACTGCACTTCATTGCATTCACAGTCCCAAGGATCCCCTCCATGTTGAAGGGCAGCCTGCACACAGCACATCCCCCTGATCTCGGTATCAGTTAGCTTGGGCTTCCAAGCTGGGACACCCTGGATGAGCCCTTCACTGTTCCTTCAAGACCCAGCTCTCTCCTTTTAGATTGCAGACTCGTGACAACTGATACAAGGAACTAACCTGCATTACTCACACCAAGAAGTCAGCTGAACATAATAAACTCGTTAACACACCACTAGTAACTCATTGCTATTTATATCATTCTGCACACAACCAAGACTAGAAGCTTTAGCAAATGATGCGCTACTGACACCAAATTTCAGATGCATCTCCCTTCCCTCCCTCCCACACCACCCATGAGGGTGCAGGTGTACCCCCTTCACTCTGCCCTCCCACACCAACCTAGACCTGACAGAGCCCAGCAGGCTGTGCAAGGAGCATCACAGCAGGTTTGGCCACCACCTGTGGGTGTCTGTACTGCATTCAGCTGATCCCACCTTCCCATTCTTTCATCTCATTTAATAGATTATTCTTTATTTCTCATTTCAGTACTCACTTTTTTGTCATGCTCATGCTTCCACTCCTCCAGCAGGTCTCCTCCCAAGTGATCAATCCACCCCTAATTACTCCCTCCCCATTGGTCTCAGTTTTGCTACATCCATAACCAAGCCTGCTGTTTCTGATACCGTTACCTTGGCAGTCTCACCCTTATATTACTGATAGGGTCTGCTTGGCCTTGCCAAGTTCTACCCTCCAAGAGTCACCTCAGACTCCTCTGTAGTTATCTGCTTATACACTGTTGACTTTACACACATCAAAACAAATCCTTCTTCAGCCTTGGTTCCCCTGCCTAGCTTGTTACTTACAGGAAGCCCCTTATCATAGAGGCAGTTTGCATAGCAAAGCAACATGCTTTGCACACTTTTTTGATGCCTTTACACTATCCTTCTCTCTCAGCTGCTTGATTACAAGCCCTTACCCTTGAAGGCTTCATGGGAAAGTCTCCTGGGTCACTGCAAAGGCCTGAGCCGATGAGGCAGACTGGTTCTCCAGTGGGTCTCTTCTGTTGTTGCACACTAGCAACCAGTGTCACAGCAAGCTACTTGACATCTGTGTCTTAAGTACACTATTTGCACTTGAGCTATATGTCTTAAGTACACTTGGCACCCCATACCATGCATCCTACACAGAGAATGCACTGTTGAGAAGAAAGAGCAACTCCTTTGTACTGGATCCTCCATGGCATCAACACCCAGACAGGGCATGAAACAGATTATCCAGAATTTGGAGCTGTATTACATATCAGCCTTTTATTGTATAAAACAAGCTTCTGTTACAGCAACATATTTTCAAACACCCACACTATGTTTCTAGTTTAAGTTCAAGCTTCTGGGCTAAAATTAGCCATGGGAATACTGCTCTTATTGCACCCCTAAGGCAAACAGCTACAGCTTCCTCTGAGCTGGGACTCCATAACATTTTTTTTTTCCCCCAACTACCTTCTTTTATAGCCTTAAGACAACCTAGAGCATGGTTTACAAGTGACATTATTGATTTTTTTTTAAGGAAGAGAAAACACAACCCTGTGTTTCCAAGAAAACAATCACTCAGAGGGATCTATACCATTTTTCCCCCCAAACTGAAGTGCATGAAGCCTCTCACCACACAACAATTTATATCAGCATCTTTCATAGTCAGGAGATACTCAGAGGTTTACAGGCTGGAGCAGTAGCATAAATCAACACTCCAACCCAGCTGTACTGCTGCACATGGACTTGCCTCTACCAGAGAGAGAAGATAGGGAGAAAGAAGGATTCAAGCCAAATAAAGTTGAAAACCCCTTATCTACATGCTCATACTACAAGTGTTTAAGCTAGCACTAGTGTTGTTTTGCTATTGCAACATAGGTAAGCCTTTAGTGCATAGGTAAGTGCAGAAATTAAACATTTCATGCACATGTACTCACTTCCTGAGAAAAAGCCATCCAAGATGACACCTTTACTTGAACCAGGAGCCAGGCAGAGCAGGATAACCCACCCTTGGGAAGGCAGCTCCCTTCCTGCAGCTTCTTCTCACTAGCACACCTCAGCACTGTGAGCCCAGGCACTGCACCACACCTCACTGAGGCACGCAGCCAGTAGCCAGGGCTGCAGCACTGCCCTCCTCCAGTGCTGTGTGTTCAGGTGGGGAGCACAAGGAAGCTGCCTAGCTGCTAGAGCTAACACGAGGTGCATACCTTTGAGAGAAAAGCCTCACAGAGGAGAGAAATCAAAGCCTGAACATAAGCACTTGAATATCAATGCAATACAGGGTACTAATAAAGGAACAAAGTCAATGCTTGGAGATCAACGTTCCAGCATGAAAACAACAGAAGCACTCACCAAAACCTCAGGTTCCTTCTCAAGGCAGCAGCACACTCCTAGCAACCCTCAGAAGGCAGAGAAACTTCTGAAGTCACAGACCACAGAAAAAGAGACCAAGCACCTTGAAAACAAAGACCACCCTCCCTCCCTCCTACCTTTAACCCAAGCCAGCAGCTAGGGCTCGGCTCCATTTGTACCCACTGCCCCCCTGGACCCATTGCAAACACCTGTGCTGCCCTCCTGGGCCCCACCCTGAGGTGATCCCTCCGCAGCTCCCTAATTGCAAACCCCATCAGCTGCAATTAATTGCCTGGCTTCTGTGAGTTTATGAAAGCCAGGTGTTTAGGAAACGGTTAGTAATTCTACCACACAGAAATGTCAGGAAGTAAGGGGATGCTTCTTTTAACACAGGAGTTAGGCTTTTGTCTCTGTTTTCCAGGTGAAATGTGCTGCTGGATCAGAGCAAGGGCTGCAGTCCCAGGCTGAGGCCGTGTGTGTACTGTGGGCTTCAGAGAAAGCGCTAAAGAGAGATCTGAAAGAGTACAATTGCAGTCTGTTTTCTTATATTTTGGACAACGTCATGCGAAACTAAGCATGGAAGATGAGCCCTGCTCTGGGTTTGTCTTGCCGCCACGCACCAGGCCTCCGCCGAAGGCAAGGCCCGGGCGCACGCCGCACGCCGTTTCCACGGCGACGCGAGGCCAGGCCCGCAGCGCGCCGGGCAGACCATAGAGTAGCCATCCTGCGCTGGCTAGATGGGCGCTAGAACAGGTCTGCGGGGGGCGTGGCTAATGCAAACGAGGCGGTGAGGAGGCCACTTCCTCGCCCTCAAACAAGATGGCGGCGTAAGGAGTGGCTTCGCTCGCCAGGACGCAAGATGGCGTCGGGGTGGGGTCGGGAAGCCGCCGGGTGCGCACGCGTGGGCGCGCGGTTCAGTGGCGGAGCGGTCGAGCAGCGCCGGTACCGGACGCGGGTAGGAGGCGCTGAGGGATGGTTGCGGGCGGGGAGCGGCGCGGCGCTCGGGCTCCTGAGGTGGCTGAGGCGATGGCGGCCTCGGGGTGTCCGCGCTTTCCGCCCCTGCGCTGCGGGCGATGGTGTCACACTGCGGGGCCTCGCTCGGCCCTGGGGAGCCGCGGGCGGCCGGGGCGGGGCTGTGAGGGAGCGGCCGAGGCGTCGGGGTGGGGGAGGTCAGATGCGACGGAAGCATCGGAGGGAAGCACGTCGGTGCTTGTAAGGAGAAGGGTGGTGCCAGACCTTGAGTTATCTGTGATTGCTGAGTCGGGAAACGGTGCTGGGAAACATCGAAACCCCCCCTTGGGCTCTGCAGAGTGGGCAGCTTCCTTGTCTGACCCAGGTGGTGTGAGTCTGAGGGCCTCGCTGCTTTACCCGACAGATACCGGGCTGCTGGGAGCCTGCTGGTGATTTCTTTAAAATAACGCAGTGTTTGGTGCTCCCTCCATTAGCATTTCCATCTGAGGGAATGAGTTATTAGGATTTCGGCAGCAGTGCAGTGCAGAGTGAGCCTTGCAGATAGATCCAGCTCCGAGAGGGTATCAGGGGTCAAAGCTTGGTCGGAGAAGTCTGAATTTCATAGAGCTTTCCTGGAATAGGATTTGGGGGCTTTTTAAAGTAAAGGCTCTTTCAGGTTGATTCAGTTGCTGAAATAGCTTTGTGCAGGGATTTCTCTTGTTGCTGAACACGAGCAGCAGGTCCCTGGGTGAGGACCTGTGGAGGGTTCTGTGCTGCAGAGGCCTCCTGGGTGCCCAGGGCAGGAAGGGGTGCACAGAACCTGGTTGGTGCTCACCAGAAGGACTTGTCACCGACTGGTTGTCCTGGCTAGGAGAAGATGTTGGTGACTGTGCTTCCTCTGGCTGAAGATGTCACCCATGGGGTCTGGCAGGAATCAGCATGCTTGACACCATGCTGGAATTGGACACAGAGCAGCAGCTCTTTCACAGTCACAGCTCCAGCCTGGCTTCTCTGGGAACGGGGCTGGACCTGCCCTGTCCTACCTGACCACAAGGAATGTCTGGAAATAGTCCCCTCTGGGGTGGTTTGTCCTGTCAGAGGGTTTATTGTGTTGTGGATGTGGAGAGAGACAGAGCTGGTGTATTTGTCCCTGTGCTTTAGCTACTAAGCCACCCAAAATCCAGAACGTGCAGCAGAGGCACCGTAGTGACTGCTGGAGCAAGCACAGGCACGTTCTGAGATGCTATTTGAGATATTCCTGTGCTACCCACAGAGTGGGGAACGCACCAGAGTCCTGCTGTTACTGTGCTCAGGTCTGCAGATGACTGCTTCAGGTCCCTGAGTGGTTACTTTGGCATACAGGAATCATCTGGCTCTGCTTAAAAGCCTGGGGCAGGCCAGATACACCTGCATGGCTCTGCTGGCAGCTGTACAAGCGGCTTCAGCTGGGACGGGGAGCTCAGGCACTGGAGCTGCTCTTGTGCTGAGGCTGAAGGGTTGCAGAGTCACTGCGGGACACATTGGCTTGCGAACCCAGCTGGGAGCTGACTTGGAAGCTAGAACAGATGGAGGAGCCCCAGACTGTGGTGTGTTTCCAGCTGCCCTTTGTCAGCGCTCTCCAACAAAGGCGATGCCTTCCTGGTAGACAGTGTTCAAACATCCTTCTTAAAAGAGATAAGATCTGTGAACGTCACTGGCAGGAGCAGTGCCAGATGTCGGACGTGGAGGTGGAGATTTTCTGAAAGAAAGGCTATTTGCTTTCTAATTTACAAGCTCGTTACTTTGACTTGCAGCTCTTTTCCCCTTACAGCAGCTTCTTTTCCCCTTACTTCTTAAAGCCTAACTTTGATAAGTTCTGACATACTCCATGACTAATGCTCCGTCCCAAAAAAAGGTTATGAAAATACCACTGTGGTGAGCTTAAATAACACAGAGCCTTGGATGTCGACACAAAATCTGCTTTGTATGGGCAACTATGATTTGTTTCTTTTCATCTGCATGTTTTCAGATGGGGGAGTTAAAGGGAAAAAAAAGAAAAAAGACTTACCAGCTACCCCAGCAAAGTGAAATTACTTACGAATGTCAGCTGGCTGGAGGGGTTGCACATCTGTTGGGGAGTGACAAGGGAAAAGAAAGAGAGGAAGTGGAACTTTTTTGAGCAGCGTTGTGACATACAGATGAGAAAATGATGCGTCTCTGGAAACTTGAGCAGCTGTGGTTCGTGCAGCATGAAGCACCCTTTGGATGGGTACACGTGTGAGGCGCAGCGCTAGGGACCCAGCCTGGAGCAGGCTTTGCTTTCAGAGGACTTTTGAGGGTGGAGCAGGTGGGAGCTGAGGCTCAGCTCAGGGCATGTCTTTCCCCTGTAGTTCTGGGGTGGCTGCAATGCAGATGCTCTGCTGTTCCTTTCTGCGTATCCTTTTGGGTGTGCACAAGGCCTGCTGGGGCACCACCAGCACGCACAGTTCTCGGATTAGGGATGCTAGTGGGGATTTCCCTGACTGTTCCCTTCAGCGGTTTGTGTACAGCTGTTTTCCATGAATTCATCAAATCCTTTGAACTTGACACCCACCTCTGCAACCTCATTTGACAGCAAATTTCGGGCATTCAGTACCTGCCAGCATTTCCAGGTACTCAAAACTGATTTCCTTCTAGTTACAGTGGGAGCCCCCAGCTCTAGCGTCCTGGCACAGGTCTGTTCTGCGTTCACCCTGCCCGCTCTCTGTGGGACTCTGTGTGCTCCTGAGCCTTTCCTCCCTGCCTGAGGTGCCCCAGCTGTTTGGTCTTTCCTCCACAGGCAGCTGCTGCAGTCCCCAGATACTTAAGCTGCCCTCCTTTGATCTCCTCTCAGCACTGCTGGCAGTTTGTAGCCCGGTTAGATGTGCATGCAGCAGTCAGGATCAGGGCAGACTGAGGTTTCATGCAGTCCAAAATGATGCTGTCTGCCTTGCTCTCCATCCCATACGTGCGGGTGCTCAGTGCTTTGCTGGCCTAATGCACCCTTGAGCCAGTCCTCTGCAGAAGGCTCGTGGTGAGACACAGATGAGGGGTGGGTCAGCTGCCTTAGCTCTGTTCGTCTTAGCTTTTATCCATCACACATTCTTGATTCCTTTTCAATTCATGACCACAAAAAACACAATTTCCCTTTGAGGCTTGTCAGCACGTCTGTCTTTAATTACACCTATCCCTGTTCAATGTCTAGCTGAATTCCCTTTGGAGCAGTGTCATTCTTTTATCTGGCCATGGGTTTTGGCACGGTGGGATGCAGCATGGTGGCTCAGCTCCACGAGGGCTCTGCAGTTGGATCCAGTAGAGGTCTAGCGCTTTGCCAAGGTCGACGTGCAGTTTTGGTCTGGTGATGTAATTGATTGGAAGAAATGCTGTGCCTGCTCCTGCTGAACTAATTGCGAGGAATTCCTTGGGCTGAGCAGAGCAGACAGTTATTTTTGCTTTTCTAATCTTGCCTAGAAGTGGTCAGACTCATGGCTTCTGGGAAATGCTGAATGGGACTGGAGTTTCATCAGGTTTCATACCCAGCTGTTTGTTCTTCCCTTGGTCTGCTGTTCTGCTTGTACTTGCTGTGGCTGATGTTGCAAGCCCAGGGGCTGGCTTGGTGTGTAGTTTCCTGTTCCTGACGTGCTCGTTCTTACCTTTGTAGTGAAAGTGTACCCTGATGTGTCTAAGCTGGGTGCATGCAGACTCGAGGGCTGCAACAGGAATGTCATCAGCCCTTTATCTTGCTTTTGGCACCACTGAGATAGCGACCCTGTTGTCACCTGTTGTGTGAACAGAGCTTTTTGGGATGACACAGGCTGGGAAGCTGACTGACACTGATTTAAGAGCCCTTAACATCTCACCAGATACTTAAGTACATCCAAAGAGGTGCCCTGTGTTTTGTCTTTGATCAGTAGCAGCCAAAGTGTGAGAGGGGGCTTAGTCTGAAGAGCAAGGGCCTCCATCCCAGGAGGACAATGTTCCTGGCCATGAGCTGCAGCTGATGCTGGCTGAGGAGTCCTCTCCTCCCTTCCCCTCCTGCCTCAGCCCTTTGTGAACATGCAGTGACTTGTTCCAGGATAAGCCTGCTGTTTCCGCTTGTTTTGTTTCCATGTGTGTTGCTGTCCAGCAGAAGCATCTTTATTTCAGACACCATTCCCAATATTCAGGTTGTCCCAAGACGAGCTGGACAGCTGCTGCATGACTTTGGGCAGCCGTTGTTGCGCGATGGCCTGGTGTCTGCTGCATGCTGTCATGTTCTGCTCGTGTCTCTTCATGCCACAAAGCAGCAGTGCTGCTTGCCATAAATAACTCCTGTCTGAGTGAGCCCAGGTGCACTCAGCTGTGACAGCCTGGGGATAGCAGTGTGCGTGTGTGAGCTTACATCAGAGCTTTTGTCACTTTTATTTGGCTGAGAATTTACACCGGTACCTAAACACGTCAGTGACTAGGTCTGTTTTCTGAAGGCTGCTTTGTTTGCAGCTACATAGCTCAATTCCTCCTGCGACCTTGCCTTTGAAGAGCTGGAAGGAGCTAATCTGCTAGCTGCTGGATAACAAAGAACATTAAAGGATGAGGCAGGGGCAGCGTGCTCACCAGGAGACAGCTGCACCCCTGAGCCTGCAGCCTGGCCTTGGCTTAATGGAATAGCTTTAGTGCAGCAGACAGCTTCTAGTCTCTTAAATCCCATCCAATCCACTTTTGAACAACTCCTCAAAGCAATACTAATTCTGATCTCTGCTGGCAAAGATTTATCAATTAATTTGATTTAACTTTTAGGTCATTTAGTACATTGAATCTGTCCTTTTTTTAATTCTTTTTTTTCCCCCTTTCACAGGAGCAATGGATTGGTCCCAACAAAGATGCAGCAGGTGTTGGGGGAAGACATCCCATCTGAAATGGAGGTGATCCACCGAGCTGAGCGCTGACTGCACCAACATGGGGTTGCGGCTGCTGGCTTATCGCTTTCATTTGCCCACCGCAGTGATCTACGGGTCCTTGTCGCTGTTTGTTTCCATTTTGCACAACGTATTCCTCCTCTACTATGTGGACACCTTTGTCTCTGTTTACAAGATCGATAAACTGTCCTTTTGGATAGGAGAGGTTAGTCTGCTCTGTAGATTTCTGCCTTTGTAGATAAGAAATTCTGCTTGCTAAGCGTGCATTTCTTGTAATAGCTGTATTCCCCTTTGGAAGGGGAACAAGGGAATCTTCTGAGTGCTAATTTGGGCTTTTCAGTTTTTCCCACTTACATAAACAGAAAACAAGCTGGGATAGAAAACCCAGAGACTTTGTTCTTAAGACAGGCTTTCCTCTGGGGACATCAGAGTGTTTCACAAGCATGGAAAACCACTGGCCTTGCTGTGTTAGCGTCAGTTGCCCCAGACAGGGAAACTGAACAGTGGTGATGGTGCAGGGAAGGTTCACGGGGGGTGTTCCTATAGACTGTTCACCATGCCAGCTCAGCACTGCTTGATGCAGTAACAAAAGTGTCTGCAGGAGCTGACCTGTGGTTTGTTTCACTGCTCTGTTTCTTTCCTAGACAGTATTTCTGATCTGGAACAGCCTCAATGACCCTCTGTTTGGCTGGCTGAGTGACCGGGTGTTCCTTAGCACACAGCAGTAAGTAAAGTTCTAAATCTAAAATATAAGCATCTAAAATCTCTAGACTCTTAGTGAGATGTTGAAAAGCATCTGTATGTAGTTTAGGAGACTTGGAGTTGGGGAAAGGATAATTATTTCCACCTGGAATGCCTCAAACCAGTTGTTCTCAAACTCTTCGGGTCATGGACCGCTGTTGGCTGTTAGCATTTCTCATGTGTTTACTTCAAGCTTTTAATGAAAATCATGGTGTGACTTCCTGGACCTAGTGAAAACATTTGAAGTGCTGGTTGAAATAATTCACATTGTGCAAAGCAGATAGTGCTGCATTATCAGGGAGATCCTTGCTCTGGAGGAGAAAAAACAAAACAAATCTTTCCTTCATGCATTTTGGCATTCTTACACCCATATTTTTTGTGTATTCACATATTAGCTGAGAAGTTATCTGATGTGGGCGCTTGTTATGTGAGCAAAATCTGTGTTGGTGTCTGGGCCACTTACACAGCTTCCTTAGAGAGCAAGGATTCATGGTCATGCAGGGTTTTGTGCAAGTGTCTAAAGCTTTTGTGTTCTGTTGCAGGCCAGGAGCAGAGATTTCCTCCCCAGAAGTAGTTCTGAAGAGACTCAAAGCGCTAAGCCACAATGGCCCCCTCTTTGCCATCTCTTTCCTGGCTTTCTGGGTTGCCTGGGCTCATCCTGGTTTGCAGTTCCTTCTCTGCCTTTGCATGTACGACAGCTTTCTCACCATGGTTGACCTCCATCACAATGCCTTGCTCGCAGACTTGGCTGTTTCAGCAAAAGACAGGACTAGCCTCAACTTCTACTGCTCCTTCTTCAGTGCCATAGGCTCGCTCTCTGTCTTCATGTCATACACAGTATGGAACAAGGAAGACTTCTTTTCGTTTCGCATATTTTGCGTCGTGCTGGCCTTCTGCTCCATTGTTGGTTTTACCCTGTCCACACAGCTGCTCCGCCAGCGATTTGAGACTGATGGGAAAGTGAAATGGGACCAGGAATCAACCTTAAAAGAGTATGTGTCACCAACTCTGCATCAGGGACGAAGCTTTGGTGTAGATCTGTAGAGTCCTGTTACGCACTGCAGCAAACTAAGCGTGTAGGAAGATCCCAGGGCAAGGCAAACATTTGTTAATCATCTATGGTTCTTGTCTGTTCATACAGTTTTCAGAATCACTCTGGCTGAGGTCACTCTGGCTTCTAAGGCCCCCTGAAAATAGGACAAAACTGTCTTGTGACACCACTGGCCCAAACTGGAGGCAGAGCCCTGACCTGCTGTGTGGGCTACCCAGTGTTTGGAACATGAAATGAGTTAATGTCTAGAGCACCCACTGAGGCCTGCGAGTGGCAAAATGTCAGAAGCAGCTTATCATGACAGTATTCCTGCTTGAGCATGAGACCACCTTGCTGCCCGTTTGCTGTAGAGTAGGACAAGCAAATGTCTCTTACCTTTTTGCTTGCTGTACCTGCCTGGTAGTGGCTGGGCTGTATGTGGTTCATGGTGCAGCTGGTTTCCCCATTGAGCTCCTCTGCGTTTCCTTGGGCTGCCTCACTTGTCCCTTGTTATAAGCTGCCAGCACTGTGCTGTACTAACACAGCAGACCTGGTGAGATCTGCCAGGTGAGCTAACTGCAGGGATCTGGAGTAGGAGTGTATGTGTAGTGGCTGATGGGAGAATGCTTTTATGGACAGAAATCTGAATTGTGGGTTCAGGAAACTAATGTTCCTTGGGAGACCTCTAGCCTGTTGTCCTTGCAAATGTTGTAGACTCTGCTGTTTTGGTTTGGTCCAGGGAGAGGGAAGGTTGGGAGGGGAGCTGAGGAGAGACAGCTCTGCATTTGCACAGAGGCTCTCCCCTGCTTGTAAAGGATTCACTGTTGTGTTGTTTTTTTTTCTCTCACCTTTCTCCTCTTCATTTAGGCTGTACATCGAGAAACTCTCTGTCCCCCAGGAGAAGAGGATCACGCTGGCAGAGTATCTCCAGCAGCTCACCCGGCATCGCAACTTCGTCTGGTTTGTCTGCATGAACCTAGTCCAGGTAGGTGCAGCAGCAGCACACTGGGATTCAGAGGATGAACACTGGCTCTGGCTGTTTGGTGATTCAGCAGCATGCTAATTCCCCAGGAGGAGCAGGGGAGTTTCTGGCATCTTGCTCTTGGAGCCTTCCACCCTTACGGGGTGTGTGCTGTGATCCAGCAGCTGGTAGCCACTCTCTCTGCCTGTGACCTGAGGATGCTTCCCGAGCATCTGTGGGGTGACTCATGTCAATGTTCTCACTATGCAGCTGGGTCCACCTCCCAGCTGGCTTTTGCCATTTCTGTTTTTGATCCTCTTCATTAATTACTGCCAAATGCCAGCAGCCTGCCCACCTTTCCTGAGCTTGATGTGCTGTAATCAGAGCTCCATCTCTCCAGGGGTCCCTCATTTTCCCTTAGGCAGGCTGGTCTTGATCTTTGTGTTTGAGCCTTGCTGCCTTCTTACTGTTGCCTTCCTGACAGCTGCTTCCTCCCACCTGCCATGTCACTGCCTCCTCCTCCAGATTGCTGCAGCCACTGCTGTCATATCCTTGTCCTGCCTCAGCAGTGCTTTGTGCTGAGCAGGTGCTCTGTGAGCTCACTAGTGAGGAATGCTTCATCAGCTGGGACACATTACTGACCCCAGATGTGCAGTGGGCATGGTTTGTGGCACTGCAGCTTTGTGGTCTCAAAGCCTACTGTGCTGTAACCTCTACAGCCGAGCTTTTGCTCTGCTAAAGTACTTGAGGCCCATCCTGCATGGTCCCTTGGCACAAGACTCCTAAGATGAGAGTCTAGGGGGCTATTAGCTTTTTGTGTTCACTCTCACTGCTGTTCCTGCTGACCAGCTTGCGTGCTGCTTTCACAGGTTTTTCACTGCCACTTTAACAGCAACTTCTTCCCCCTGTTCCTGGAGCACCTGCTGTCAGACCAGATCTCTGTGTCTACAGGATCCTTTCTCCTTGGTGAGTTTTAGAAGGGACTGGTGGGAGCAGCTGGGTTAGGGCCTGGCCTGAGTCTGGATTCTCCCTTTGCAAACTTCAGCTGGGGAGAGGTACGCTCATACACAGCTCTTTGAGCTGTAAGATTCACACATGCATATGTCCCACAAGCTTCCCTGGGACCTCTGAGCCTTCTTTCCTAGGCACAAGAGAAGTAACTTTGTGCCTTTTCTGGTAATAGAGAGCACAATGTGCTGGACTCTGGCCTAGACTCTGTGACTCCACACAGGTATTGCTCTCATTATGACATATCTGCAGATATACCTCCAGGATGCAGCAGAGAACACAGTTCCTAGTTTAGTCCCTCTCTGTGGCATATGGATCATGTCCAGGCTGCCTGGAGCAGTGGGCAGTGATCCTGTAGGGCTAGACTCACCCTGGGGGGTTTCTGTGTGGTCAAGGTCTGGTCACAGTGTCCAGTCTCATTTCTGTTCCACGGCAGAGTCCCAGCCCTTGTGTGATACTGGGCAAGTCTTGTCGTCTTCTTGCCCGTGAGGCTGATGAAGAAGGCCTCCCTCTGTAGGAAGAGTGTGTACTGTGCCACGAAACCACTGAATACATCTGCTGCAGCCACCCCAGCCTTCTATGGGTGTGTGAGGGGCAATTCTGTATCTCCTGCCCTACACCCATGTTGGCAATGGCCAGCCTTGTCCTCTCTCAGTATCAGTCTTGGAGGGATTGTGGATATTGAAACTCTCTCAAGCTATTTGTGCTGCTGTTTCTGTTCAGGTGTTTCCTACATCGCCCCCCATCTCAACAACCTCTACTTCCTGTCTCTCTGCCGCCGCTGGGGGGTTTACGCTGTGGTCCGAGGACTCTTCTTCCTGAAGCTGGCTCTCAGCATTGTCATGCTTCTGGCAGGACCTGATCAGGTGTATCTGCTCTGCATCTTCATAGCCAGGTATGCATGCAGCACTTGCTTCCCCTGCTCTCTGCCAGCTGAGAAGGAAAATGATTTGTCCCCGTTTCCCACAGGGGAGAGTGAGACAGGGAAGAGTAGCCAGGGTCGCATTGAAGCCACGTGGCTCCCTGCTCTGGTGTCCAGCAGCAGCTTGGGACCAGTCACTGCAGAATCTGCTGGCTGTGTGGGCAGCAGAGAGGGAGGCAGCAGTGTTCAGGCTCTGCCGTGTAGGAGGACAGAGATCTGGCAGTGCTGATGGCAGCTTGCAGCAGTCCCTGCCAAGTGCTGAGCCCCCATCTTCTGAAACCTGCCTGGGGTGATTGACCTCAGGATGTCCTGCAGCTGCTTGTTAGCCCCATCCCTGTGTGTCCTGTCCCTAGGTCTCTGCATAGCAGATCCAAGGCATCACTGCAAGGCACACAAGGCTTTTCTTGCTAGAAGTGTTTCTTCCTGGTAGCCAGGGTTTCTGAAAGTGTTATTTTAAGTGTTGGGGGACCTTTCTCATCTCTCTCTCCATTTTTCTCTGATCTCTCACCTATTCCTGTCACTTCTTGGTACTCCTACTCAGTGCTTTGCCTGTTGTCCTGCAGCAACCGGGTGTTCACAGAAGGGACCTGTAAGTTGCTCAACCTGGTGGTCACTGACTTGGTGGATGAGGATCTGGTCCTGAACCGCAGGAAGCAGGCAGCCTCAGCGCTGCTCTTTGGGATGGTTGCTCTGGTCACCAAGCCAGGACAGACCTTTGCCCCTCTGATAGGCACCTGGCTGCTCTGTGCATACACAGGTGAGTGCCCTGGGGGAAAGCAGCGGGGCAGGAGAGGGCAGGCCTGTGAGATCAGTGCCCTCCACAGTGTTTTGGATGGATGCAGAGCTCTCTGTTGCAGAGACCAGTCACAGCTTTGCATCTCCAAGCACAGTCACAGAGAGAATGGATGAGCATCTCCACTGTCTGATCTCAACACACTGTTCTTTGACCCCAGGCTATGACATCTTCCAGCGTAACCCCTTGGGCAACGTGGTTAGTGCCCAGCCGAAGCTGGAGTCTGACGCAGCCTTGGAGCCAACTCTTCGCCAGGGCTGCTTTTACCTCCTCGTCTTCATTCCCATCACGTGCGCGCTGCTGCAGCTCCTCAGTTGGTCGCAGTTCAACTTGCACGGGAAGCGTCTGCAGATGGTGAAGGCTCAACGCCAAAGCCTGATGCAAGGCCGAGCACCAGAGATCAAAATGATCTAGGGGTGCCTGTGCCCCTGGGGGTGTTCCTGGCTCCAGGCTGGTGCAGGACTGCTGGCAGAGCGAAGGGATTGCTAGCTGAGAAAGCCCCCGTGTTTACGATTTAACTGTGAAGTGCTGTGATGCCAATGTTTACTCATCCCAGGAGGTGGCCACTGGGAAGGCAGAGAAGTGCTGAGCATGCAGCAGGCCTGGGATAGATCACTTGGCTACAGGAGTAAGAGCATTCCAACCTAGCTGGTCCCAGGAAGCAGAGGGCTGCCAATCCTAGGGCAAGATTGCAGCATGTGCTGGAGACGGTCACACCCCTGGCGTGGTGTTCTGTCTTAGCTGTAGCTCTGGGAACCCACAGCCCCTCAGACAGAACAGGAGTGGGAACACACAGGAAGCCTTTCCTCTAGAGCCCCATGGCTTTTGGGAAAGGAATGGGAGGCTCCTCAGGGACCAGGTGACAAAGCAGGAGAGATTTTGGGACAGCAGGAGCTGAGAAGATCCTGAAGGCCCTTCCCAGTAGCTGGTATGACTCCTCTCACACAGTGCTGTGGTTCTTGGACCAAATCTGCTCTTAGGCTTTTCTTTTTTCTGGGATAATATCCTGCACAGCCAGGATATGCAGATGGCTTCCTCCTATGTGGCCTTGCAGAGGGAGGTGCTGAGCTCAGCTTGGGTTCAGAGCTGTGAACATCTCATTGGGCATTTTGCTGCCTGTGTTCATCCTTCCCCTCTCCAGCCCCTTGCAGTCAGCATTGTCACAGCTGTGCTGTGAGCAGCTTCCCATGCTGGCTGGGACTGTGGGGTTTGGGTCAGGGAAGCAGCCTGTATCCCAGCAGATGGATGTTCCTCCCTCCCAGGTCTGACCCTGATGCCTGTGTGAGGCAGCTCAGTGCCTTCCCTTCTTGCATGGGGAGAACACAGCCTGGAGGAGACAGCAGGTCATGCTTTTGTGCCTTCTATTCCACTTAGGAGCCTGTTTGATGTAATGCTGGGCAGTTAGAGGGTTGAGATTTTACCCCTGTGGGGAGAGAGACACCTCAGATCTTCTGTGCTTTAAACAGTCTCCCAGAGGTTGATTGTCCATCAGGCTGCTAAGTGATGGAATGAAGGGGAAGTTTGGTCCCCTGCCTCTGGCTGGGAGCAGACAGGCAGGTGATTACCTGAAGCCCCCAAGGTGAGGAAGTGCCTCCTCAGTCATAGGGTGGCTGTGGGCAGGCGAAAGCAATGTGCCAAAGCAGGCTGGGTGGAGGCCAGCAGTGCTCTGCCCCATGCCCCCTGCAGGAGGAGGAGATGTGCTCACATTTGTGCTGTTCTTTGTCACCTCCTGGCCTTTGTACCAGGTTCCCTCTGGGTTTGCAGCTCACAGATCTGCCACCTTGCCTCAGGACACGGCTGCCTCCTGTCTCGGACCAAGACTTTTCTGCTGCGAGGCTCCTGTAGCTCTCACTGGTTCAATCATAAATTATTTGTGCAGATTTTAAAGTTTGAGAATGATTCTTCATAAATTAAAGATTTTTCTGTATTGCTGTGGTCCATTTGAATTGGCTGCCACCTCATCTGGCCCTGTGTGGGCTCACCCAACCACGAGGCCTCAGGTGCAGTGTCCCTTGCTGGGGTGGGAGAAAAGCAGGAGCTGCAGTGAGGTTATTTTGGGATGCTGCTTGACCCACTTACAGCTGATAGAGCCTCAGAAATGTGTTATTAGTGAAAATTTAAGTCTTATGACAGCACTGGGCTGTCACAGATGCCACAGTCTTACCCTGGCCCCTGCTGGGTGTAAGAGCATGGTTCAGACTGCAAGGTCTGTGACTGAGAACCAGATGTGACATATTCCTGCTCAGTGATTTTCTGGCTAGGTTCATGCAGTGCTGCAGGAGAACAACCGTGACTGCATTGGAGAAAATGGGATTGTTCAAAGGAATGGCGGGGTAGGCAGCCCCTTTCCATGCAGACTGGGTGCTGGTCTCCCAGGCCTGCCCTGGGAGCAAAGCTTGCCTGTGGGTTCTCATTAAGCACCTGGGCTGGCACCAGCTCAGTCTGTGCCAGCAGCATCACTCCCATCACCCCTGCTCAGCCAGGGCAGCCCTCACTGCCTGCACCATCCCCTCACTCTCTTACAGCTTCTCTACCACTCAGCTGCTCTGGACCTGTCTGCAGTGAGAAACTGAGGCCTTGGGAATAATGGTTGTTGAGGTGAGCAGCTTTGGACACCACTAGGGAGGCCACTTCCACAGCCCAGGAATGTCCTACCTCAGCTCAAAGCCTGATGAGGAAGGCAGTCTTGGACCACAGATGCTATCTCCATGCAGATTAGCCAGCAAGTTCTGTACAGGCAAGAGAAGAACACAAGTTACCTCCTTAAAAATGCAAATGTGGGAAGATGAGGCCAGGAGGCTTGAGGTTTGTATATGAATGACTTTATTTAAGTATGCTGGGCACCACCAGGCAACATGGTTTGGACAGTGTGCAAGGGAACAGTCAGGCAGATCAAATGAATGCTAGGTTGGAGACGGCACCTTTCTGTCCGGTCACTGCAGCTTACAGAACGAAGCACTGCTGCTTCTGCAAGGCCAGCAGAGGGGCTGGGAAGGGGGAGGAAGAGATCACTGGCACTGCCTGGGGCATGTGATAGGTAAACAGAGAGGGGTTTGCTTCTTCCTCTCTGCATGCTGCAACTAACCAGCAAGAACTTATCTTCTGGCAGAACAAGGCTGAGCATTGATGGCTCTTCTCTACCTGACACGTTCTTGTTTAAAAGCACAACACCCTGTTCTGACAGGGGTAGGACAGCAAGCAGCACGGCCTCAGCTGGGAACAGAGCACCAAGCCTGCTTACCTCTAACCTCTCTGAGCCCAGCAGCAGCAAGCCCTGGGAATGTGCTTCCTGCTGGGGCAGCACACTACTTGCTTACATTCATGTCAGCTGGGGAAACATGCCAGCTTCTGCCAAGCCTCTGCAGCAGGGCTGCTGCTGCAGTCCCCTGGCTCTTGCCCCCTCTTGGCTCTGGAGAGTGACCCCAAGGTGATGTGTGGAAATGAACAGAAAGGAGGGGAACAGGGAGGAACTGCCACCGAACAACTCCAGGCCCGCTGCTAATGCCAGGTACTGCAGAAAATCAGTGGTGAAACAAACGAGCACCAAGTAATGTATAAGAACACTCAGGACTAACAGTGCCACAACCCAACACGTGCTGCTCTGTAGGCCTTCCAATCTCTGTAGAAGCAGCAGCTACAGAGGAGTGGCCAGCAGATGAGCAGAAAGGCATAAGCAGCTCAACAGTGCAGCAGAACACAGGCACTGCACCAGCTTGCTGCTCACAAACCTGCTGCTCACACCAACATGTACTAATACCATTTATTGTCCTCTCATTTAGTGTATTCATAGAGAACAGCAAGACTCCCTAAAGAACAGTTACTGAGTGGTGTTGCAGGGCTGGCTGGTTATTATGCTAAGCATGTGTGCTGTAAACTGTTAACATAAAACAATGGACAGCTGCATAACAGGTGTTCAAAGAAGACCCAAAGAACAATTCCCAGGTGCTGTGGTCAGTATTTGAGATATCCTCAGACATTTCAATAAATAAAACAATTCTTACATTACAATGCACCTTTCCAACTATTATTTTGCCCCCAAATGGATAAAGTACACAAGAGTTATGCCTGGCTGAAAATACATGCTCCCTTTGCCCGGACATGGCAAGAAGGAAGGAAACAGCCTCAACTCTTACAGAGAAAGAACATGAGCACTGTATATCTTGGCAGGTTGAAGGGGAATACAAGTGCCTTCACCCCCACTCTGGGGCACTTGCTTCCAGAGGAGAAAGGGTATTTAGAAGAAGAAATGAGAGAATAACCGTCTAGTATAATGAAAGCTGATTAGAGATTGCTTTGTTCTACTCCATGCAATACAAACTAAGTCCTATCACCAACTTCTCCAGCTGTGGCACAGACTCACACATCAGTCTGAGAAGTTAAACACGCATCCTCACACACACACACCAAAAATAGTGGGGGAAATGGGCTTAATTGTTGAGAATGTGCTTTCTCTTAATAAAAAAAAAATAAAATTAAAAACAACATCAAAAACCTACTGATGGTGAAGACACTGCTGAAGAAGAAAGTAGCTATGGGGCCTCAGCTATGTATTTCCAGACAATCCAGGCATTGCAGTCAGGCTGGCTAAAGCCTATGTGAGCAGTTTGCAGTGGTTGGCTCCCTTCTGACTTGCTAGGCAGATTCTAAGCTGTTCCCTTTGTTTTTGCTTGTTTGTTTTACAGTGGCTAATGTGATCCTAACACGGAAACTAAGGGACTGAATGAAAAAGGAATGGGCCATTCTGGAGGAAGTCAGACTGGTATTTTCTCCTTTCCATTAAAAAAAAACAACAAAAATAAAATAAAAAAAAATAAGAAGTTAGTACTAATACAACCCTCCTGCTGCTGTCGTCTTTGCTCAGTGACATCGGGGCATGCTGGCGCACACACACACATACAGGCAGCTCTCAGACACTCGGACTCAGAAAAGCGAGTTTAGAACTGAAGTGAGTCTTCGGAGGAGACTGAGGACAGGTCCCAGGGCTAGAAGGTTTTTCGGTGGATGGCACGAGCTCCATCTTCTTCATATTCCTTTTTCGAAACCCACATTTTCTTAAAGGTGTCCAGTGAGGCCAGAATAGAGCCACTGGGGAGAGACAGACATTATGTATTAAAGGAGAACGTTAGGGGCACTCTCGCTACATCTCTGCAGAGAAGAGCTGTTTTTATTGCACAACTCTTCCACACTTCAGAAAGGTGCCAAGGCTCCTGGTTGCCTACAACAAATGCTCTATGGACAGTCACTTCCTCTCCTGTTAGTCTCAAATATGCTGGTGCTACAGACCCTAGCACCAGCCACCCTCTCACAAACAACATGCTGTGAACAGCAGCTCTCTTCACATGGGATCTGGTCTCACCTTCTAGGATTCTGGAGCTGAGTTTAGTTCTCCTGATCAGCAAAGATGTACACAAGAGAGAAAATGTACCTAAAGGCTCTGCCCTACAGAATTTACTACCAGTGAGCTTGTTCTTTGTTAAAGTGGATATTAGGACTACTTAAGATGACAAAATTAACAAGTCTTGCAGGAGTCTTAAGGACGCAAAGAGCTAGGGGGCTGGCAGCATGAATAGAGGCTCAGTATCCAGGCTGGGTAGCACGTGGCTGAGCAGTGACACCCTCCTGACACCACAGCAAGGGACAACAGTGCAAGTGCCAACAGGCTGCAATTCTCTGGCCCTCATCCCACAGGAAGACCCGCCACCATGCAACACGTACCCAATCCACGTAGAATACAACCTCTCCTGCGGAGCTGATATCTAGAAGAAGCAGAGAGTCAGTCAGGACCTTCCCAAGCACCATTCTGCTCCTCCTGACACTGCCCTGATTTCCCTACAGCTGACAAACAAGAATGATTTCTCCCACCATAAAGACACCCAGCAGGTTCCCCACGAAACAACTGCTGTGGGCCCGAATTCTGGACAGGAACTATGCTATCAGAGGAGCTACCTCCTCCATGATGAAACCAAACAAGCATTCATCACAGCAGCAGATACTGTTGGGCTGTCTAAGCAAAGCTGTTACTGGTTTGAACCGCATGGCATCTGCTCTCTTTGTTTGCTTTTAAAAGGGAAAAGTCCACAGGACAACACACAGTATGAAATAAACATCCAAGAGAATGTTCCTACCCTTATTTTGATATCCTTAGGAGCTAGTTTCTTCACTTCACTCAAGAGCCGGTCACCAAAACCTGCACAAGACAAAAATAAGTAGTCTGAACCCTTCAGAAAAATCCCAAGTTCCATCTACTAACAATGTGGACAGGTCCTACGTAGTCTTACTGAAAAATCCCTCTCCAGATCTCACAAAGAGATCAGTGTGGAAAGGCACAGAACACAGCCAGAGAAGCAACAGGATTTTGTCTCACTCAGACCTCGAACACTACCACAACAGGCTCTATTCCCCAGCAGCAACCTGTGACAAGCAAACAAGATTCTTAGCTAGGACCACAGGTGGGCCAGTTCCTTCCCCCTTCCCATGGCATTCCTTCTATGTCCTGCCCACTTGTACAGTGGAGCAGGGTTTGAATGGGAAAACCAGGACTTGTCTAGAAACGTCCACCTGTGGATAAAGGCTGATGGGTTCTCACAGAGGACATCTAAGTCCAGAGGGGTCAGATTATGGTTATGACCAGGACTCAGAAAAACAGGGAGTGAGAATCAGTCTCCAGTTTCTCACACTACCTCCCCTGAGAACAGAGTTCCCACAGGACAAGTTGGTTGCTGTCTTCTCAGTTTCACATGGGATGAGAAAAAGAGATCGTGTAAGTCACAGCCCACTGAAAGAAAAGAGGCAGAAACCTTTGAAAAGCGTGGAGCCTCCCGACAGCACAATGTTGGAGAACAGCGTTCGCCTCAGGTCCATGTCTGATTTTTGAATGGCAAAAACGAGCACCTCGTGGAGTCCTTCACATTCCTCCCCTATCAGGTCTGGCCGGAACAAGAGCTCTGGGGCTCGAAAACGGGCAGAGCCAATCTATAAGGGGAGAAGTTAGCACAGGGGGGAAGAGAAAGCAGGATGTCTACAGCCTTAAGGTTGGGTGAAATTTCAGAGGAACAAAGTTTTTTAGACATTCATGCTACATCATTAGCTCCTAAATGACCACCAGACTGACCTACTGCTTCTGTCAATGGTGCCATTTCTATTTTGCAGATGAAAGAGAGAAAGAAACTTTCTCAGCTCCGTAAAGTAGGTCAATGGCTGAGAAGTGAGCAGATCCACCTCTGGTGTTGGAGGTAAGACCTGTACTTCCCCTCCTTCAACCATTCTACAGAAGGCTCAATCTTTTAAGAAATATTCTCAAGTCACTCTTCAAACCAGTTGCTTCTGCCCATGTGGGCAGGACAAAAGCCACATGCAAAAACACAGCTTGACTTACAGCAAGCTGAGAGCAACCCACACTCCATACCTGATCCACATAAAGATTTACTAGATTAGAGCCTGCACTCAAACAGTTCTCAGCCCCCGTGGTCATGCTTTATCCTCACCCAAGACTTCTGGTAGAATCAGTGAGATTTCTAATAATGTTTTCTTCCCCTAAAAATTCTAGTGCCCCTACTAAACAGCCTGGGATGTGTTCTGGCTTCTTCAAATTATCCTCTCCCACCCAACACTGCACTAAATCTCCTATCACTAGCCAGAAAGCTTTTCTGGAAGCCCAGTGCATCACATCAGGAATCTTCTGACAGTGGTCCTTACAAACCTCAATAGTGCTTCCATCTGGCAGGTAGTACTGAGCCTTCTCAGTCTCCAGAGTCTCATCCTTCTGGGGGTTTATTGACAGGTAGCAGGCACGCTGGAGAGGAAGCAGAGCCAGGAAGAGAGAAATGAGTGAAGCCAAATGCCTTCAATAAATACTTTTCTCACTATAAAAAGCAAGTTCCTTAGCAAGTGTACCCTTGGGAAACCAATTTCAATACTATTTTGTTTTGAGGAAAAGACTTGTCGGGTTCAAATCAGGAGAAATACCTTATCTGCTCTTCATGCTACGGCTCCATGTAATGGGAGACACCCAGGCTGCTCACAACTCCTCTAGCTTTTGTTTTCGTCTCTCTCTTACTGCTTAAGAAGTTATCTCCCTCTGCGCAGATGGGATAACTATCTTGCGAGCACTTCCAACCTATCGTAGTGCAAAGCAAAGCAGGCACCTGAAACACCCTTAATGGCATCAACCATGTACAAAGGTGGATTTAGGTAATTTAGTAACACAGTAGAAGCATGAACAAAGTCTGTTATTACATTTCAGAGGAAATTATAACTAATAGCCAACAGCAGAAATTTCTTAACATAGTCTAAGTTGCTCAATTCCCATTGTCCACCACATTCTAAGTGCTAAGTAAAATACTTTTTTTTTTATACTGCTCCAGCTGCCCATACCTTTTCTTTCATAGTTAAGCTTTGCTTTTCTCAATTGTTATCATTTGGGTATTAGAAACACATCTAAATAGAATCACAGAACAGTTAAGGTTGGAAGAGACCTCTTGAGATCATCCACCCTAACCACTCTGCTCAAGCAGAGTCAGCTAGAGCAGGTCACCCAAAACTGTATCCAGTCATGGTTGGAACAATTCTGCAGATAGAGAATGTACAACCTCCACTCTGGGCAACCTGTTCCAGTGACCACCTTCACAGAAGACCAAGAAACAAAAATATTTGTATTGAAATACACATTAAGAGTTCCCTTCTTAAGGTACTTTATTCTCTAGACTGTTTAACATCCCCGAATTTCTTTCCTAATTTTTTCCCTCTTTAAAAAACCTCGAGTCAGACAGACTGCAGCAGATCATAAGCAGCTTTTACGACTCCCACGTTTGGGATCTAAGCTTTGTGCTTGCCAAGGTACATTCAAACTACATTTCCAAAGTTTTCCCAAAAAGCAAGCTGCAAACACAAGAAGCTACATGCAACCTCTCTGATTTGCAAATCAAGTCACAAGCGGAACCAGCATCAACAGAAATCTCACTGCAAGTTCCAGGCTCTGATATCCTAGAAAAATGCAACATTTTCCCAACTGAAATTTTTCTTAAAATAAGGCCAAAGGCATAGGCTGGAGAGTGAACATCAGACTGTTCCCTCTCTTCTCCAGCGGTCTCACTGCTAAGGACAGTCAATATGCAAAGCAGAACTTGGCTTACTTTCCCTTGCTTTGTTTCCCTAAGTGTAAAGTTCAGAGAAAAGACTGCACTGGTACAAGATGTTGCACTTAACAGCCAGCAGGACATCTTTTAATGCAAAGGGAGCCCTGGCCATTTACAAAGAGAGCAAGAATATTCCTGAGGAGTAAAAGCCCCTTGCTTTGTCTCACAGGGCCATAGCAATTGCATTGCAATTGAAGGTTGGTACAGAACAGGCTGCTGCTTCTGAAGAGAGTTCTCTAGCAGGCCTCTGACCACTGGGTCTTCTGGTCCACAGACACTGTAGTATCTGCACATCAGCTTTTTCCTCTCATTCAGCAGCCAACACTCGTAGAACAGCCAGCCATTACCAGGTTACAACCTACAAACCCATGAAATCTCCTGCTCTGGGCAACAGGCAGAAACCTCAGCTGTCTCATGACATGAAGCATGAGCTCTGATCCCTCTGCACAGCCACACTGAGCTACAGCCACGCAGAACAAGCAAGCTATTTCCATTATGGTCTTTTTCCATTAGGTCACAGGCTCAAGAACAGCTCATTGATGTTCTCAAGCCTTGGCTGCTGACACAGCCCAGAGATATCTGCAGCAGTTACAGCTGATGATGGGGGATCACAGCACAGCAGTAACTGCTGGGAATCGGCAGTACTGATCTGAGGACTGACCCCACGTACTGAAGGCATGAATGCACAGGCAGCCCCAAGTTACACAAAGTCTTGCTGAAATCAGAGAGCAACCTGCCTGCATGAGAACTGCAATGCCACGGTGAGCAGCCTCTAACTGAGCTACTCTTCCCTGTCCCATCTTTGTCCTCTTCTCTTAGAGAAGAGGAGAAGACAAGTTAACTGCTGAACAGCTCCAAGGCCACTAAACACCACAGATACCACTAAAAAAGAAAGTCTTTGTAAACATGAATGCTGTGAGTGAGTTTTTTCCATGGGAGGAAAAAAAAGGTAGCAACTTGCTATATCCCAGGTGTGATCCCTAACTGTCATGGATTTTCTAAGTCTCACCTTGAAGAGCAAACAAATACTGGTGAAAGATAACAGACCTGACAAATTGCAGTGCAGATGAACCTCCAGCCTATCTTCACCTCAGTGTGAACAGCTCCTCAATAGGAATTAGACACAGCCTGGGCTGTGAGTCTCACAAAATACGTTTGAGGTTTGAAGGAACCTCTGGAGGTCACCTTGTTCAGCCACTCCCATTTCAAGCATGGTCACCTAGAGCAAGTTGCCCAGGATCATCTCCAGGTGGCTTCTGGCCATCTCCAGGGAGGGAGACTCTACAACCTCTCTGGGCAACAGGTGCCACTGCTCAGTCATCCTCACATTAAAAAATGTTTTCCTTTACATTCAGATGGAGCCTCCTGTGTGCCAGTTTCTGCTTCCTGTCCTGTCACTGGACATCACTGAAATGAATCTGGCTCTACCTTCTTTGTTCCCTCCCTTCAGATATTTACTTACATTGATGAAATCCTCCCCAAACTTCTATTCTCCAGACTCAGCAGTCCCAGCCCTCTCAGTCTCTCCTCATATGAGGGATGCTCCAGTCCCTTGATCATCTTAGAGGACCTAGTCTCCCTTGGGTAGATAAAGGAATGAGGTTCAGAGCTAGGCAGGCTGACACTTCCCACTACACTTCAGAGAGCTGCAACTTCCACCGGGCAGAAATCCCTTCCTGGATAAGCACAGAAACAGGCAGCACGTCACCTCCTTGATGGTCTTGACAATCTCGAACTCTGAGGTTGTGTGGAAGTCATAGCCTTCCTTCCGCAGGTAGAGACGCAGGAAGCGTGAGACATCGCGCCCAGCAATGTCGATCCGCATGATGGAGTGAGGCATGGCAAAGCCTTCGTAGATGGGGACCGCGTGGGTAACGCCATCTCCAGAATCCAGCACCACTCCTGTAGTCCTCCCAGTGGCGTACCTAGCAAAGGGACACACGAGTCCAAATAAGCAATTCAAAGTGAGACGTCACTGTGGTCTTCCTGAATTTATTTTTTTTGTTGTTTGTGGGGAAAAAAAATGGCTCTGAAGAAACATTCTGCAAGTACAAATCAAAGATGAGAGGTACTTACAGGCTGAGCACAGCTTGCATGGAGATGAACAGTGCCGGCACATTGAAGGTCTCAAAAAACACTTCAGCAGCACGTTCTCTGTTCTTGCGTGGGTTTAGGGGGGCTTCTGTCAACAGCACAGGATGCTGGTAAAGAGAAGGAGTTGTGCTGTAATAACCAGGATGCAGCTAGACATGTGCTCCCAAAAACGTCTGCTTATTTTTTCACTTTAGCAACCACTACTGCAATAGGACATGCAGAAGGGAATAATGGAATAATTTCAGCTAGTGAGCTATACTACAACATGAATAATCTCTGTGAGGTTGGAGGACCAACAGGGCTCTGGCCTAGCCATTAAGAAGTCTTAAGAAATCCACTCTGAGTAACTCTTTCCCATGAAGGATGATCAAGATCTCTTTGTACTAAAAGGCAGACAGGTTGCCCAAAATACAGGGACCCTAAGAAAGGCTGAAGGCATACGGTCTTACCACATATGCAGGCAGAAATATTCCTACACAACCTATTGCTCTCAAGTCATTTAATAATTTTTTGGTCAGCTCCTTCCAGACCACGTGACTGTGGTTTCCTCCTTTCTCATTTCAAGTGATATCACTGCTGAGTGGATATGCCTGATGCTCAGGCAGAACAGGAAAAGTCAGCAGCACTTGGCCTACAGCAGAATCATTAGAGTATGAAGAACTAACGTTCCAAGTCAGATTTTTAGTTAGGCCAGAACATGAGATGTGAGGAGGAATTCCGCTTGGACAATTCTTGGGCTGTACCTCTTGAGAAGTGAAAGAACTGAATTGAACAACGGATGAGTTTAGAAAGAAGAACAAAGGAAGAGTCCCAAATTCTTCCTGGAGTTCAAGGGCTCCTGGTGTTATGCACAGAAGGGAAACACGCTGGTGCCATGGCACGATGAGGCATCTCACCTCCTCTGAGAATGTCTGAAGCTGGTCTTTTGAATACACATACTGCCAAATGCGCTCCATGTCGTTCCAGTCCTTCACTATGCCATGCTCCATCGGGTATCGGATCGAGAGGAGACCCCTGTGCTCCTGAGCAAACGGAAACAATACAGCATGCCTGTCAGAGACTAACAATTTCATTTCTGAGCATCATGACTACAAATTTATCTAACAGACTCACTTTTGATTCAATTAAAGAGCAACACATCTCTAACATACATGGCAAAGACTGAACAATAATCACAATCATTTAGTCACGAGATTAAACAAGGCTTTTTCATACAAAGAAGGAACACAGTGCTTGCAGAGTACATTCCATCCTAACATGCTTCAAGCCACACAGACACCTATCAAATGCTTTCTTTTTTCTACCAGCTCTGCCATGATATAAACCCATACCAGGGAGATAAAGGCAACCAACTAGGGTCCATTTGTAAAGTTCCCAGTCAAGAAGCTGGTGATGTAACCATACAGAGCATGAAGTAGCTTATAAAAAAGGAAGATACAGAAGGACTTGGGAAAATTGACTGGAACTGAGGGAAAACGCCTGTGGTCAGCAGGTTGGCACAGGAATTTCATGAAGCTTCCCACTTCAGCTTGGACACACTTAAAACAAGTGACTGCTTTTCAGACCTACACAGATAGCAAGGAACCACAGCCCCTAGAAGTGCAGCTGCTACAGCTCTTCTTACAGCAGCACAACAAGATGCACGGAGAAGTGCAGTAACACATGTTTTCTTACCTCTGCCTTTGGACCAATGAAAATGTCCCCTTCTAAAGCACCAGCCATAACACGAACGTGCTTTGGTCTGCCCACACTGAAACAGAGGCAAGAATATAAGTGCTTCTAGAGAGACAACTCAGATGCACCCAACAATTCATTTTTTTTCCC
The DNA here is from genome assembly GCA_013396635.1 of Penelope pileata. Taxonomy (NCBI): domain Eukaryota; kingdom Metazoa; phylum Chordata; class Aves; order Galliformes; family Cracidae; genus Penelope; species Penelope pileata. Next base: position 171,921 of record WBMW01003367.1, read on the forward strand.
CCCTCTCAGCCCCAACCAGCACTTTCTAAAAGCAATGACAGAGTCTGACGGCACTACCAGGTACAGAAAGACCCAGGTTTGCTCTGTAACTAAGCCCAGAATCAGAAGTGAAGGGAGCAGACTGCAGACATTTCCGTCCACGCTTTTCCTGATGATTCAGGATTCCAAGAGTGCCTAGGGTAAACATGGCTGAACTGAGCAGTGGTCTGAGCCAACAGACCCACGTGGTGCTGCTTGACCTCAGGTAGGCTTCTCAGACATTTAGAGTCCCATACCTCACCTCACTACACAGACAAGTCTGCATTGCTCTGAACACAAAAACAGGCATTTAAAAATCACCCCACTGAAAGTAACAGCCAGTGACTATTCAAAGCTTCTGATCCAGCAGTCCTTCTTCCAGTAAAACTGTCAGAAAACTTCCAAGGAAGCTTGGCAGGAATCAGGATTTCAACCCACACACCAAAGGAGGGATTCACACCTCCAGACCCAACCTTATCTTTTTTGACCTAATGTCTCAAGACTAAAGGATCCTACAGGTCTGGCTGGAGGCTGAGCCTGACAAAGCATAAATCATCTTATGTTTGTTTTGTTTTTTCCCCCCAGAAAAATCTCCAAGTGCTTAATAGCAGAGATCTTTTCTCCCTGATGCGTCTGTACAGAAGGCAGAAAAAGTATAACTTCGTTTCACTGGACCTCTACATATCTAAGAGCACGGACTAAAAATTTACCAAGACCAGCAGAGTACTTACTAGTTTGGAAAGCAGTATTTCGGTATTTGATCACCTGCAAAACCTGCTTTAATCACACCTGAGCCCTGTGGGAGAAAAAGGTAAAGACATGAGCTTATCATTCACTCAGACACCTTCACAAAGTACAAAACAGTAGCGTCAGCATTGCCAGATCCTCTCCATTTTACTAGGAATAAAGCTCCCCAGGTTCTCTGAGCAGGGTTAGGGATGGGAAGGTGCCAGCAGACCAGCACGGCCACTAGAGGGGAGTAACCAGCATGGCAGTGACACATCACACAGGGCACCAAGCCCCAGGATGTCCTGGTGCAGCTCCATGTACACACCCAAGTGCTGCTCTGCTCCATATTCCTCTACTCGGTGCCATCCCTCATACAGTGTGCTCGAGGTGCTGGAGGTGGATCCCAGCTCTGCAGCTTTCTGTGGAGGAGAGCTCTTCAGAAAGCTGAGCAACAGCAACAAAAAACCCTGCAGGCTGCAGCGGGCTCTGCTAAAACTAGAAGGATTAAGGTTGCAGGCCTTGCAAAAATATTTGGAGAGGATGAAGGGAGAGTGGATACAGTCAGAAGGGAGTAGGAAAGGGAGTTGGCTGCATGAAACGAGTCGGAGTGGAGACCAGAGAAAAGAGATTCACCGGGCAGGGTTTGTTTAGAGGAGACAAGGAGGAAGAGGTCAGATATGGCAGTCAGAAAGGAGCAAATCCCAGAGCCCTCTGTGCCACTCGAAGCAGCAGGCACGGAGCAGGTGAAGCTGTCACAGGGAGGCCCTGGCAGGGGCTCAGCACCGGGCATCCGGCCCCATCCTGCCCCTGCTGGCTGCATCCCAGAGCCCAACCACCAGCCTGGATCTGGGCTGGGCCTCCCCTCCTCTATCTCCTGTCCCCACACAAGCCGGTGACATCTTGAAGCAGCGAGCAGCTTGTGGGAGCACCCAAGTTTTGCTACGGAGCAGATTTTCATGGGCTCTCCTAGGATAAGCCATTTCACTGCTAATCCCAGGGCACCATAGGAGGAAGCGCTTCTACAGAAAGAGGAGCAGATCGCTTTTACCCCATACCAGGAGCAACCCACATGTATTTGCACTGAAACCAAAGCACCCATTCACTATCATATAATCCTGTCAGCCTTTCTCAAGCCTTGTAGCAGAAAAATGAATCAAACAGTGAGGCAGACATATCAGAATATTGTGCTCATGGAATATTTTATTCTAGCTAAAGACTGACCCTGCAGCCAGCGCAGTCTGCTGCTGGGAAAGGGTTTCGGGGAACAATGATGCTCTGTTTTAATGCAGAGATTTAAACTTCCTTATGCCAGGCCAAGAATTACCCAGCACATCCTGGTGGGCTTCCCAGCAAGCTGAGCATTTTAGGATTTAAATACTGAAGTTCAAAGTTAACTGAGCGTGTCAGGAGTCCAGAACTCTTTGCTGGAGTTGGAGATGAAGGTGGGATGGGGCCTGAGCACTGCGGGGCTTCCCTGTGCCTGGGGACAAACTGAGCACAGCTGCTTGCTGCCTCCACACTGCAAAGACCTGACAGCACTTCCCGACCTCTCCAATTCTTCTTGAAGTCCTTCCACCAGTAGCTATCCTGGCTGGACTTGTTGGTTTTGTATTTTTTTTAATCAAAAAAATAAGAGGAAGAAACTACAAGTCAGACAGTGAGGTTAAGGAAGAGAATCCCATGAAAAATTCTCCTATCTGACAGTGACTGAACACGCCTCTTCTGTTTGCTCTGTGCCAAAAAGCAGTTACTGATCCATTCATCTTGATGCATTTTGCTCAAATTTAAATGGAAATCATCAGAAGAGTCCATCTGCCGTGCAGAAGAAGTTTCATATTTTTAAAACTACTCTATTAGATACACATTTTGTAAGATCAGCAACAAAGCCAAGGCACAGCTCACTGACAGCTCAGCTGTTTGAAATGCCACCACTGAGGCAACAAAGCCAAATTTTGTGCTCCTTTCATGTGAACAGAGACAACTTCATGCAGGTCAAGGAATTCGCCCTTGCCTAGGCCACTGCTTGAGCCACGCTGACTATGGACACGTGCCTTGTGTACATCAGGGCTCCTGGGACATTTATTTCAGGACGAGTTTGCTGGAGTGCAGGAGGGGATCCCAAGTCTAAAGTGACTCATTGCACAAGGAGGAGCACTGAGACTGCAGGGAGGTACAACTCCATCCTCTCACCGTGTCTCACAAAACTCTCCTGTAGCAGCAGGCTGGGACTGGGGGGGCCTGGCTTGTCCCCCAGCTCAGCCCCCTGCCCATATTCCCTTAGATGCTCACGCACAGGACAGGAGGGCACTGAGCCTTGAGAGGCTGCCTGCAGCCCCCAGGGAACAGCAGCACCTCTCCCAGCAGCTCTGCTTCCCATCCTGCCTGAACTCAGAGCACAAAAATGCAATGTCACCACGAGGCTCCTGCACAGCAGGGTCAGGGCTGCTCCAGCAGTTTCTAAGAACAATCAGCTTCAGCTGTTCCTTTTAAGTTTTCAATGGTCCCTCTTTGCTGCGATTCCAGAGGAAGGAACAAAACTAGAGCTGTCCCAGAGAGCTGCAGTTGCAGAGAGGAACTGGATCGATAATAAAGGAGGCCACAAGAATGACTGACTCGATCTGAAAAGATCTACAAATCATTCAGCTCACGACAAACGCAACAGAATCACAGAATGGTGTAGATTGAAAGGGACCTTAAAGCCTATCTGGTTCCAACCCCCCACCAGACCAAAGCCCATCCAACTTGGCCTTGAGCACCTCCAGGGATGGGGCTCCCACAGCTCTGGGCAGCAGTGCCAGGGCCTCGCCTCCCTCTGAGCGATGGATTTCCCACTGACATCTAATTTAAGTCTTCCCTCTTCCCATTCTCCTTTGTCCTGTCACTACCTATCTGTGTAAAATGTTGGTCCCCTCCTGTTCACGAGCTCTCCTCTAGCACTGGAAGGCCACAGTGAGGTCCCCCCAGAGCCCTCTCCCCTGCAGACTGCACACCCCCAGCCCTCAGCCCATCTCCATCGCAGAAGTGCTGCAGCCTCCGAGTATTCTCGTGGCCTCCTCTGGCCCTGTCCTAACAGCTCTGCATCCCTCTGGTGCTGGGGGGCCCAGGCCTGGACACAGTGCTCCAGATTGGGCAGAGCAAAAGGGGACAATCCTCTCCCAGCAGCCCACGTGTCTCGTGGCAAAAGGACTTTGCCGAAATGAAGGTGAAGAAGAAGAGAGTGCAGGGCCAGCCCATTGAGACAGAAGAACCTGACTCACCGGCAGCGGGGCCAGAAGGGAGGAGCATGAGGTTGTGGCTGCCCTCCCTCCTCCCCCCGCTCCCGGACAGCCTTTCCTCCCAGAGGCTAGGGCTGCTCAGAAGGGGGCCCGGAGCCGCCCCACGGAAACGCTCTCCCCCGTCCCAAGCTGCGGGCCTGCTCCGCGCTGAGGCCACGCGTTATCAGCGGGGACGGCCATCAGCACCGCCACGCCCCGCTGTCAAACCGGGGCTGACGCAACCCGGCTAGGATCGGCTCCTCCGGGCCGGGCCGTCCCGCTGCACGCCGGCAGCCGGGCCCCATTGTCCCCGGGGCACAAAGCGGGACCGCAGAACCGGGGCGCAGCCGTTCCTGACGGACAGCTCCGCCAGCCAATAAGCGCAGGCGCTACCCGCAGGGGCGGGCCGGGCGGCGCCCCGGTCCGGCAGGTAGCGCAGCAGTCCCACTGACTGACAGCCGCCTCAGCCAATGGGAGCGCTCCGCCCCGCACAGCCCACACGCCCCTCGGCGGCGGTGGCGGCAGCCGCTCCCGTCAGCGAGGGGCAGCGACCCTCGGGGGGTGACAGGCGGCCGCCTCAGCCAATGGGAGCGCTCCGCCCCGCACAGCCCACACGCCCCTCGGCGGCGGTGGCGGCAGCCGCTCCCGTCAGCGAGGGGCAGCGACCCTCGGGGGGTGACAGGCGGCCGCCTCAGCCAATCGCAGGCCGCCGAGCGGCGGTAGCCCCGCCCCACTCCGCGAGGACGCGGCGAAGGCCTGAGGAGACGGCCGAGCCGGGGGGGGGGTGGCGGGCGGGGCGCGGCCGCCCCCGATGACAAAGGGATCGCGGCCCCCGGGGTCCCCCGCCCTCCCCGCCACCGGGCCGCGCGGCCGCCTGCACTCACATTGTCTATCACGACGGGCTGGTTCGCTATCACGTCGTAGGACTCCATGGCGAGGAGCGCCGCAGCCGCCCGTCAGCGAGCAACAGCCCAGCCGGCGGCGGCGCATGCGCGGAGGGGTAGCGCGAGGCCGCCTGGGTGATGTATTCCCGCGGCCGCGGTGCGCGCCGGGAAGTGTAGTCCTGTGGGGGCGCGAGGCATGCCGGGAAGTGTAGTGCAGGGTGGACGTACCCACGGCGCGGGCGGAAGGCGCATGACGTCACCGGCGGCCTCCGCGTCCTCCCGCCAGGAAGCTTGGGGGCGGGACCTCGGCCTCGCGGGGCCTTCCCTGGTGTTTTCGATGGGAAAGGGAAAAGCAGGGCCACGGGAACGGGACTCGTGAGCAACCATTTGCTCGCTCTGGGCTGTGTGCGACCGCAGGGCGCCTGGTGCAGCCCCGTGACTCTGTGCGGCTCTCACAGCTCACCTCCCTCGCATTCC
>WBMW01003367.1:177524-271594 GCA_013396635.1 Penelope pileata
GGACCTGTAGGGGTTGAGGGCCATGTGGGGCTGTGGGCAAAGAGCAGTGGGGCTGAGGGCTTCTTGTGGGTTTTCAGAGGGTTTGGGGGAGCAGTGGGGCTGGGGACGCTGCGTGGGATCGGGGAGGGGTGCTGGGGCTGCACAGGGTTGCAGGAAGGTGGGAGGGCTGGGGGCTGTGCCCTGAGTTTTTGAGGAGATGCAGCAGGAAGGCTGGGGGTGCAGGGGAGGTGGGTGCAGGGGGAAGCACTGGGAACAGGAGGGCTGTGCTGGAAAGCAGGAGTGTGGGGGAAGAGCTGGGAGTGGAGGAGCATTTTTGGGGGTGTCATGGAGCTCCCCTGAGTAGGGATGGGGCTGGGGAGGTGGTGGGAGAAGGGAGTGCATTTCCTCACTGTGTGGAGGGTCCATCAGGGCTGGGGTTTCTTCTCCTGGGCTCAGGCTCTGTCTGCTGACCAGCAGCTGAGGTATGGCCAAATTAATGGGAGTGCAGCAGTGTGCCAAGCTCTGAGCCCAGTGTGTGCCGTGCGTGCAGGCCCAGGGAACTGAAGCAGCTTCTCTTGCCTTGCCACGTGTTATCACAGGCTGAGAATCTGCTGCTCCTTCCCATCTCTGCTGACACAGTGTCTGACACAGTAACAGCAGTTGTTTATGTGGGAGAGTGGCATGAAGGAAGTACTTGGATGTTTAGCTATGGAGATAAGTGTCTAGCCCTGTGGGAAGAGATGTTCCTTTTGCTTTTTGTCATCTCTCTGCTGCTCAGCCCTCGCTTCTGGACCAGAGGAACGTGATCTGTTGGACCTGGCAGTGACTGGTTCCTAGTCCAGCACTTTGAAAAAGTTTAGTAAGAGCTCAATTTGTACATTTACAGTTTGTTTTAACCTGTGTGTCTCTATGTGGCTGATGCCTGAGCAGCAGCAGAATCATATCCTCCCTGTGCTCTGCGCTGATGGCCACGCTGTTGCTGTTCTTTTAGGAAGAAATGCTTTGTAATGAGCTTCTAGCAAGAAATACGTCTGTTAGTCCTTATTGCTGAGAGCACTTCTGGTGAACTACTGAAACTGGCTCAGTGGGCTGAGATGATTCGTTAGTCATCTGCGTGGGTCAGTGCTGTGGCACTGCACCGAGGGTCTGATTGTTTTTTTCTGGTTGTTTTTTTTACACCTGTTTCTCATCTGAGATAGGGGAGCTTGATGAGTTTCCAAGTGCTGTGATTTGGGAGTGGGTGCTTGCTTCTCTGTCACCAGCTGGGAGCAATACTGGCCAGATTGGTGTGGGTGGAGGGAGGCGTAGGTCTCTGATGAAGAGCTGCAGAGACCCTTCTTTGGGCAGAAACCTTGCTCCTCCTTTAATTGAGGGGTTGATGAGGGCTTCACTGCAGCTGGAGCTCAGGTGCTGGAATAGCTGCCATGGGCAGTGATGCTGGGCTGCACACCAGAGGTGGCACAAAGACCTGTTGACACCAGTGCTTGCTGCTTCACAGTTCTTCCAGCTGGCAGCTCAGCTGCAGCAGGACTGTGTTTTCCTGCTGTCTGTCCAGAGAGCTTCATGCTTTCCTCTTCCTTGGCCAAACCAGGAGGCAGAACCTGGAGGCTGATGCTGTTGGAGCCTGGGAGGGGGGGCTTCTGCCACCACTTGCTCCCAACTTTTCTCTGCCTGAGCTGCAAGCTGGGGGCTGGTCTCGATGAAAAGGAATTGCTGAGCAAAGTTCTGTGCCTTAGGAGAAATATTGTAACACTAATCAGCTTTTAATTACAGGTATTGGTTTCTCTATTGTTAGCAACAAGTCTTTTGTTCGGGTAGCTGAAGCTGTGCTCTTGGGATGCTCCTCCTTCATACTGCTGGAGAATCTGCAGAATCACAGACCCACTGAACGTGAGGGAGTTGAGTTGTGTGGGGGTTATTCGTGGAACTAAGCCTTTTTTTTTTTTTTTTNTTTCCATATCTTGAGAGAAAGTTCGTGATTGCTACTGGAACTTCTTGGAAGAGCTCCTGGCTATATTTATCTCTGCAAGGCGCTGAGGAGGAGCTGCTCGCTGTTGCTTTCCAGTGTCTCCTTTTATTTTTAAACAGTGGCTGAATACCTCCAAGTGAAATATCTCAGAGCTTAAAGCTGCTGGTGAGCAAGGTGCGGAGGGAGGTGCTGCTGGGAAGTGACTGTAAGCAACCCCCTGCAGACTTCTCAGGTGAAAAGGATTGAGAATTTTCCATTTTTTCTCCCTATTCACTTTGGGTTTCTCCTTGGGCAGACACTTGAGCAGCTCCTCACAGCACCTAGAGAGGCTCTGTATGCAGATACAAATACCGCTTTTCCCCTGAGGCTGCCCTTCTTGCTCCTGAATGAGCTCTGTGAATAGAGAATGCAACAAATTGGTACCCTACCTGCAGCTTTGAAGTTGGGCTCATCCCAATAAACTCCTCCAAGGCTTCCAGCTCTTTGTGTGAAGCCGCATGCTGATATGTAGATGTGATTTGAGGTGAACCCTGGGGGAGCACTGTGGGTGGAGGGATGCACCAGGACAGGACTGGTTGGTGCAGCAGCAAAACCTGCCCTGAAACTGAGTGTCAGTGTGCTGACAGCCCTCGTGGAGCCCTTCTGCCAGGGGTGTTCCTGGCTGTGCTGTGGGTGTCTGCCTGGAGCCACTGCTGGCTGCTCCTGTGCTGTGCCATGAAAGGAGGGGTTGAGGGTTTGCTGTTGGTGTCAGCAGTGCTCTCTCGTGACTCATCTGACATCTAGGGTGTTATTAAACCCAATTTAGGAGCAGGTTTTGTGTGTGGGAGATGCTTGTTGCTTAGCAGGTGGAGGTGTTTTCCCTTTGTTGGGAATCCTACGTGTCAGCGCAGAGCACTTGCTCTCCTGTGCTGTGCTGGTCACTGTGTTGAGCTCTCTTGCTCTGGAGGCTGTGTTTGAACATTTGTGCATGGCTATCCATAAGGGATCTGTGTGTTTGTGTCACTCCTTTCACTCAGGGGAAAGGGATCTTGCACTTCTGCCCAGCTGAAGAATGAGATTTTGGAGCCAGGCACAGGGAAAAATTGCCCCAGGTGTGTTTCCTCACAAGCTCTGGGCTAGGAAGATGGCCCGGACCCCATTAGCACTTGTCAGAGTGCAGGGACTCTGAGATGTACACGCGAAGACAGATCCCTGTGCCATGTGCCTGGGGTGCTGTGGCTGTGTCCTGGCTGGGGTTGCTCTGGCCCCAGGCCCATTGCTCTGGGCAGGATGCTCCCTGCTCTGTGCTGCAGTTCCCTTGGCTGCATCGCTGATCCATCCCAGGAAGCCAGAGCTGGCCTGGCGTGACCCAAGAGGAGGGAAGCTGCTCCTGCTCTGCAAAACCCTGCTGTCTCCAGGGTCTCTCCGAAATGAACCTCAAGAAATTGCTGTCATTGGTGAACATGAGCTAATTGTGCAAGCCTAGGGGGTCAGCCCCTTCTGTGCTGCTGGCCTGTTCTGTGGAGCTGCTGGCTGCAGCTCTGGCCTCACCAGCAGCCGAGTCACATCCACAACAGCACTGAAACGCTCTTTGGTGCTCCTCTGCATTGCTGGATGGGCTCTGAGAAGGGCTTCCAGGGGCCTGGAGCGTGCTGTGAGCAAGCTGGATGCTGTGACTGTTTCTGCCCAAGCCTGCTGCTGTTTGATACAAAGCAACAGTACTGGAATCGTGGAACAAAATCGAGGTGCTCAGATGCCTTTCATGCAGTGATCATGGTGCACAGAATGATGCACAAACCCCCAGGGCATGGGAGGGAAGCATGGGCACCTCCTGAAACCTGCACATGGCAGTGCTGGGGCCTGGTCAACAGGTGCTGCAGCTGAGGGGAGTTAAGCTCTGACAGGTGGCTCGAATGAGGAAGGTGCTCTTAGTTTGGATTTCCCTGTTTGGAGCAGTTGGGAGAGTTTTCCTTGGGAAGAGGATAAGCATTGGGTGCAGGAAGCAGTTACACAGCTGCTCAGGGTCTGTGATCACCCTCTGCTCCTTGATTAATGCAGCTCATGCATTTTACAGGTGCTGGTACTGACTCTGACTCAATGTTTTCTCTGCTGTTTTAGCTGTCATCTGTCATATCAGAGTTCAGAACTATGCATTGCTTTCCTCGAAACGTAGCCATGTCCAGTGGTGCTTTGAGGAATAGTTTTTTGGTTTGTTTTTCATAGGGGTGTGTGCCTCTGGCCTGAATTAAGAGCTTGCAGTGCAGGTACAGCTATTGTTCTTTCACTGGTGTAATTTTGTGATTGTTTTGTGGAAGTTTTAATACGATTTTCCAGAGGTTTTCATGCTTTAATGTTAAAAACATTGCAGTATGTTGCACACATGCACTTTGCCTTTCTGGGCTTGGAGTTTTCTGGACTTAACCCAACCTTTCTCTACAGTTTTGTTTTTTTTTTAAAGGTAACTTGACCACACTAATCTTATTTTTGTCACCAGCTGTGATTTAAAGCAGGTCTCTTGTAGCATCTCTGCAGACTTCCCCTTTGCCTTGAGTAAACTGATTTACCTAAGAATCTCTTTGTTCTTAATGCAGGCTGGGGGGACCTGATCCTCTGGACTACGTCAGCATGTACAGAAACGTGGGAAACCCAGCGCTGAATGTTCCTGAGCACTGGCACTACGTCAGCTTCGGGTTGAGTGACTTGTATGGAGACAACAGAGTACATGAGTGAGTATCAGCTGAGTGCTGTTGCTGGGGTGAGTTCTGTGTCGTGTTTGGGGAATGTAGGTAAAGCCCTGTCCTGCTGTTTATGTTGTTTGAACAGCTGTTTTTCAGCTGAGAACACTGTAGCTCTGGTCTTGCTAAGGGGTGACGTATGCCTGTTCTTGGATGTAGAAGAGTTACTATTTTCCCCTCTTCAGGCTTTGCATGCAATATATTTCCTTGTTAGTGTAAAAAATTGAGTGATTTCTGTGTGTTTTTTTAACTCCTAGGGAAGGGTTTTTTTTAACCAACTGAATGTCTTGTTTTTCACTCTCGGTAGTCTGCTATGTTTATATGCTTAAAGTCTGACCCCTCCCTGTACATGTTAAATGCCTTCCTCTGGAAAACTGCTGTCAGGGCACTTTTCCTGTTGCTGGCACAGCAGTGTTACTGTCAGCAAGTAAAGTGCCACCCCAGCGGCTGCTGTATGAAATGTGAATCTATTGTAACAGAAGTAAAGTCAAATGATTATCTTAACTTTTGTTGGTATGGATGTCTTTAGCAGGTGTTTTGTGTTAGACCAGGCAATCAATGTGATCTAATCTTATTCTTTTCCTTGTTTCACTGACTTTGCTCCTTAACTCCAGGTGAAGTGAGCAGTGGTCACCAAGCTTTCACGATCTTGGGACATAGATCTTTTAACCAACTAGAAACGACAGGAGGTTTCCTCTGTTGCTGTTTAGTGAAACTGTCTTGTCCTGTTTCATGGTTGCAGGCTAAATATCTGTGATGAATGGTGCAGCAAAAGCCCTGATTTGTTCGTCCAAGCTTTTTCTCTTGTTTGTCTTAGTTAAGTTTGAGGCAGCAGGTTTGGTTTTGTTTTTACCGAGGTGCTGCTATTGCAACAGCAGCAGTCAAGCAGTTTCTTTATCCTTCCCCGTGTCCTCAAGGCAGTTTCTCCTGTTTGTGTGGATACAGGTCTGTTTTTCAGAAGTCAAGTCTCTTCTGAGACTGGAGTTTACACAGAAGCCTAGTGTCCCTGTGACCTGCTTGAAGCATTTTAACCAAAACATCTGGCAACAAACCCCATTCATTAGTTGTTGGGGCAGAGAAAGGGTAGGACAAATGAAAAGATGTGAAGTTAAAGGTTTCCTTCCCTTGCTTTCACAAGAGACTTAGCTATGGACATGCAGGTCTTCATATGGTGTCTTTGTTCTCAAATCATGAGATTTTATCTTTGCCACTGAAAATTTGAGGTTGCCAGGATTAAGCAACCTGTGTTTGCCAGCCTCGTTCTCCTGGAAGTTAATGTTGGAGGGAGTAAGTGCTGTGCTGACTTCCTCTTTTTGGTGGCTTGTCAGCCTGAAGGTTTCTCATGGTGAGGCTGTGCTGTTTGATCAGACCTGATCCCGATGGTCTGGGGAGAGAGCAGCGAGAGGCCCTGGGGGGATCTCAGCTGAAGGCACGAAGAGTGAGGAATGGCTTAATGCATTTTTATGAATGAAGAAGCAAATTAGGTAAGGCCACAGCCTCTTGTGGCACGTGCTCTGGTTTCTCGGTCCCAGGCTTCTCTCTGCTAGACCAAAACCTGTTCTTATTCTGTTGTGGGTGGGGAGGAGGACTGAAAGTAACACACAGATATGTCGCTATCTTAAAAAGCTTCCTGGAAGGAGACCATCAAACTCTTCATGCTAGCGTATTGTTTGGTTTGGAAATTCAGACTGAGACAGAAGGTGCCTTTTGCTGGTTGCGATTTCTAGGAATTTTTAAAAAACATATAAATTTCTAGACATCAGCACCGTGCTGAGCCCCAGCAGTGAGTGTGAGCTGCTGTGCTTCCTTCCCCAGTTCAACAGGAACCTCTCAAGCACAGAACCACCAGATCTGTCAGTGATTTCTGTGCCCTGTGTACATGTGTGCATTTCCATTCTGTCTGTGGGCTGAAGCAGGGAGTCTTTGTCCTGTGAGGTTCAGCTGGCTGCAGGTTGTCACCTTTAGTTTAGCCTCACTCTTGCAAAGCTTAATGCTGCGTGTGCTGTCAAGAAGGCTGGCTCTGCCTTTATTACAAATAGTCTTAATATACAATTATGCATGTGATAAAGCTGTCAAAGCCTGCGCATCTCTTGAACAGTGAACCTGAAATTACCAGCAGGTAGGGGAGCACTGAAGGCAGAGAGAAGGAGCTTGTGTAAAGCATCCTATGGGATGGCTGGCAGCAGAGCAGGGTGGCAGGGACCTTGTTTGAGTCTTTGGAAGATTTCCATTAAAGCTGGTGGGGCACTGAGCTCTGCTCAGCTGCTCTGGCCTCTGGAGATAGCTGCTGGTTTGTTTGTTTTCCAGCTCTCTGCAGAGAGTGCAGAGCTGGGCTTGCTTATGACAGATGGACAGAAAGACTGTGGCACTAGAGGGGTGTTTCCAAACCTCACTGCCCTTCATCCTTCAGAAGGGGACAGGCAGTACGCTGCCAAGGACCTTGTTCATCTCCTGCTTGACTTTGGCTAACACATAGCTTCTTTCTCCTGGACCTCTTCTGGTGATACAGGACAGTCTAGACCAATTATGAGTATTAAATGGAACGGACTTTCTGGTGATTTTTTTCTGAGTGAACCAGAGCTGAGTTGGAGACCCGTATATTTTTATTTATAATGGAATAGCAAACAGATGTAGCATGTAACATGGAAATGTTGACTTCAATTTATATTTTTTAATAAGAACCTGAAAAGTCTGAAGTGGAGCTCTCCCTGTGCCTCCTTGTTGACAGATTTATTTTCAGTTAAAACAGCACTATTTCCTGCTCTGCTTGAATATCAGCTATGCTCTGCTTACAGAACTCTGGTCTGTTTTTAAGAGCCCGCAGAATAACATGCGAGAAATCTAAGAATTTCAAGTGGGGAAACCTTTTTCCTTTAAAAACACTCAGTGTTTCATGGTATAATGGCAGCCATGACACCAGCTGTGCTGGGCTGATGGCTCTAAAAATCCTAAATCATGACATCATGACAGCATTGGGGAGCTGCAGGCCTTTCAGGGGGATTTCACGCCAAGCTGCTTGCATGGCAATAAGTCTCTGCAATCGAGCATGCTGTGCAATTTGAGTGGCAGAAGAAATCCTTCTGGGACATTTTTGCAAGTTATTTCCCATTTTTAACTTTTGCAATCTACTTTAAAATCAAAAGCGATGCGTAACTACTTGAATCTGTTCAGCAGAGCGGGGCTTTTGCCTTTTTCTGGCTTTTTCTTGCTTTCTGACCAGGTTTCTTTGCTGCAGTGATCAGGGGTGAGCACAGGGCTGTGGTACATGGGCCAAGTCCTGCTCCCTCTGCACCCTGGCTGGCACCCACAGCAGAACCAGCAGCAGGGGACATGTCCCCATGCGTCGGGGCGAAGCACGGTGCCTTGGCTGCCAACTGGAGGCTCCAGCTCAGATGCTGGCCTGTCACAGGGCCAAGGCACGGGCACCTGTGGCTTCGAGTCCTGATGGTGGCTTCTGGCTGCGTGGAGAAGAGGCACTGGAGGAAAGTGGCTTCAGCAGTTGGTGCTGGATTCAGGCTCCATCAGCGACATTGCTGCTTTTGGCTGCTGCAGTGCCATGCCATGCTGTGGCCCTTGGCTGTGCTGGCAGAGGTTGGCAGTGCATCCCAGGGGGCCCAAAAGCAGCGTGTTTTTTTTCCTTCTGTCTTCATTTTCCTATAAGACCAAGGCTGAATCTCCAGTTAACTATTCCTATAGCTCTGCAATTGCTTTGTCTGTTTGTTACCACTTTTTAAAAGCCTGTGGAAAATTAGAATTGCAATGTGATCGGATTCCTGAAAACCTTAGAGTCTTATTTGTATTAAAATTGTGAGGTTGTAATTCAGAGCCACAACAGATAGCAGAGCTTAAATGGTGGCTAGGTTAAGAGATAAGGTTTGTACTTGCGGCCTTCCCACATCCTGAGAAGAACCATGCCAACTGTGTTTTGATGTTTACCCTTTTATATAAATCCCGATAATTAGGTTTCCTGATCTACACAAACTTCATATTGACAAAGTGGTTTCTCTCTTTCTTTTTCTCTGGCAACTTGCCAGGAGCCTAAGTGCAGCATCCCATTTGCATAAAGCCAAAAAGATTACAGCTGCCTTCATCTCTGGTACAGATGCGTGGTACCCCCCGCCGAGACAACAGGTTCCAGCTCGCTGTGGCCCTTTTGATTTCCTCTCCTTCCCATTGGGATCCAGAGGGAGCGGTGCATGCCGGGACAACGTGTTGTCTCTGTGGGTGGTGCCTCCCTATTAAAGGTGAGGGTAAGCATGAGCCTTTCAAGATCTCCCCATCCAGCTTGTGTTCTGCTGGCTTGTATAGATCCTCTGAGTAACCTTAACTTGTAAAGGGGGCAAGGATGCTTGTTAGAGCTGGGAGGAAGAAAAAGGAGCGCAAAACTGGATCAGGTAACAAATGTGAGGCTTGCAGAGGGGTGGATGTTTTCTGGAAGGCTTTTTCCGAGTGTGAAAGGAGTTTGAAAAGAGTATTTAGAAAATAGCCTGAAAGTTAGAACGAGTGCTCTCTTTCTTTTGAGTGCATGCTGGCTTCTCTTTTGAGCCTGCATGAATGTGGGATGGAGTGGTGCTGACAGCTGTCACTTCACTGGCCTCTTAGTTCTGTAGCCTTTCATAAATCTTAAAAGCTTGCTGCCCTCAGCTTGCCAGCCTTTAGCCTTAAATTTTGGTATTTAATGGGTCCCTAAGTGCTTTATAAACCACGTGCCTAAAGCACCACTGAAATATTACACCAAAGTCCAAGGTGACAGTGAACTCTTTTTAAATGGTGGAGATGGCTCTGCCGTTCTTTGGTTTCATGAAAATGCAGTGACATAAAGGACCTTTGAGAAGACAGTGAATTAGAGGTGGATGGTGGTGGTTGTTACAGATCAAGATTTCAGAGAAGATTTTGAAACAACTCTTGTAGAAACAACTCTTGTAGAATACAGCATATCTAAGAGGAGAAATGGAAGATCAAATCAGTTTAGTTAGGGAGTTGAGCATGAAATTCCAGGAAAATCATTAAAAACCCAAGGTTTTCTTCTGTCTTCCATGGCATACAATTTCTTTGAAATGTGGGATTGAAGCTTGCTTCACACAGACCAACCAGAGGACTCATTTTGAAGTAATAGCAGAGAGGTGCAAGCCCTCTGCTCCTCGTCCTCACCGTGTTTCACTAGGCTGTTAGCTCTGAAGGCAAATGACACCTGCTGCGTAAGGACTGACTGCTTGGTACCACTTCAGCATGTGGAACAGGGAAGCAACGTTGAGTTTTGGGGACAGATCTTCAAGTTGGGGGCCTTCTGGGTGCTGTTCCTGGAGATGGAACGTCTGCCTCAGCTAAAGGGAGTGACATAGTAAGCTTCACTTCAGGAAAGGGAGAGAACAGCTAAGGCTGGAGGACGGAGAGACCAAGATGAACTCTGAGCTCCCCCTTTCCTTCCTAGTTCTGTCTAGCAGAGGTTGACCCCAAATGTAATGCTTACTTTTCTGGTCGGTTTTCTAAGATGGAGGGAAGAGGAAGGTTCATGGCAGAGTGGGAAAGGAAAGAGCACAGAGTCAGGGAATTCTATTACCAGAAAAATTATTTCCTTTTAGTAATAGCTTGTATGAGACACCATCAGAGTTGAAACAAGTGGTTGGAGCTGCAGAGGTCAGTAAGATGTTTTTTGATGATTTTGTCTTGTGCTTGGGTTTTTTTCATGCCTACGAAGATATGAGATTATCTGAGGTTCTTTCCAAATACTTTAACAGCTCTCATCAGTGTGGATTCTCTGGTGTCTAGAAATATAACTGTGCTTCCACTGATGCACCTGCAGATCCATTTTTCTGTCTGGCTGTTTGTTTCTGCCTGCTTTGTAGAAATGTGGTGGTTTTGGGACACCTCTTCCTTTGAAGAGCGTCGTTCAAGCGCTTCAGAGACATTTTGAAGATGCACAAGCATAAGACTCAGTTCCACATCTCCCAAGCCAAAACCAGGAATAAGCATCATGACTGTTCACAGATCCCGTTGGTGGTGTCCTGATGACGGAGGCACCGTGCGAGGACGAGGAGTTGTGTTTGTCTGCTGCAGGCAGACCTCCCTTGAAGCAGTGGTCACCATGAGGAAACCCATTTTTCTCTCCTCTCAGGCAGAGTGCACTTGGCTTCCAAATGCCATTTGCTGGAGGTGGTTGGCACTGTTGCTAATGTGGAAGGTGCAGGCCACCTGCAGAGAGAAGTCTGCTTTGTGCTGCCGGATATCTGCCTGCAGAGCTCCTGGGACCGGAGCGCACTTGAGCTGTGCTGGATTTGGAAATAGTTTTTTGAAGCATTGAAGGAAATTTATTTAACATTTACAGCAAAGTAGTTGAATTTACAAGAAGGGCTGTTTTCAATGAAAAAAAAAAATGGAAAAGATTGGATGGAAGCTTACAGCTGAGTGTGGCTGAAGCCTGACTTCCAGTTCAGTAGCGCATCTGCGTGTGCATCCACTGAGCCCCTGCTGCCCTGTGGGGAGGGGGCACAGCTCTCAAACGGGGCCATTCCTTTCTGTCAGCAGAACAGCTTTTATGGTCTTGGTGTATGGGAGGAGAGCTGGCCCCGGACTGGCTCCTCGCTCTCGTCTCACGGCTGGGTTAGTGCTGAGCAGGGCAGGAGGGCTCACACGCTCAGCCTGCCAGGAAGGGGAGTGGCTGGGGATGGAGCCTGAGTCTTCCTGTGTAAGATTGTTTAATTTGATAAGGATTGTTTTAGGATGTTCTAAAAAGCGATAAGTAAAAGATAGGCTTGTTTTTTTTCCTCTGTGGAATGTGAAGGTAAAAGCATTTCATAAGCTGTGTGGCCTCTCCAGCTGTGAGATCAAAGGCAAGTTGACTTTTTTTTTATCCTTTTGCTTGCTGGAATAATGATGCTAACAACGTGAATGTTTGAGGAGGTGCATCTGAATGCTGTTATTCAGACCTAATCCCCTTTTTACCTCTACACAGGCTTCACTTCGGGGACATGCCTTGCTAACTAGCACAGTGCTCGGATAGTCCTTGTGCGTCTTGATGGGACAGTCTGGTTACCAGATATAAAATTTATCCATCGATATTTCTTTTCCCTAAGCTGCACAGTGATTACGAAACTCATCTGCCTTTCTACTGTCATCCCAGTTTTGAATCGAGCCCCAATAGGCAGTGACACCAGGCTAACAAAAGAGGGCTGTAAATCTTTGGTGGTCTCCCATTCACATGGTATTCCCTTCCCTGGACAAAGGGGTGGCCGGGGCTCCCGAGTGCCACGCTGCCTCCAGGGATGACGAACAAGGGCTGGGTGTCCTAGGGGAGGCATTTGGGATCAGTGGACAAAGCAGGTTCGGGTAGATGGGATGCCACCTGACAAAGAGGCTGAGGTTTAAAAAGATTCTGCTAGGGCTCTTAAGAACAAAAAGGAAAAAAAAAAAAAAAACCAACAACAAACCCCAGAAAACTATTTCTTGCAGGATGTAACTAGGGTGGGAGGAGGTGAAGGGAGACTGCCATTCTGGGGGAGCTCTGATTTAAACCCAGAGGGCAGAAACAAGGGAAGGAGGGAAGGGTGCACAGATGGCTCATTGTTTGTCTCGCTCAACATTCTTGCACTGCCAAAGTGAAGGGCAATTGTTTTAAAATCCCTTTTACAAAGGGAGCTGTTTGCTTTTCAGCTCTTGCTCATCCCTGAAGATGCAAACTGTAAACCAGTGAGGCTGGGTGCTGTCACCCAGCTATTTTGGAGGTCAGTGCCCTGGCCAAGAGCACAGGCAGCTATTGGGCAGCATCACCCTGGAGGGGACCAGGAAGGAGCTGCAGCAGCCAGGGAGAGTGCAGTGCAAAGCCATGCACACGGGGACTGGTGCAGAGCAGTGTACTCACCCCATGAAACACAGCACAAACCTGCAAAGACACGGTATAGTCTTCTGACAGCATTTAGTTTTTTGTAGCAGATGATTCGTCAGCACAGGGCAATATTCTGCTGTTCCTGTGCTGTTGCTCTGTGTGCTGGTGCAGCTCCTTCCCCCACCTCCCCCGTGGATCGCTGGGGCCTTTTTTGGCATTGTCGACAAAAATAAACCATAAAGGCTGCTGTTGTTATGAATAAGGCTCAACAGGGGAATTTTACCAGTAGAACTACAGCAATATAATTATACTGGTAGACTGGTTACAGTAAATTTCCTCATGAAGACAAGCCTTAAGTTGACATTTCCTAGCGAAGTTGAATCCATATGTATAACTTTATTACACAAAAATAATGCGTCTCTGGGCCTTGAATTCTTTTTTACCCAGAAGAGTAACATTAAGCAGAAAAGCAACCAAGTTTAGTGTTCAGAGATGGATGGGGATTTTGGATAACAGAACAGCTGTGATGAGTTGGATGCTGAGCTCTGTGTTTTCCTGAGTAGGTTATTCCTTGGGAAGAGAGCAGGAGCCTGAGGAGTGCTGGTGCTTTCTGCACCAAAACGTGAGTGGTACTGAAACACCCAGGAAGTTGACATCTCTCTCCCAGCTTCACTCCTGTTTGTAAGAGAAACTGACCCACTCTGCAGCTTCCATAACTGAAGTGGTTTGGTTTTGGCAAAATAGTTTTGCCTCTATTAAAATCTTTAAGGGTAATCCTGGACCCACTGTGAAAAGAAGAGGGGAAAAATTGCTTTTTCCTCCTTTGCTTGATTTAAAGAAGCCAAGATGTATTTTTATCCTTCTGTTTTTTTATCTTGCAGTGGGTGGGCTACATGTAGCATTTATGTCAGGTGTTTATTTCTAAAAACAAAACAGAGCCTCTAGTTCCTGCCTCTGAGAGCTTCTGACTGTTCCCAGGAACGATAGTCCTTAAAAGGAGATCCTTAAAGCTTAATGGCAGATTAATTTAAAAAATAATAATGCAGTGGACTTTTCCTTGTAGCTCCTGTTTTCCCTCCCCATTTGGGAGCCTTTCGTCAGTGGTCTGGGTCATTCTTTTCCTTGGAAAAAGCTCAGCCCCCAAGGACCTTTCCCTACCTGTTGAGTTCATTAAGACTTTGTTTAGTTCCCATCAGTATGTTTTTGAATTTACCCTTTGCAATGAAATAAGACAGCCCAGCAAGTAAGGAAGTATTGTTTTGATTTCTCCAGCTAATGAAGTGAAAGATCAGGGACTGAGTCCCAGATGCAGTAGCTACACAGGTATGTAAACTGTGGTTGGAATTTGGACTAGAGACTCCTCAAAGCTCCTAAATACCTTTTGTGCCTTGAGCTCATGTATTGTGCAGCTGAGAACTTAATTGTACCAGAGTCCTAAAATGTGCTAAAGGGTTGCTGAAGTTGTTCCCTACGTCTTTCTTTTCACCTATGCTCTTTAGCCAGAGGCAAAGAAATGGGAAACACTGATGTTTATATTTTGTGTAACCTGTTGGAGCCTGAGACTTCCAGGCAGTGCTACAAACAACTAAAACTAGGCAGTGCTACGAACAACTGACTAGCTGTAGCTGTCAGTGTAGCTTCTAGCTTTGGGTTTTTCTCTTATTCTTTCCACCCTCCCATACTGCTTTTGAAAGCCTCCTTTGTTATGCGAATGGATTCCTCCCAGCAGCTGCAGAACTTTCCACAGTAGGAGCTAGGAAGGAGCCAGCAGACACTGGGAGGAAAGTCGGTGCCCTTTTCCCAGCTGCTCACCCAGCACAGCAATGCTGTCCTTCCTGGCCACGCTGGCCCCAACCAGCCTTTTGCTTGCATCATCTTGGAGCCAAGTTGTTAGGTGAAGCTTTTTGAGATGTTTGAAGCTTTTTTTTCAACTAGCTATTCTTTCCAGATCCTTTCAGTGAGCATAAAGATGATGCAACTCTGCTGTATGCCCTTTCCTGCTGTGCCAAGAGGAGCAGCCTTGCTGGCTGTGCTCATGGCATGCTGCCTGAGAACCTGCTCACAGGGACACCACAGCCAGAGCTCATGGATGCTCAGCTGGGCTGCGATGGGCTCTGCTGGCTGGGAGCTGGGAGGCCTGGATAGCTCCATGGAGAAAGTTGATCCCTGAAGCTAAAAAGCATGGCCAGCCCTCTAGTTGCTTGATTTAATATGGATACTTTTTTGAATATGTTTTGGGAAACAGAAGGATGAAATTATTTGGTCTTGTCAGTTTGGTCATAGCTAGAGTTGGAGATCAAACCATCACCGACTGGTGTAGCAACATCTTTGCACAGTAAAACAGAGAAAATAAAAAGAAAACTGCCCTCCCATGGAACAATTGCTGGGGTAAGGGGTGACGTGTTCCCTGCAGCCTCCTGTTTCATATTTTGGTGTTTTAGTCACTTCCCACTTTCAGTATTTGTTCATGCTGTGTAGAATATGGAGTTAATTTCCCAGCTTTTCTGTGACCTTTACAGGCAGACTCTACAAGCAGTTCCTATATCATGAATGTGTCACATTACCATCTGACATGGGGAAATAGCGTTACTTTCCATCTGAGAATCAAATTCCTCAGCAGCTCGCTGAGGCTGACAGGATGGATGTAATAGGCAAGGGATTCATGCTTAGATCACCCAGATGCTGTTTCAGGGCTGTAAAAGTATTCTGCAATTTCTTGACATAGTGCTAATAATGCAGCAGATCTCTTTGACACTGACAGAGCCAATGCAGCCTCCTGCCCTTAATCTACATCCATAGTGTTCGTGCACGTACGACTGTGTGCTGGCACTCTCCAGAATGAGAGGGTAATGCTTCCAAGTCCCTAGAGCTCAAAGGGATTAACTCCAGCAGCTAAGCAGGATCTTGTCCTTCTTCCAGATACCACTACTTTCATGGCAGGGACAGCTGAGCCTCAAGAAGCAACACTTAAATTGCCTTAATTTGCAGCCGAGCGCATTAAGGTGACCTGAAATGTGATGGTGGTTTACTTTAACATGCTGGGCTGGAGACTGCCTGGTTCTGGAGCTGGTTCACACGTGGGTGGGCAAGAGCTGAGTGCAGCAATCACTGCTGTCAGAGTGAGGTTAGCTTGTGTGTGAGTTATCAGCTGTGGGCCCTGTCAGCTCAGGTTTGGACGCAGTGCCAGTAGTGAAAGTTCCTACCTGTGTTGTTGGCTGTGATGCTTTGCAGGATTGCTTGGGCTGGAGCAACCCTCTGGATGTCCCTGAGACAGCTGTGACTGCAGGACTGGCTGTCACGTTGACTGGGTGCTGTAGTCTGGCTCACAGGAAAAATCATTTTATCTGCTGTATTAACATTGTTTGCAGAAAATGATTTAAAAAAAAAAACAAACAGCAAACCAGAGATCTTCAGGCTTTGGGGCAAGATTGTTACCAGCTGAGTTTTGAATAAGCTGAATAGTAAAACATGTGCAATCAGTGTTCTGTAGGTGTGAGTGAAACTTAAACTGAAGGATTTTTTCCCCTCTTTTCCGTAATATCACTGCTGGAGGGTAGGTCAGTGAAGCAGAGCACTGTTTTTGTACTGGCCAGCAGCAAAACAGTGCACAGATTTCACCCAGAGCTTACAGTTGGGTAGGTCTAAGTTTTCAGAACGCTGAGAAACCTGCTTGCAAAGAGCTACAGAGGAAGCGCCTCTGCATCTGTTTGGATTTAGATGTTGGAATAATTCTCTTAAAAACAACTGAAGTTGCTTTTTCTAGAAAGGTTTTCCATTTAGCTGATGGCAAACACGCTCGATGCAACGTGCTGCGAGAGCCATCTCCAAGCAACAGTTTTGGGATAGCCACAGACAGACGTCTCAAGCCATGTGTTGCTTGCTGCCTGTCGCTGGTTTTACATTAACAAATCTTTGAGCATGTGTTCTTTTTGCATTCATGTTTTCCCATATTTTCTTAAAGCAGAGCAGAAACGAGTCCAGCAAGGCTTTCCGTGCGCAGGTTCGGGGCACTGAGAGCTCGTGGAATTTCCTGCCGAGCGCTCTGAAGAGAGAACCATCTGATGGCCAGATAGCCATCCCCTGCATTTCTTGGATGGTTTTATGTTTTTCTTCAGAACTGATGCTTTTTTTAATGCTAGGAGACAATCTGGGAGAATATGTGAGTAAGCAGGTGTGTTTGGGCTGAAATCACTTTTCTGGATGCTGTTTAAGCCTTTTGTGTAGAGGGGCTGCTGCATCTATTTCATAGGAAGCTTCCTCACAGGAGCATCTCTGCATGCTGTCAGGGCTCTTAAGTGAGACTTGTATATACTTTGACAGCCACACTGAAAACAGCCATTTGTGTTAGGCAAGATGCTGGAAGTACTAGGTAGAGCCCTTTTTTTTTTTTTTTTTCCTTCTGGGATCTGCAGATGATTTGCTTGTAGTGGTGGGACATTGTGCAAGGCACCCGGAGGCTGGATTCATGAGGCTGGCTGAGCAAACTTTGGGGCACATCACATTGCCCAACGTCCTGCTCTGGTGAATGCCTGCTCCAGGCTGTCCCTTGGATTTTGGGCAGACCACCCTCTGTGTTGCTTGCTTGCAGCCAGATGTGAGCAGCGAAAGGAAAGTGGCCTGTATCTTGATTTTTTTTTCTCAGGGAGAACCTGTGAAGTCTGACACGTGAGCTCGCTTGTGAAGTGCCTTGATGCTTTTTGTTGCAGCACTCCTCCGTGTTGCTAACAGTAATATCTTTACTAGTAAATAGGAGAGCCCCTGGGATGGTTGCTCGCTGTGCTGCCTTCAAACATGAGGGAAGGTTGGGCCTTGAAGTGCCCTGCTCTCACTTGCAGAGTCGTGGGCCTGTCCCTTGGATTTAACCGTCTCGAATAACCCAATACCCTCACAGGCTGATCCCTAGTGCTGGGAGCCGTGAACACAAAATTGCTGAAACTTCTTTTTTGAGGTAGAATAAGGGCTATGATGGAAATAACAGCAGCTCTTCCTGATGCCAGAGTTAGAAATGTTAGCGGTATTGTGTTTCTGCAGCCTTCAAAACAACGGCAGAGCGGCTCGCAAACAGGGAGCTTTGTCTTGGTAGAAGACATGAAGAAATGCAATTGAAGAGTTGAAGGAAAAGGCAGTGTAAGTGATTTCCCAAAAGCAGCAGTGATGGAGCTGAAAGCCGAAGCTGGGATCAGTCAGTGGTGCACCATGAGCCTGCCCTTCCCTTCCCCAAGAAACCCCTTCCATCTCAGTGCTGTTGCTGGGAGCAGGGCTGTAACTTCTGAAAGTGCTCTCCTAGCTGTTCTCACATACCCTGAAAGAGCTGTCTTGTTCCCAGGCTGAAATAAATGTAGAATGGCCAGCGTTTCCCTGCGTAAGCTCCCATTTTGGAGGTTTGTACATCTCATGTATTTATATACACATACTCTTACGCTCTCAAAAAATAAACACCTAGTACACTCTGCTCCTTGTCCGGTGCTGCGTAGCTTTTAAAAGCAGTGTTTCAGAAATGCTGCCATTTTGCACTGCAGTGAAGCAAATCTTTTCCAGTTCTTTGCAAAAGAGAGAATGAAAACGCTTTGGCAAATAGCTTCGATTTAAACTGAAAAGCCTTTGGTTTTCAGAGCTGCTTTTAAAGCAAAGGGCCAGTTTGCCTTTTGATCCTCTTAAGCTGGGTTATTTGATGTGAAAAACGCCCTGGGTACTGCTGCAGAGGGGAGCAGCCTTTCAGTTCTCTGTGTGTGGCTTCGGGAGGGGGCTGGCAGCGGGGTGGTGGGGGGCTCGGGAGGCTGCCGGCGCGGCTCTGTAAATAAAGGGGCCTCTATTTCTTTGGATCCTTTTGCTGGAACGAAATATCATGATCAGTGAAACTCTTACCTCATTAAAGGAACAAGCCAGACGTCTTCAGCCTCAGCGCTGCGATGCGGCTTGTTCTGCTGAGCTGATTTGCTGAGCAGATAAAGAATTTTAAACCAAAGAACGGCGTGTAATATATGACCTTGGCTTTCTAACGGTTTGTTTTTGTTCGTGTGACAAAAAAAGGTTTTGATATTAAATATAGAGTTGCATTTGACTTGGCAGATACCAGAGCCTTCCATTACTGCTGTAGCCATAATATAAAGCTATCTGAGGGGTGCCAGTGGGCACGCAGCAAGCCAAGAATTTCTCCATCGCTGTTTGTTTTTGTGGAAACTCACCCCGCTGCTGCAGGGCTGGGCTGGCTGCAGAGGTGATGCCCTCCCTTGTCCGAGGGGCAAAGCAATGGTAAGCAGAACACAGCCCAGCCTGTCTGGTTGTACTTAGCATCCTGAGTGTTTGGGCAAAACAAGGGCTTTCTTCTTAGTATTTGGGGGATGTTTAAAAAACCCTTTAACTCAGAAGTGCAGGGTAGAGCAGAAACAAGGCATGCACCAAACTATGTGAAATATTCAGATCTGTTAGTACAGAAACTTAATGCTGTGTTGCAGCTTTTCAGTTTATGTACCTGGGGCTATGCGTGGATACAAAACATGCCTTTTGAGGTTTCCTTCTGGCACATGTGCTGTCAGTGTGTTGGTTGGTTTGGCACTGGTGTCTTCCTGTAGAGCTGGGACACTTTGGGACTGTTGTAACTGTATTGCTGAAGAGATGATGTGTGATGGGTTGGGGTGGAGAACTGAGCTCCAAAGCTCTGTTCTGGTTTGGCTGTCGTCTGAACTGGACACCTTCAGATTTGAAAGAAAGAAAAAGGTGATAATAATAAAAATACAAAACCCGATGAAAACAAAAGAAAACAAACCCCTTTAACACCAACCCTGCAGTCTCACAAAGAAACCGGCACCAAGAGAGCTGAAGTCTTGCTGCTGCAGAACAAAAAGCCTGGAATAAAGATGTGTTACCTGCAGGGTTTACACAGGAGCCAGGGTCAGACTGACCTGGGAACTGCACAGCTGCTTTCCTGTGCCCTTGGAAGGGAAGAAACAAGCAGCAATGCAGGTGGCACTGCGCTCCTGGATGGATGGGAAGGGCCATGAGCACAGCTCACTTCTGTGTGCTCTAGCAGGACACCTGGAGAGCGCTTGTTTGGCAGGATTGTGTCTTCAGAGCCACTGCACACCACAGGTAGGAGAAGCAGGAGTTGCTTTTTTGGGCTATCCTCACTCTCTCCATCCCATTTTCTGTGGGCATGAGGCTTATGTAGTCTCTTATCTTTACAAGGAACAATTTTTTTAGCTTGCTGGTTGATGGTGGCCTGCCTGAAGAGGCTCAGTGGTTGAATTTCTTGGAAGTTTTGTGAAAACCAAGAGCCTTGATCTTCCATTCTTAAGATCTATGTGTCTAATGGCTTTCAGCTTCTCATGGAGCAAACTGAGGCTGCTAGAAAATCCACAGTGTTGAATTCCTGCCACAGTCTTGTCTTAACTTCTGGTGATTTCAGGATTTATCCCTGGCCACTTTGTGATTGAACTGAGCGGCTGTAGGAAAGGCGACCCGCGAGTCAGTGCCTGGGCATAAAATTCCCTTAATACAGGGTGTAGCTGGATCCCAGGACTGAAGGATTTATGGTCAGTTGTTCACTGAGAGAGATTTTATGATAGCTGATATTTATGCTATTTTTGACTTATTTTCAAATAATAGACTTCTTTGGAATAATAAAAGCAAAAGCTCTGGCAGAAATGCTAACTGAAATTAACTGTCCTGATTACATTCTGGAGATTAATATTTCTTTCGTTCTGTGGAAGACTTGTCTGAATTAAACAAATGGCTTTTTTTAAATAATCACAAGCTTTTAAAGTCACCTGTCACGGTTTCTTCACAAACAAATAATTAAGATGGAATGGGCTCAGATTGAAGGCTTTACGGACTGGTTCCTTTGAGCAGCCGCACAGTGCAGGTGAGTTGCACGTATTTAAAACTTCAACCTAACAAAGCAGTGTCTTAACAACAAGCTGTGACCATTAACTATTCTAAAACATTTTAAATCTAATTCCTT
Organism: Penelope pileata; assembly: GCA_013396635.1. Lineage (NCBI taxonomy): Eukaryota > Metazoa > Chordata > Aves > Galliformes > Cracidae > Penelope > Penelope pileata. The sequence continues at coordinate 197,969 of WBMW01003367.1, forward strand.
AGGGATTTTTTAGCATCTTAGAAGGAATTATCTTTTATTCTATATATCTTCTACCAATTCTTCTCTTTTTTAGAAGCTCCTTTATTACCTTACAAAACAAAAGTCACGGAACGTTGCCTGTCAGCTTTGCCACTTTGCAGCCGTTGGTGTGTTGCTGGCCAGCGTTGTTCCCCTAAATGCTCATCTTGCTTTAAATCTGATGGGGACACACCTGAACACTTCTGTTACTCAGTAACTTGCTTGTGGGTCAATATAAAGCACTTGTGGTCCTCTGTTAAACAGTTATGTTTATCCCCTGAAGCACGAAATCTGTGGAGTTAAAAACAAACAAAAAAAACAATGTCCAGGCAAAGCTAATGAAAAACAAGGCTGTGTTGCTTCAGAACTTGCCTTGAAAGGAGGAAATTCAATCAGGAGCCATCTTACTTTCAAAAAAAATTGAGCTATGTAAGCTCAGCTTGAAGGCTTTTTGTTAACTTTGATCCCTTTTAAAACTGACCCGTTCATAATGCATTTCAGTTTCTGGTGAATGCTTTTTCCTGGAATCAGTCCTTGAAAACTACCCACTTTGAAGCATTTTTGTTTCTCCCTCTAAGAAATACTTCTGTTTTTCTTTTGCTAGCTGATACATGAAACTAATAAACCACTACAGGAGTGCTTAAGTAGTGCTTAAAGTACAGCTTTGAGCTGATGAGGCTGTCACCACCCTGTACCAATCTTTTTGGTAGACCTGTGTACATGATCACAGCACAGAGGTTTCACTGCCCATCCAAATTCTACTCCACAATCCCTGGCTGTCTGGTTATTCAGTAGGCTCTGGCTTTGTTGTAAAACCAAATCTAATTATTTGGCTTGTTGCCTAAAGGTACATTTATTTCCTAGAAGATGTTTTGTGTGTATCAAATGGCCATGATGAAACGCATTACCTGCTGTGTTTGTGGAGCAGTTGCTTCTGTAGTGCATAAAACTCAAACTCCTTTTCAAGGATGATATGGGGAGAAACAAAAATGGACATACTTTTACATAGAAGAGTAAAGTATTTATTTGCTGTATTAATTACTCCCCTTTCTATTGCAGGTGTCTGCCTTCCCCTACCTGCCCTCTTGCTTTCAGGCAGAGCTGTTCATCATATCTGGGCTGTTCATAGTTTGGCTCTGTCAGTGAGAGCAGAACATTCCTTAACTATTTTGCTTACATTATCTGCAGTTCCACCACAAAGCTTTCCTTGAAGGATCCTCAGACAAAAGTTGCATTGAATCATGAAGGAGTTGCACTGGTACTTCAATGTGATCAATTTTAGCACTTTTCATTAGTCGGGGTTGCTGTAAAGCTTGTCTGCTTCAAACAAACCCGCTACTGTTGGAACAGTCCTCCCAGCACTTGGAACTGGTCATGGCCCTGCTAGGGATCTGTGTTTTTCAAATGGAAAGTGCTCTCATCACTTCTCTGACTGCTCTATTTGGCTGGTTTTAGTGGCAGCACAATGTTAACACTTTGTGCATTGGATCTTTCGCGTGTGTCTGCGAGGTACCAACATCCAAGACATTCACAAAGTTTCTCCAGAGAATGTGCCAATGGTTGGAGGAGGAGATTTGAGCTTGCAGAATAATACTGGCATATGAAAGCTCCTGTGAGGTGTTTTTATGCTTGATAGAAATCCTTTTTTCTTATGTGTGCCTTCTTGGAGCAGCTACAACAAATGAGCAAGGGATGTGATGGCAATGGTAGAAAGGAAGCTGGTGTCCCTGCCTTGGTTTTGAGTTTGTGAGCCGAAATATTTGTCCCTGCAGTTTCTCATTTTCACAGGTTAAATGTAGCGGTTTGAGCTGTTGGGAACTTGGAACTTTCCTGTATGTAGAAATGTAAAATACAAGATTCCTAAGGACTGGTTTTGTTGAAGCCGAGTAATACAGGGCATCCTTTATTTGCTCCTTTTTCTTGTATCCTTGATGCTGCTAATATGGATTTATTCTCCTGGGAGACCCTGTGAGACCAAACCAAACAAATTGACATCTGTCTCTGTCAAACTGGGGAAGTGGCCAAATGCCCTGTTTTGTGAGTTGTAGTTGTCATGTTCAATGGTTTTCCTCTGTTGTTCTCCTAGATACAGAATGTGTGCGAGCATATTGGCACAAAGTAAGAATTATTGTGTTGTGTGAGAGGTTATTAAATTTCTGCCTGCATCCTCTTGATTCCTTTCCTGTTGGCCATCCACAGCACGGAAATTGTGCTGTAGATCAAAGCAATGTACTGTTTCAACCCAGAACGTTACTGCTCAGTACTTAAGGTTGCATCCCACTTCTGAATGTACAGAAATTTGAGTTAACAAGGATAGAGTAGCATTTTCTGTTGTGTACTTCAGTGTTCTCATTTAAGCAAGTGTCATCAGGGCAGCTATCTGTACAAAACTTGCAACTTTCTTTAAAAAACAAATTCAGGCTGCTGAAAATCATACTTCAACCCCGGAAGAAGTCATGATTCCAAGACTATGTTATTCTCACTGAAAACCTTGCTATGATGGTTACCTTTGAAAATGTATTACATCTGTTAAGCTAACAGTGTTATGCCATTTGACCTAGTATAGCCTGAAATAAGAGAATTTCTAAACTTAATTTTTCTGTGAGAACACTCAGCCTTTTTCCGTAGCGCTAATATCAAAGACTATTCTCATTAGCAAGAAGCATGTTGTGACTTTCTGTTTTTCATTCCCTACAGGTTTACGGGAACAGATGGACCAAGTGGTTTCGGATTTGAGTTGACGTTTCGACTAAAGAGAGAAACGGGGGAGTCAGCTCCACCTACCTGGCCAGCAGAGTTAATGCAAGGTTTAGCCAGATACGTCTTCCAGTCAGGTACTGCAGGGTTCCATTTGTTACCTCACCTTTTGCTGCTTTCATTCTGAAGGGCCACATCTGTTACATGGTGCTATGCTTGGGTCTCACAGCTTCTCAGTCAAATGTTGATACTTTTTTTGGGTGTGAGAACATTTGACCGTAAACATTAGGTCTCTTACATCATCCCTGCTTGCTAGGTACAAAACCCAACTGCTGTTTGGGTAACTCCAAATCTCTGGTATTGAGAAGCTGAAGGTACAGAACAGTTAGTAATTATGGGAAAGGAATGATATAGGCACTGGCAGGCTTCATGTGTTGTTGGTTTCAGCTCTGTCTTGATGGGAGGACGAGATAATGTAAGAATCTCACTTGCTTATCCTGAAATGGCTGAGAAGCACACATCTGATAATAAGGTCTCACTTCTCAACAGAAGGGCTATAGCTTCCAAAACAGTTGGTGTTTCCACTGGTCTGTGCAGTTGAGCAGCAGCAGCGTGTGTAAACAAGGAGATGAGAAAGACAGAAGTTGTAAGAAATGCCAGAGCTGGGAGCACTAAATAGTTGACAATTGGGAATCATCTGTGCTCGTGGAGACTTACTCAGAAAGCTGAGAACCATCCAGCTTTTTTGTGCTACTCTTTCTGTGTTTTATTGTACCAGTAGATTGAATATTGTATTGTGAGCACACAAAGATCTGTGGGGTGGCTGAGTGCATAGCGTGCTTGAAAGGCACTCTTAACCATCACAAGATCTGAATGAAAATATTTGAAGAACTTTTTTTTTTTAACTAGCATGAGATCCTTTACAGTTAAAGTACCTTCCAAATAAATGATTATTGAATTTGTGACATTTGGTACTTGCACTGCTGGTTAATAAATTGCTCAATAACTTCCGATTCTACTGCAGGTTTTCAGTCAGCTGGCAAGGTCCAGACAGGATTGCTCCAATAACTTGTTACAGATCACTGAGGCAGTGGTAACTGTTGCAGGGTGTTTTTTCTAAATATCAGCTGACAGAGGCCAATGTCAGCATAGATTATTGCTTGTCTTCATGCTAGGAAGGTCTCTTGTTGGAGTTTAAAATTATAAAAGAATTTTTGTAACCTTTGCTGTGCAGCTATCTTCTCCAGTTGCCATCCGAATTCGAGCTCACCTGTAATCCTTCCTGCCTTGATTTTTTTGCTTCTCTTAAGCATCTAAATCCATATGACTTTATTTCTAGAAGAAAGCATCTGACTCTAAAGTCTGCCTCTTAGATATTAGGTTAACCTCTACTAGAGCAGTTGCTTGTCTCACTCTTTCCATGGGTGAGGGGTTGTGTGCAGAGTGAAATGGGGTTTGGTAGGACAAAATTTAGGATGGAAGGCTCAGAGACTAAGCTGGTGCTGTTGGCAGAGACTTCCCTGGTTTGTGCAGCAGCTCCAGAATGGCTCTTCCTGGTAGGTGAGGTGGCACTTCGTGCTTCATGGTATTGTTAAGCCAGTGCAAATGCCAATATGCTGCTTACAAAAGTTTTGCTAAGCAAAGGATTGTTCTACTGCAAGATTTTTCAAATTTCCTGAACTGATGCTGTCTCATCTTTCTGACCTTGAAGCAAGAAAACTGGTTTTAGACTGGAAAGAGCAATAGTGCCCATGCCTATTAGTCTCTGACGTGAACTTCTAAAGGCCTTCAATATTATCTTCCGCTTACCCATGCTGATTTTGACTTTCTATATACTGTGACTCTTTAAAGGCATTGCTCAAATATGCTTTGAGGGTTTCTAGCCTCTGGGTGCTTAGCTTTCAGTTTACATTATTAAAAAAACACAGAGTATGAATCCTAAATCGACCTCTTTGAATATGAAATTGAGTGTGAGCCAACGGTATGTTCACCATGCACCAGGCAAACCACATATTGGGGCACATGGAGAAGAGCATGACCAGCAGATTGAGGGAAGTCGTTACCTCTTCCACTTGGCACTGGCAAGGCTTTGATTACAATTCTGGGTCTGGTTTGGGGCCTCACAGTGTGAGGTGCTGAGAAACCAAAGAGTCTCACAGAGTCCAAGGCAGCTGGGAGGCAAGAGTGTGTGAACAGAGGAGGTGAGGGGTGATCTAACAGGAGCCAACAGCTGTTGGAAGGGTAGCTACAAGATGGAGGGGCCAAGCCCTAGGTAATAGAACAAGGGGCTACAGCTCTGTGCTGTAGTATGAGAAGTTCTAGAAGGACTTCAGGGAAAGTCCCTGCACAAAGATTGGTAAAGGATAGATTTTTTTCAGCGAGTTGTGGGTTTTCCATCCCAGAAAAGTTGGAGGACTTTGCTAAACAATGGCACAGCTGCCCTGCTCTAGTGGTGGTGATGGTTCTGCTTCAGGAGGAGGTTGGCTATATTTCAATACAAATTTGTTTTTCATTTGCCTCTTTTGAGCAAGAACTTTCTCACTTAGGCTTAAATCTTCAAGCAAATCAGAGATGTCAGGTTAACCCTGATACATTTAATAGCAAGACTTAGGATGCAGCACTGTTCGTGTTTCTCCTCCATCTCGCAGAGCAATGCTGCTTGACCATAGGTAGATGCAGTCATTTTGCACTGCGGAGGGAAAGCTCACTCACAACACTGCTCTGCAGAGTCCCCAGCCCTCCTGCTGCCTCTGACTGACCATCTCCAGAGAAGTTCCCATGTTCTGCCTTGTGTCATGTCTGGGCAGTCAGACACCAAACACTTGGCAGCATCACTTCTGTGCTCCAGGATCTCCCCAGTCCAACGTGACCGCTCTGCAAAGCCAGGCAAGCTTCTGCCATTTTCAGTTTTAAGTTGGTCTTTTACAAAACGTCAGAGTTCAGATGTTAAAACATGAAAACTGCCAGGTACTTGGAGGGGTGGCTCTCCCAAAACCCATTCAACGTTGGGCGGGGAGCAGCACTATTGCATTATTTTATGCAATGAAAGGTTCATTTTTGCTCAAGTTCTTTTGACTGTGCCATTTGTCAGATGCAACAATGATGAGCATTGTTTGGTGTATGTACCTTAGTGTTGTCTTAGTCAGTTGTTTAAAAATCTGTGGTGTCTCTTTAATACTTCAAATAGCCTTAGAAATATTTGATGAACCAAGGCAACTTGAGTAATACTTGTTAATCCACTTGAAACAAGAAGCAAGAAAAAAACCAAAACTGGCAGGAGCTTTTTGGGTAGGTTCCAGGCACTTTGGCTTGTCGAAGGATTGTTTACTTTGAAAGCTATGCTAAGAGCTAAATTCTTATCTCTTGTGTAACACACCAACTCTTTGGTTATCATGGGTGTGCTGTGCTGGGTCCAGTTGAAGTTATGGCAGTGTAAGAGGTAGTTACGCTCCTGCTGAGCAGGAGCATTTTCAGCTGGTGATGATTGAGTCAAAGGCTGATGTAGCAGCTGTGCTGTCCTAAGTCTTGTTACTGTATAGTGAAGTTTCAAAATGTATCTCATTGCAGGTGATGCACGTTTGTAGCAAACACTTTTAGGCCAATTAATGTTCCATTGTTTCCACCTCTCCTGCACTATGGCTGTGCTTCACAAAAGCTGTCTTCTGCATTGCATTTCAGACCTCTCTGAGCCTTGGCCTCCCTTCACTGCAACAAGCACTTGATGCTTTGTGCTTTTGATTAAATGGCACTATTTCCCCTCCTTCAAGAAAGCCAAGCTTGCAAGTCTCAAAAAAAAATGTATTTATGGCTTTATCTGTTCTTAATTTTATCACTGTTTGACCATGACCACAAATTCCAACTCTGTTATTTTTAGTTTGCAAAAAAGAAACAACCCTGAAAACCTTGAAAATGAAACTTTGCACAATTTAATGACCTTAGCTTGTCATGGTTCGTGAGCACACTGGGAATGTCTGGTGGTAGAACCAATTTATACTTCAGCTCAAACAAAGAGGAAGAAACATTCTTCCTATGAGAATTTTATTCAGGATTTTCTGCACTTGTTAACTCTTTAGGTACTGCAGCATCAGGGTGTTTGATAAGTACAGAGTGGCCATGGGTTTGTTTTCTTGGAATTGACATCTTTGGATTTTTTCTCTCTATGGTGAAGTTTGGTTGATGTGCCTGGTGTATGCCAGGAGGGCAATATAGCAATGTAGCATGCAAACAAATGCATTGTGTATACGAGTTCTTGCTGCTTCTGTTTCTTGGGCTGAAAGAGAAAGCTACAGCTGTGAGGTATGGATTTTGGAGAACTTGTCAGAAAAACAAAGGCAGAAGATTTATAATTGGTCAACCAGGCTTTGGCACCGAAGCAACTGATAGGAGAAGTAAACTGTCTAGAAGACATCTAGGGAATGATGGAAGTTCCAGCATGGATTTTTCAAGAGTAGGTGGGAATAAAGTCATTTAATTATGTGACATAGTAACAGGCACCATAGGAAGCGATGCGTGTCGGTTACCTTGATAGCAGTGAGGCTTTGGATGTTGTCTCATACAACAGGTACGTGAGCAAGCTGAGAAAATATGATCTTGTTAAAAGAAGGGGTTGTAATACTGGCTGGATATCTTGAGTTAAGTAGTTGTCAATGTGTCGCCATCAGCCACACACGATGGGTAGAGCTGGGATTCCTCTGAAATCTGTTTTAGGGCTGATGCAATTTGGGATTGACCAGGATGGTGAAATAAATGCAGGATATCCTGATAAAGCTTTCAGACACAGCAGAGCTCTATGGTGTATGGGATGGAGTGCAGAGCAACCTTTGCCAAGTGGGGAGATGATGTGAAGTGCCTATAAGCAGGGAGGTCAGTAAGGCTCAACAACTGCATGTTCCTGTGCTTGTTCAGGAATAATCCAGTGCACAGTTACTGGCTGGGGAGAGACAGGTGAAGGCAGCAGTCCTGCAAGGAGGATAAAAACGATTCAGAGTTGGCTTCACCAATGAGTTATACCTAAAGCAACACTCCTTACTCTGAGAGGGAAGCAGAATTTTTCTGATGTATACATAGAACTGTTCTGTGTGTTGTATGGGATGCAGTCCTGCACTGCTGGCAACACCCTGAGAAGAAAGTAGAGCATTGTATCAGGTTTAGGGCAAAAGTCATTTATCCCAGTAAAGTCTGGAGGAGAGCAGTAGGAGTGGCCCAAAGGTCCATAACATAGGACCTGTGGAGGACTGATCAGAAGAGATAGGTTTGTTTAGTCTAGGGGAGAGAAGACATGAGAACAGTCTTCAAATATGCAAAAGGCTGCTGTAGGGAATAATTTTTGTTCAGTATGCCCACTGGGGATAGGTGGGACCTATCATACTTAAATTTCTGTAAAGTAGACTCACAGTTTGTCATTAGGAAAATCTTCACTAAGTGCAGTGAAACACTGGAGAATAACTACAAATTTCCCTTTGCTGCGTGCCTTTGAAAACAAGTTGAAGTATTCTTTGTGGGTGTTTGTTAGGAAGAGCTGATCCTTCCTTTGGATGGGGGCAGTGTAAAAACCTGGATTTCCTTTATAATCAGTGTCTTGACGATTAGGTGTCCCCTTCAGGTGTTTTATACGTGATCTTCTGGTTCCATAAATATGTAACCTATAATCTTTTTTTGTAATTTCCTGATTACCAGTGCACTAAAAGATTTAAATGTGAGTTTTGAAGTCTCAGCCAGTTGGAAAGTTGACTCTTAGGTGGTTAACCGTAGATGAGGTCAGCAGCAGGGAGCTGCTTGTGTCTGGGGGCTGCAAAATGGAGGTAACAAAACCTACAGGCAAAGGAAGCAGGCATGCAAGGTGCAGTTTCCAGGTGGTGATTGAATGTAGATTTCAGCTGATTACTTCAGGAGAAAGTTGCTTAGATGCAGCAGAGGCTGTTGTCAGATGTTGGATAACCTTGACTAAATTATTCCCTAGCAAAATGTATGACACTTTTGAAAAGTGTGTTGGACAAAACTCATTCCAGCAGATGCACGATGAGTTATGCACGCTGATAGCAGTGTCAACACAGTTACCAAACTGGCAATGTTTTAGGGATTTTTTTTTCCCCACAAACGTCTGCTCCCTCTACACTGTCACTATGAGGGATTTCCTTTCCAGAGGGTTAGGTACTAAATGTCTTGTCCTTTAGTTATTGCTGGGAAACCTGTAGGAACTCAGTATCTGTGAACTCTTGTCCTTCTCTGTCACAGTTCACATCCATGGGCCAACTTTCCAAAGTTGCTGGAAGGGGAAGGATGCATGCAAGCACCTGAGGTAGCACAGCCATGCAGCCTTTGGAAGCCAGACTGAAAAGCAAGCCCACGTGGAGGTGTGGCTGGATTCCCATAGTTACTCTGATGTGTAGTGCTTTCCTCAGGTAGAAATTCATCTCTGATGGATAGTCCATAGTTTGAGGAAACACACTATTCCTGCTTATGTCATGGTTGCACTAGATCAGTTTGAGTGTGTTACATCAGTGCTGTGTGCCTCAGTTTCCCCTCTGGTAAATGAGGATAATTGCAAGAGTTGTAAGGGCTGTACGTGAAGATGCTCTCTTCTTATTCAGCAACTTTCTTCCGATTCCAGTTAGTTTAATCCCAGCCACAGAGGCACTTTGCACTTGACAGGCAGCATAACTTTTACACTGAAAATGAGACTCAGAGGGATTAAGTGATTTGGCTGAGGTCGCAGACCTGAAGCCATTAAGCTTGCAGATACTTTGACACCTGTTGCCCTTCCTTAACCACTGGACCTCATCTTCAGATCTTCCGGAGCTGAGCAGGCATCAGTGTGGTAGCCTCAGTGACTCTTTCCTTGCTGACATGTTTTCAAACACTCTTGACACAGGACAATTTCTGTGTGTAAGAAGAAAACAAACTCTCTGCTTCCTTGAATACAAATGAGGCTTGTCTAGCTTGTTTGTAAAACTGTTTATTTCTTCCCAATAGGATGACTAAAGCCAAATAAAATCTTCTTGTAATTCACAGACTTTTATTTTCCCCCCTGACTGTGCCTTTTTTTTTTTTTTTTTTAATCCTAGGCTGATTTATTGTTCTCTTCTGGTTGCTATGGCTCTGTAAAATATATATTTTTCTATCATCTGTTTGTAATATTGACCAGTTTCCAGTGCAGAGCTGGCCCTGCCTTCTCTCTAGTATTCCAGGATTTTCTTTTAAAAATGGGGGGGATTAGCTGTGTTTTTTAGCTCCACAAAGAAGTATAAATCAACACAAATTTCATTTCAGCAGAGCCTGTTGCGTAGTGAACTCTGTGCAGGCACAAAAGCAGCGTGGTGCCATTTGTAGAGCAGCACCCAGGCTCTGCCCTTGGCTGTAGGTGAGTAGGATCCAGCTGCGTGCCTTGGTTCTGCGCAGGGGCATGGAAACATGAAGTCACTGGTTCCAATTGAACCCGAGTTTGTCATGGCCAAAAGCTCTCATCATCTGATAGTTATTCAGTGGTCCATGAGATATTGGTTGGGTTTTAGCCTAATTCCTTGTAGACATTTCCCATAAAACAAGCTGTTCCATTGAGCAGAGCGCACATCCTTTACGTATGTGCATCCTCGCCCCTCCCTGTCCCGCAGCGCTGCGATAAATCCGCTTCTCCCTGCACTGCTGCCCATGAGCTCACCTCCCCAATACTTCCCATTCCCCCATCTCCAAAGCCAGCCCCAGCATGTCCCCTTGCCTCCAGCTGGGAGCTGTGTGCTGTGGCTGGTACTGTGCTTTGTGCTCACTGCTGGATCCAGCTGGTGAGGTGCCAGGCTGCAGCTGGGCTCTGCACTGTGCCATGGTGTCCAACCTGCTGCTGCCTTCTCCTGGAGCTGGCTGCAGGCTCAGAAGCTGCTGGGCAGGGAACTGCCAGGTGAGACTTTTGCCTCCATCCTGATCAATTGCCTCCATCCTGATCAGCACTGCAACATAGCACTGGTTGTGGAGGGACCCTGCTATTCGTTTTCCCCTGTAGACCACAAATAAAGCTTATGCAGCACTGCTGGTAAGTCAGAGAAGCAGCTGTCTGCAAAGCTGCTGATCAGCCACTTCATGCTGAAGAGATCTGTTGGAAAATGGTTTTGTCTGCAGAAAAGATGCCTCTAAGAGGAGACATTTTATAGCAGTATAAATGCACATTCTTTTGAAATACTGTCCCAGGGTTGCACAGAGGTAATATTAAAGCTGGGACTGCATTTATTCTTACCTTCTTGTTGCTGTTCCTGCTCAGGATGCTCAAGGGCTGCAACCTGTGGGCTGGCACCAACTGCTCACCCTGCCTGGCAGCCAAGCAGCGTGGTACAGCTGCTGCTGGGCACAGCTCGTGGCAGCTCCACTGGCTTTGCCAGTGCACTCCTGTTAGCTGGCCCAGGGCAGTGCTAGCTGCAGCAAACTCTCCTTCTGCAGCCTGGGAGGCATCAGCTTGCCCTGCACTGCCCTCAGCCTGCTGCTGTGTGTGCAGCTGAGAGCCACCGTAACGTGACTGTGTGCTCTTGGACCTACCTGCCTGCCTGCTTTCCTGACACAGCACTTCTCCAACAAGTCCCAGGAAGCCTTCTCACTCTTCAGTCTTTTGCATCAAACTTTTTCTCTAATCTGTTTTTTTTTTTGTTTTTTTTTTTTTTAATATGACTATTCAGGGCTTGGTCCAGGGGAGCCCATAGGAAGGCGTTAGTATTGCTGCTCTTTTCCACTCTCAAGGGAATGTCCAATGCCCTTGGTTGGTTTTCTTTAATGTTGTGGCAGTCTTGCCATGTAGCAGGACTCCAGAGGAAGTGTTGCAGTACTGACTGCACAGCATCCGGGCTCTTCAGTGCAGGAAAAGAGGGAGAGGGTGGACCCTGACATGTCACTCCTGCACAGTGATGCTGAGGGTGGCACATGGGTCAGTGTGCAGAGGTGCCTCTGCTTTGTCTAACAAATTTAATGCAGTTTCCTCTCTGCATGCTTGCAGAGTTTGATGTTGTTTGCCTTTCTGTATGGCTGTGATTTGGGGCACCTTTCAGACACAGTGTATTTGCCCATGGCTGTGAGGCAGGGGCGTGCACCCAGCTCTGTTGTGCAGCTGGGTGCAGAGGGAGGAGGGAGGCTGCCTGTCCTTCCTCCTGTGAGACCTGGCTGGGCCAGAGAGGTGGTTTCAGATCTCAGTGGAAAATCAGCTGAGGGCATGAAGCAGTGCAGCAGCACTGCAGGTGTGAGTGCTGCACAGCGCTGCTGTCACCATGCGGGTGGCATGCTCACTTGTGTGCTGCCCTGTTCTCATTCTTCTGGCAACATAAAGAGAACTGCCTGACCTCAGGCTTTGACTGATTAAATGGACTTGGCTTCTCTTTCTGTTCAGAACAGGCATTGTGCTGCAGGTGCCCCAGCACTAGGCTCCATCCTGCCCATTGCCACTCCTTCAGCTGCTGCTGGGACCAAATGACGGTTCCATTTAGCGCTTGCTGCTTTCAATGGGTGGCATCTCCCTGTCCTTTGCTTGGGAGTTGGCTAAGATCTCTCTGCTCCACCAAATTGCTTTTGCTGTACTGATGCAAAAGCCCCAGGATCCCTCTAGCCAGGTTTGAAAAGTGCTGGGCACTTTCTTATGGACTTGAGAGGAGGCAACCAGCAGCAGAGCTGGGTGCTGCTGCCTTGTGCTTTGTCAGCACGGGTGGTGTGAGCCTGGGCTGGGCAGGAGGCTTGCCAGCTTTCTTCCAAGCTGCACATAGCAGTAGGAAAGCATGGCTAGAACCTAAACCTTTCTAAGGACACCTGTGCTCTCATTTGGCTCTGGGGAGGAAAAGTCCATGGCTTATGTTGTCAGTGAGCGAGCTGTGTGATATGAATTACAGCCTTCCCTTCTCTGGCTCCTCACCTAATGGGGTTTGGGCTTTACTATCTCCTGCAGTTTGTCTGAGCTCATGGAGCAGGTTGGGTACTTCTGTGCCATGTCAGGGAAGCCGCTGTTGTCTCTCCACTTGCAGCTCTCAGCTGAGCACAGGTCTCTGACCTTCCCGGGCCCCAGAGACTACAGGCTGCCACTAAAGCATGGGGAGACTTTGTGCCAGGAACAGAGGCACAGAAAGTCTTTGTTCCTTATAAAAGACTTTGCTGAAATAGAAGGAAAGCTATCTTCCCTGGGCTGCTTTACTGACTGCATAGTGTTTCTGGGTAGTAAGCAAGGGATCTCAGCGCTGCCTGAAAGAAGAGGTTTGTTTTTAGCTGCTGCTGCTGTTTATCTAAAGAAGGTTTAGGCCCAGTTTGAGCTGGCTGGATTTCAGCTGGTGCTGTCCCTTTCAATTCTGTCAACCCATGTTCTGTTGCTGCCTGGGAATTGAACTTGGCTCGTCGCTTTTCAGCTGTTCAATATAGTCCATTCAGTTGGTTTATTTAAAAATAAAAAAAAAAAGACAAAAGGATCTCTTCTTTGTGCTTTGCATCAGTCATGTGCCCTAGGCTGCTCCCAAATGTCATGGATGGACAGAGCAGCAGTACTTGTAAATCTGATGTATGACTGCATTTACAAATGAACAAGTCACTTCAGCTTCCATACTGCTTGTGGGCTCCCCCTGGAAGAGGGGGGAAAGAAACAGGCGTGGAGAGCTAGAGGAGGCTGTGACACATCTCCGTGCAAGGCTGCTGCAAGAGCCGCAGCATGCAAGGACAGCCAGGAGGCTCCGTGCTCTGGGGACGCCGGGCTGCTGCCTCCTGGCAGGTGTTCATCAGCAGTGGCCACAGTTCAAGATCAGAACCGATCTAGCTTGTTTTCTGCCCAAAGTGGAGGGGAGCCAGGCTCTCTGCAGGAAGCCTTTTCTCCATCCTGCCCAGAGCATCCCTGCTGCAGGAGGGTGAGGAGCACACACGCTGGGGACCAGGAGAGCGGCTCTGACTCCTGGTGTGAGGAAGCGGGGCAGAAGCTGCACGTGGTCACCCCCGCCTTGGACAAAGGCTCTGTCCCTGTGCCGTGGGAGGAATGCAAGACAAAGGAAGCAGCTTGGGAATGCAGAAAACCCCCTCCTGCTGGTGTGAGGTCCTCTGGCCTCTCACATATGAGGGCTTTGTCCCACCCGGCCTTTTCTGGGAAACGGAAGCAGCCACTCTAATAGTTAAAGGCTTCTGCATAGAGCAGGGCTGCCTCCCCCGATCAAGGAGCTGAAAGGCACAAAACAGGGATTGTTTTGCAGTCAGGGGAGCATCCTCTCCTTCTGCCTGTCTGCAGTTGTTTGGGATGCACAGAGGAGAGTGTGGACGTTGCACGTACTGAGTAGCCTCGTGGAAAGGACTGGTTTTTCCCCTGCCAGCTGCCAGCCTGTGTTAGATGGAACCACAGAGAACAGCAAACTGAGCTGGAAGTTGGGTTCACTGTTACATATCTGCCTTCTCACACTTCCTATTGAAGATCTGTGCAGCAAGCAGTGCTCAAACTATGTGTTCTGCCTAACCCACTCTGCACTCTGCCTATGAGGACAGCAGTATGCCGAGCTCATTACAGACCCTCTCTTCTGTCAGCCTTACATGCAAAGCTCCTTTGCAGCAGCCTGCTCAGCCAGGAGGCAGCAAATGGGCACAGCAGGGAGAGCGTTTTGTTCTTGGTGGGGAAGAGGAACTGGGAGAGTGCATTCAGAGACTGCAGGCAGCCCAGGGTCTGTGGAAAGAGGACTCTTCTCCTTTTTCTTTGAAAACCTGAGGCTTAAAGGAGTCAGAACACTTGAGATGGAGTTTCAAAAGGTGCTGCAGAAACAGGCTGATCATTTTGCATATGAACCACGAATATAACTCTTGGACAAAGTTTCTGTGTTTCTCTTGTACTACTGTAATGAGCTGGTAGAGCTCAACTAATATTTCTAATACTTTACACAAATATGTGTGAATACAGAGTTGCTCTGTTTCCTGCCCTTCAGCCTTCTGCTTTGCCAAAAGTAAAACAAAGGTTTGGCCCATGCAAGCTTTACATTCCTGAAAACTTAAATGAAAATCAACCACTGAGAAGGAACACTATGGTGGTCTCTAAGACCTCCCACCCCTTTCCAGTATAAGCCTCAGAACTGGTGTCAGGGTAACTCGGTAACTTTTCCTGAGAGGTTATGATGTGATTAATCTGCATGTGTTTTGTCACCAACCATCTTCTCTTTCCTGCCCTTTCTGTTGAGTAACCTTTGCTTAAAGAGAGATCTGGGTGCAGCCTTGCAGTCTGTCTGTGAGCTCTGTGCCATGGAGGCTGTGTTAGAGCTGCATGCATCATCTTTGGGTCCTTCAGAGGAGGAGAGAGTGTTTTCCTTCTGAGTCCCTTGGGAGTTCAGCAGCAGTCTCATGAATGCCCAGGGATGATCAGAAGTGACAACAGTCTCGTGGTGCTCCTGTGTCCCCCTAAGCATAGGCTCATCTTGAGGGCTTGCACATGGGTGAGTATATAGGGGGTTCAACAACATGAAGAGCTTTTTTCTTGTGCTGCGTTTCTCCTCCCTCACTGAGGACACCTAAAAGGCCGGTAAATGCTGTGGGTCTTTGTTCCAGTTGCACCTAGCTGTGAAATGTTGACATGATTGTAAAACATTCTGGCTTTTACGTGTCACAAGACAGGACAGTGTCTTTAAATGAAAGGCAAGCATCTCTTCACGTTGGCTCCATGTGGGACTGTGTAATCTATAAATACACTGTCATTAAGTACCTATTTTGAGGCAGCCCTTATCTGACAGGAGATCCTGCTGTATAACATCCTCTCTCCTGGGCCTCCACCCCATCCTGAGGCTATTCAGCTACTGAAACTATTGAAGGTATAAATATGATCCTATGAAGGAGAGCTGTAGAGCACACCTCGCTCAGGTGAGAGATGCAGAAAACTGGTGTGACAGCACAGCTGGGCAGAGGCGGTGGGGTCCAGCTCCGGGTGAAAAGGCGCATGAGGGGCTGGGCTGTGGGAGGCTGCTACCATGGAGCCTCTTGGCTGTTCCTCTCAGGCCAGAGTTGTTGTGACAGTGTGGGGTGTCTGCTCAGGGATTCCAGTGGGGCAGCCAAAGGGGAGGCTTTATCTGTGGGGCTGGGGCTCTCCCATCGAGGCTCGAGCTCAGCGCTTGGCAGGTGCATCAGTCCTGCTCAGCTGGGAGGTGCAGGAGGTAGGGTGCAGGTGTCCAGCTTGCCTGTTGGAGGAAGGGAGAACAGAGCAGGCACCCAGCACCAGGGGAAGATGGATGTGAGTGACAAGGTGACAGGTAAGAACTGCGCTGTTCCAAAAAACACCACTGGAGATGCATCCTGCCCCAGGCAGGGCTCTCGCAGTGCCCCATGTGCTGGAGGAGGCTGTGGGGAGGAGAGGAGGCGGGGGCTGGAAGGAGTCAGGGAGAGGACAGGGGGCCCCCAGCTCCCAGAGGGTGGGAGTGTGCCCTGGGCATGGGAGTCACTCGCTGGGAGCCTGCGTGAGAAATTCTCAGAGGCTGCGGTAATGGAAACTGCGTGTGCGTAGAGTTGGGCAGGGAGAAGGAGCCAGGCACACAGATGCAGAGGGGATGGGAGAGAAAAGTCCTGGGAAACAGAAGGGGTAGAGGAGGCCCAGAGCTGGTTGTTTCATGACAGCACGTCAGCAGCTAAAATATCGTGCAATGTCACATAAGGCATCCAGGTGCCTGGGATCTGCTTTGTGATATGAAAACCAGTATTTGTAACTCCATCAGTGGAAGCTGCAGCACAATGACACACGTTGTCCAGCACCCCACTGTTGGCCGGGTGGGTGGCAGTTCTGAGCAGTGAGGAGTCCTCTTTGTTCTGCTGGGGGGCACAGTGGGTCCTGCTCCTGGCCCCCTCGCCTGGCTTTTGGCCTGGGGGGGTCTATTGTGATCAGATAAATTTATATAAATTTGCATGAGTTGATGGGGTTCTTTTGAGAGAGTCCTTAATTTTCCAGGTTTAACAGCCTGGATTTATGCAGTAACAAACTTTTTATTTTCAACCTGCTGATCAATATATTAAAAAAAGAAGATTTGCATCACTCCTCTGTTTTCTAAACTCAGTCTTCAAACCTCAGAGGTCAAGGAGTCCTTACAGTGCTGATCATCTGTTTTTCTCCACATGCTTTTTCTTAAAGAACCTTTTGCCTGGGCCCCTTGTTTGTAAAAGCCCAATTTGAATCCCTGTAGTGGAGCCATTGTTTAATTGTGCTCCAGGGACTGAATTCATCCTGAGGCATCTTGTCTGTGCTGGCAGCCCTGGGTGTTTGTGTACCTCTTTAGAGGGCTGGGGCAGCTCATAGAATCACAGAACAGCTTAGGTTGGAAGGGACCTTAGAGATCATCTAGCTCCAACCCCCTGCCATGGGGGGTTCCAGTTCTCAGACAGAGATAAGAGGCAGAAAGTCTGAACTGTGCAGCACAAACACGATTAAAAAAAAAAAAAAAAGCTTCTTTTTCTTAATGTAATGCAAATACATCATGGCTTGGACTTTACTGATTTCTTGTATATTCTTAAAACATTCAACTTGAGCTAAAAAATGAAATTATAAGCTAATACTTGCCAGCAGGCCCCACAAATTACAGCACAGCTGTTTTTCTCCTTTACCAATCCATTTGTGTAGTCCTTGGTAGGTTTGGAAAGGAAGCAGACAGACTGAACTTAGTGCTAATTTGGTTATCCCTAGATTATCTTAATTTAATGTGACTGGTAAATGAGTCTGAGTAAAGTCTTATACCCTGCTTTGTTTTTTGTTTTTATCTGTTTGATGAGTTGCAATGGCAGTATCACTTTGAGATTTTTAGACAATTTTCATGTTTAGTTTCTTAGCTAAATATTTGCATGCATGATCATATCCATTAGTAAGCTAATTAGAAATATATTAAGTAGCTCTGGTGAAAAGTATAATTAATACATTCAGTGTTGGACTCTCCCTTGCTCCTCCTCCTTGCTGTTGGGTCTGCAGGGTGATGCTGAAACACAGCATCAGATCTCACTTGCGACAGATTGCCTGACTACTTTTTTAAACAAAACAGACTGAGTATTAAAAATGTGTTGGAGAAAATGCACTTAGGATAAGTTACACGGACCATGCATGGGGTAATAGCAATACAATGAGTGACATGATTCCTGCAAGTATTGGATAAGCTGTGCTCAATTTAAATGTCTGGCTGGGTCACTGTTGTGCTGGTCAGGGACTCACTGGGGCCTTTGGAACATTCTTGCACCCATAAGCTTTGGACTCAAAATCCTTCCCTGCTTTGCCCTCACATACAGAATTTCGGAGTTATGCTGTCTGTCTGCTGCTGCTGACAGCTCAGCTGAGCTCCTGCTGCCAGACACAACCTGCAAGCGCGTGCATCTTTTCAGGCTGCTGAGCAATGCAGAGAACAGAGCTCTGGCCTGCGGGAGGGATGTGGTCATCGTGCTTGCATGCCAGCATGCCCACTGCTGTGACGTTATTAGTTGTAGCTTTTAGACCAGGGGAGCAGAGAAGAGCCAAGAGTTGGGCTGGCACAACCAAGCACCGTGACAGCTTGGGGGGCAGCGATCCAGGGCACTGCTGCTGTCACAGGGGGACAAGCAGGATTTTTTATTTCAGCAGCATCTCAGAAAAAAGGGATGGTGTGGTGCTGCCTGCCTTTGCATGGAGACTAGAGAGGAACACAGGAACTTGCTTTGGGAGGATACGAGTGCAGCAGAGCATCTGTTAGCCTCAGATGAAGCACACTTCATAGCTAATGTATGTTGGACTTTGCTCAGGGTTGGCTCAGGGCTGTCACTGCCCAGACAGAGGCATCACAGTGCTGGTGAGAACAGTGTAACCCTCCCTTTGGGGACCACAGCTGGCGTTCTGAAGGAGGAGGCATCTCAGAAGCAGCACAGAGGAGTGGTGTGGCTGCAAATCTGTTTTCCTAGGTGGAGAATCTGTTTCAAGAAGCATGTGGGGTGGTGACCATGTCAGGAAGGGGATTTCCTGGCCCTTGCTGGAATCAGGGCTGTGTGATCCCAGCAGCCCAGGAGCCAGGCTCAGGCTGTGCATGGACAGAAGAGTTGCTGTGAGTTCCCTTGCTGTCTCCTCGCTGATGGAACAGCTGTTTTCCTCCATGCTATCCCCTGTGCACATGCCAGAGGTGGTGTTTGACTCCCAGGTGCCCACACAGCTGTTGGCCTGCTCTGGGTGCAGGGCAGATTCAGCCCCAAGGTTGGCCTTGGGATGGAGCTCTGGCAGCTCCCACTACTCGTCTTGCTGTGTTGGCCTTTTCTGCTCACTCCCTGCTGTTACTCAGGGGAGTTAGGGTCCTAGCAGGATCCCAGAGATGCAAAAATGGCAGATTTTAAAAAAAGAAATGGAAAATAGAGTGGGAAATAATCTGTTTCTCTGTAGAGCTAACTAACACCTCTTGAGCATAGATTGCATTCTCTGCGCTGTTCGTAAAACATCTTGAGGCCAGGAAGATGGCTTGTATTTATTTCTTGATGCATTAGCTACATTTAGTCAAATTAAAGGCAGGAGGAATGCGCTCCAAGAAAGCACATGAGCACTGTTACACAAAGAAAATTTACTAGTCCACAGTGGAATGGTTGCCTCTGAGTTATTTCCCCAGTTCTTGTTATTGAGCAGTTGGGTAGTAAAGCTAGGAGAGATTGCACAGCTGAGTTACGGCCATTGCTGCGTGAAGGACCCTCACCTGCTCTATGTGGGCTGTAAAAGAAAATGGATAATGACGTTTTAAAGACCTCAGAATACGAGAGGCTTAACGGAGTAGTCTGGTGTAAGTGTCTCATGGATGCTGCTTTTGCATAACAGAGCGATGCAGGAGCCGTCTATGGGAAATTCAGAGACTTCTCATTTCTGTGAAGCTAGAGAGATGCTTCAGATTAGCTGTTATAAATTATGATATAAAACAATGAGCTTGAAGTGAAATGTTTTAATGATTTCCTTGTTGAGTCCTTATGAAGTCAATACCTCCCTGTGAAGTGCTTCAGTTCTGCAGCATCAGTGTTCCCTGGCAGAAAAGAAGAATTTAGGAGTTTTTGTGAAAACGGTCTTAAAAAAAAAAAAAAAAANCTCAAACTCATGCAGACAGGTCACATTGCCACATTAGGTTTAAGTCTTGTTCATGCCCACAGATTCATTGTTGCTGTGTTTAATGATAGAGATGGTGCTGGTTCAGTTGTAGCCCATGGGTTTTACTGCTGCCACTTTACCTTTTCCTGGATTCAGGGCCCAAATGTTTTATGTCTCATTAAGAAATACAGCACAAAAGGACTTCTGTAACATCTGTTATGCTCTGTCTGTGTGCAGAGGAGCTTGAATCCCTCCTCAAAACTGATAAGAAGCTTTACCTCAGCATGGCAATCTGCGCAGCATTCAAAATGTTGGAGCACAGCTGGTTGGGAGCAGGAGGCGTTAGGTGAGTGGGTGCTGTATATGGGCTTGGATCTTCCCAAACCTACGAGGGCCTGGGAGAGCATCAGTGTTGTGATGGGACCGGTGCAGAAGGAGCTCTACTGCTGAGGCTGTGAACTTTCAAGTTTACTAAAACAAGGTAATTCGCAAAGGAACACTGTGCTTACCTGAAAAGAGTGTTGTGTTTTGTGTCCTAACCCTGGAAATTGCTTTGGGATGCAGACAGCACTCTAGACATCAGTACCCTCAGAATGAGTCACTGCCCCGTGGGCTTCCTTCTATAATCTTTTGATTTTACATCAAACTTCTCTTTTGCATGTGAAATAAAATACCTGTTTTCGTGTCTGCATTTTCAAGTTTTCCATATATGAGCAGCTCCCAGCTGTGACTGGGTGTCTTGTTTGATCTCTGCAGCAGGTCTCAGCCATGCACTGAAAGTAGCTATAGACCCCTGTTGGCATGGAAGGTCCTGATCCAGTCCTGGGGTCACAGCAGCACAGAACGGCTCTCAGAAATGAGTTTGGAGATGGAAGACTGCTTCTCCAGATGGTCCCCGTGGTGTGGGGGAAGTGGGAACACTGTGGAGGCATCTGGGCTCAATGGTCTTCATGGGTCCCTTCCAACTTGGGATATTCTAAGCTCCCCGAAAGGTGTTCGTGCTTCTGCTGTACCTGAGTGTGTGCATCCTGTGCCTGCTCTTCTCTTGTTTTTATGGAAACACATAGGTACTTGTAGGAAACGTTAACATGTTGTACGTGGCTGTGGGTGAAGGACAGTTTGCACAAAATGTGTTGCTGACAGCTGCAAAATGCTAAGAAGGAATACAAAAACCACAGGAGACTTTCCCTGTCTGTCTGTGCTGCGATGTCTTTGAGGATTTATCCGACGTTGTCTGTTCTAACTCAACGTTCACGAAAACCAGAAATTTAGCTGTAAATTCGCATTTACGAAAACTTCAGCGCTTTTGGTTAAAACATTGTGAAGATTGTGGTTATCTTGGTTTGAAAGCTGGGTGTGAGAGGTGGCAAGGGAGGAAATGCATCCCAGCTTCCAGCATGAGGCCAGTGCCATGGCCATCCACCCCTTTGTTCCTGCGGTTCCTCAGTTTCTGTGACGACGAGTCCTGCTGTTCAAGCTCTCCTCAGTCCTGTGCTGGTCTCTGTGCAGGAGGTGATCTTACATTCCGGGTGGGTTACAATGCAGCAAGCGTGGAGCTGAGTTTCAGGCTGTAATTCTGATTTTTCTGCGCTCTTACAGGTTTTAATTGGGCTCCGTGTTATCTGCAGAATGTGTTTTTGTGATTTAATTGAGTCGGCAGTGTGAATTTTGTGGCGTTGGTGTGCATGCGAGAGAGAGGGAGATTTTCTAAGTGTTCAGTGTTCACATAGACATAAACAGGTGGATTTCCAGCAGAGACATTTGCATTTGAAAACCTGCTCTAAACGGGCTGGGATTTCCCAGGAGAAGCAGCAGCAGCAGTGAAACGCAGCGATCGATCAGCATAGAATTGTGTGAGCATTTGATGGGCAAAATGTTGTGGTATAGAGACAGGACCCAAGAATAAGTTCTTTGTGGTTTTGTTTCATTCCTGAAAACTGTGACTGAGGGGCTTTTATCATTTAAAAAATAAAATTAATCAGCCACGTTTTGGCTAACCTGGAGAGTATCAGCGAGATCCTTTGCGGCTCTGCTGGTTTTGTCTATTTGTTTAATCCAATTTTGATATAAGAAAAGTTTGAAATCATATTTTTCATTTCTGTCTGCTTGTATGTCCCAACTTTAAAAGCAAAGTAATGCTCTGAGCCCCTCCTTTCAGTCGCAGAGCTGGAAGCGTGTAATTCATTGTACGTAAAGATCAGCTCTTTTCTCTTTCAGCAGCTCGCTTGCTCCGTGTTTTCTTTCTGTCTTAGTTTTAGCGAAGGAAAACATTCCCTCACTTATCACAACACTTCTGTTCCGTGCCTTGTTTTTTGGGCCGAGATCCTCATGGCATTTGGAGTTGATTTTAATTCTTTCTTAATCTGTTGAGCTGTTGGAGAAATTCATCTGAAAACCCACGTATGATAAGCATCCAAACCAACGCCAATGGGGACACCTGGTGGAGGAGTCGTGAGTTGCCCGAGATGCTCTGAATTAAACCCACAGACGTGTAAGCATGGGTTTAGCTCGTCCTTGGTATGGCTGTGAGTGCTTTTTAGCACCTGCCTGTGGCTGCTGGCTCCCCAAAACACCACACGTGTGGTTGTGCTGGGGGGCAAGCAGCCCGCTCCTCTGCCTGCTGTTGGACGTGGCTGGGGACAAAGCTGAATTGCTGCAAATGTGGCTGCTGTCTCGCTGCTGCCATCTGGTTTAAGGATTCTCTGATAAGCTCAGCTTATTTAAGAGATGTCCTGTTAAGAGGTATTTGCAAGGTGATGTGGGAAGGTCAGGTGGAGATGGACTATAAACACTCTGGGACGAGCACCAGGCTCTTGCACACGTACTCCTGGAGCTGTGTGCAGATGCACTGTGCTGTCGCTGGGTTGAAAATGTTCGTGGCTGATGGCTTTACTTCTAGCTCATCCAAAAAGCAGATGTTAACCCTTCCTGGTGTGAGGCAGCAATGTACACAGGGGTTCTGCTGTGCCCTCTGGCATGCTGGCTGGCATGTGGAATGTGGGATTGTATGGAGATTGTCTTTCTGAGGAAGAGAGAAGGGAAAGAAAGGAATTCTTAAATTTGAGAAGAAGGAAGAATAATTTCTAGCTCTTTGTTTTGATGCAGTCTATTCTGACTTAGAGTGAAATTTATAGCCTACTGGTTTTTCATTGTTTGGGGAAGAAGGAACGTATTAATTACAATTCTGCAGCAGAGCCGCCAGGCAATTGGAAGAGAAAGTGACTTAGAATGTCACAAGTTGGGCAGCAGACTGTGGATTTTTATTAGGTATAGCAAAGTATTACTTGTGTCTAATTCACGTTTCAGGATCTGTTATCTGTGGCAAATGAGAGCTGCAAATCAAGTATGAATCGTTGTCACATGGGCATCCCATATGGCCTGCTGGCTGGCTGTGCCCTCTCACAAAATGAGACTGACGGTGAATTAGAGAGGGGCTAATTTAACGTGGTGGTGTTACAGTGTTGGGATTAGTACCTAACCATTTTTTGCCGCAGGACTAACTCAGGATTGGGCAATTTTAAGATCAGTGCTTGAATTCTGAGGGCTCAGTGAGACCTCCAGGTGCCAGCTGGCGTGGGGCTCAGCAGAGCTGGCTGGGCACAGCCACCGTGAGCAGCAACAGGGACTGTCCTGTCATGCCCAGAGGTCCCCGTCTGACTGTGGTCAGGAGCAGATGCGAACACAAACAATATTCCAGCATGTTATATGGACTAAATATTTCTTGTTTTGCTTCCTTGTAGAAAACACCTTCTGCAGTGGTGACCATGTGTCGTGGCACAGCCCTTTGGACAACAGTGAGTCCAGAATCCAGCACATGCTGCTGACAGAAGACCCTCAGATGCAGCCAGTGCAGACTCCTTTTGGGGTTGTTACTTTCCTGCAGGTATGACACAGCTCTGGCAACTCCTGGACGTGGAATGCAGCTAGCACTACATTTTATTTAGCTTTGATAAGTCAGATGCCTGTTCTCCTGTCTTCCACCTTTCTTCCTTATTTGGTTACTGTGGATCTCATCTTTGAGTGGTTACTCTGGAGATGCTCAGTAAGGATTTCGCTGGGATTGAGCAGCTGCACGCTCAGTTCTCAGGGTAGAGGCCTACCTCATGCAGAAGAGCTTTACACCCCAAAACAGACCTGGAGATGAGTATTACCTTGCTGCTCTGAAATGTCAAACACAAATGGGGAGTAAAAAAAAAACCTGAGAGAAACACTTTGTAAAAAACAATATAGAGCTGAAGTCAAATTAATGTTGTGGCAGTATCAGTGGGTGATCCCCACATTGGTTTCAGTTTTAGGGGAAGAGATGTTTGCAGTAGGACTCAGAGCTGCTTTAGCATTATGTAATGGCTGAAACGTAGCCTGCCACATAGACACACAGATTCTTTAGAGGCTATGTGTGTTCGCCTGCACTGATCCAGCACCTAAGAAAGGTTCAGGATTGCTTTGCAAAAGAAACATCCTTATATGTCAGGCCTACTGTTCAATGAGGGGAGCTTCCTTAGCTAAACAGATTTACTTGCTGTCACAGACTCCATTTTCTCAAATGATATCCCTTGGATAAGGGGATACTTTGAACATTTTTAAATTATATGGGGAGTTACTGATGTTAGTGAAAGAGCTAGCATAGCTCCCCCTGCTCTGTGGAAAAGCTGCCATGTGTGAGAATGCAAGTGTGTGTATTTTACAGTTTAAGCTTCAGGTTGCTTCCATTTGTCCTTGGCTGTAGTTGCAACACATAAGGGGAAGCTCCAGTATCACAGGCCTGCACGTGGCAACTGCTGTGCAAGGGCAAAGGCTTTCCTGAACCTTCTGATTTGCCCAGATTTGCCCAGAAGTCTGTTTTATCAACAGGAAAGAGATGGGTGTGGGGTTAATCAGTAAAAGGTGAATTGTGGGATCTGGAAGCAGAAATAGAGTCAAGCTAGGCAGGGTGATTCCTGGCTGACTCCCCAGTTACTGCTACATTAGTCTGTATCCCTTCTTTAGTGCCCAGCTGCTCGGGATCAAAGAACAGTCAGCTTGTTGCATCCTGGGGCTTTTGGCCTCTAATCTTCCACAACACATACGGTTGACTTGTTTTTCCCCTTTGTTTGATGCTGGTTGTTAAGGATTTATTTTGACCCATGAGGATGAATAATTGCAGAAAGAAAAGAATAAACACAAAATAATTTCCTGTTTAGAGTCTCGCAGTTTGTATGCAATTAGTGAGTAAAGGCCCAGGGAGGGGTGTGCTGAAGTGAGGGTGATTCAGGCTGGTCTCAGAGGAAGCCTGGGAGATGGGTGGGGATGGAGCATGTTGCCTGGGCTGGGTCCTGGAAAAGTGAGCTCTGCGAGGGGCAGAGGAGGAAGGGTGTGCAGGATGGGGTGCATGCTGACATTGACAGTTTGCCACGCAGATCTCTATCACTGCACATGTTTGTTTTCAGTTTTCCTCTTCTCTGATAAAACACCAGCTGAACAGATTCTGATCAAAAATTCAACGTCATTTGAAAAAGTTTGGAGTCTTGAGGGAGAAAATAGAAGCCCATGTCTAAAGTCTTTTTTCATCCCAGAGGGATGTGCTCCAAGGCACAAGCCAGGAGCTGATGGATCAGGAAAAAAAAAACACCACTTGCCTTTCTTTTTATCAGCTGAAGGATATGTCACCCCTTCATTTGAAGCATCTGATCTCAGCTGCTGTGAGAGGGATGTCTGGTGTTGCTCAGTGGAGTAGATCCCATCCTGAAAAGCAAACACATCCTGCCTTACGCAGGAAGGCAGAAGTCTGCAGTTGCCTGCACCGAGGAGTGGATCGTACGATGTGTTAGCAGCTTTACTTTGTGGTGATGGGTGACATTTAACCAGTCAGCAAACAGAGTTGGTCAAGAATTTATGAGCACCAAAGCGTTCCTTTGTGGCAGTGTGTCTCTTACCTGATGGAAATTGCTGGTTTGTTATCGCATTTGCTCCTAGCAATTGGCCAGCAGTGCAGTATTTGGCGTGTGCTCAGCCCCTGACCTGTCCTGGCTTGGTCTGTCTTGTGTAGACTGACTTGAAGTGTGAGAACAGACCAGTGGATCTTTGGTAAACTCTGATTTTTCACCAGGCCTTCCTCTTGTTTAAGTTCACACACTCCATGCAAGATTAAATGTTACATGCCAGGGCACTTCACATGATGTGTTGAGATGCTGCAGAATCTCCCTGTGGTTTCAGGCTCCATTTGTCCTCACTTCTCTAGGTAGTTCAAAGGAATGGTGCTTCTCTCTATCTACACAGTTTGATCCAGCACCACGTGGCACGTGTTCTCTACATTCTTGTACAGTTCCCATCCAGTTTAGTCACTCTGTTTTTATTTATTTCAGATTGTTGGGGTTTGCACTGAGGAACTGCATGCAGCTCAGCAGTGGAACGGGCAAGGGATCTTGGAGCTGCTTCGGACTGTCCCGGTGTAAGTGCTTGCATCACTCCACACAGAGGAGCATTCTGACACAGAACAATTCTGTTTGTTTTTATTAACAATCTTTAATCTGTTGATTGAACTGACTTAATCTTATGCTGTAGCTAGAGATGGGAATTCATTGCAAATCTGTTCTCACGCACAGACACTTAGATGGCAAATTAATGCATGTGGAAGTCCACATGTTCAGGGTTGGAACAGAATGAGCTCTTGAAAGCTTAATTTCCTTCCTCTTACGCCTACAGCATTTTCTCATTGGTTCTTCCTGAAAGAGCCAGGACAACTGACTGGTGACCTCTCTGTAGCTCTAAAGAGAGGAAAGTGAAGGGTCTGCCTTATGGTGCCCAGCAAAGTTTTGGGACCGTCTGAAAGTGTGAGCATCACACTCAAACAGGCCCCACTTGACTGACCACTTTGCAGAAGGACCAGTGTTTGTGATAGTGATGTTCATTCTGTTATTTCACTCTTGGCAAAACAAAGGTGTTGTTCAGTTAAGGAGGAGATAGATTTTAAATTTCACATGGTATGTTGATACTTTGTTTGCCGCCAGGTTGCAGCTAAACTTTTTTGACTTGCAGATGTGTGGTTTAAATATTTTTTGTTCCCTGTGTTTTGAAGAGATCATTGCAGTGTGATAGTAGCTTAAAAGATCTTAGAAGAAAATGATTTTGAATATGAATACTCTGTGGTGCCACAATGGGCTGTAATGGATTGATTGTTTGGAAGAGTCCAGCCTTTGCTGCTGGATTTCTTAAACTTGAACTTTCCCCACTTAGGCACAAGTGCAGACAATTCATGTGAACACCCTAGAGAAGAGAGAATTTGTCCAGCTGCAAGCTTTTTTCCTGGGACCCCAAAACAATAAACAGTCTGCAGCTCCCTTAACTCCTGAGTCAATAGACATAGCACCCTTCTCCCCAGTCTGTTATCACGTTGATTTTTTGGCTTTTGTGCTGTGGTGCAAGCACCTTTCCAAGGATGAAGTGAAATCCAGAAATGTGCTGGATTCAAAGACAAAGCTGCAAGCTGCTGATGAGGAGTCAGGGTGAAAGGCTCTTGCACCTCAGTGAGGAACTGGAACAGGTGGCACTTATGCAGTTAGCAGCTGCCAAAGTGATGTGAAAAAGAATAGCTATCGAAGCATCTAAAAACCTATGAAATATTAACTTGTAGTGGTCTGACTGCAAGTGCTTTAGGAGACTGTAACACAGACAGGGCCAGAGGGGGGGGCTTTTGACTGCAATAACGAAGTATCTCATGAAAAAAAAAAGAAAATTTCAATGGTGATTTCGAAAGGCTTCAGTTTTTACTTCAAGTGGAAAGCGCAATCTGAGGCTGATTTCACAGCGTGCACTGTGACCCACAGTGAAGTCACTGAGTAGTTCATCTTCACATTAATCTATCACCTTTGTTGGGAAACATCTTGACCCTTCCAACTTTCATTGCTAATGAAAACAAAGATTTCCCTGAGCCATCTGAATATTCAGCCATTAAGTACCGGCTGGGCAAAGTGTCTATTGTGAGGATATCCATCAGAGCAATAAGCTTTGCATGGCGCTGAACCTGATTGCTGATCTCAGCAAAAAGCAAAGTCCCACTGGGAGCCTTCTGCATCTTTAGATACGTAATAGAGGTATAAATCTTGACCCCATGCTGTGTTCATCTCTCATATACCTAGTGCTACGCTGCACTTCTCAGACCCAGTTCAGTTACCTATAAAACACAGCGTGAGTGAGTGCATCCACACAGGGCAGCCTGTGTTGGTCTCAGCTGCATTGCAAGGCTTGGTGGTGCCAGACACTAGGTGTGTAGCAGCGAGGTCACGGAGGGTTTTCATTACCAGCTCAAGTCCTTCTTTGGTTCATTGCCTTTCTTTCTTTGCAGAGCTGGAGGCCCCTGGCTGATAACAGATATGCGAAGAGGAGAAACGATATTTGAAATTGACCCGCATCTGCAAGTATGTCTTTAGTTAATAAAATATCGTGGCTTTTGTAGCAGCCAAGGAGAATTGGTTTAGTGGTACAAAATGGTTCTGCTATCTTCTGTAAAGGTTCTGTGATCACCTTAATTTTTGCAATAATCTGAGAATCCCTCTGCCATCTCAGAGGTGGTTCTAGAGTGCACATGTCCCACCTCAGGGGGATGGCAGCTTGAGGAAGAAATGTGGTAGAACTAGAAAACAATATCATATATGAGAGAAAATGGTAAGGTTTGGACTGCATGTTTTAGACAGGAGGAAAACGGACAATAAAGAATATAGAACAGTACCTGATTTAGAGATGGGAGATCATGATTTTCCTCCTTTGTTTTATATGCAAGCACAAGGAGAAATAACATGCAGAAAAGTTAAAAACCAATTAAGTAATTTTTTTTCCACAGCCAATGTTACAGTGTAGCTCATTGCTGCAGGATATCACTTGAGGCCAACTAGTATGATCTGAAAAATAATGGCAAGCTGTATTTCATGCTGCTGTTAATAACACATGCAGGAAGGTATATTAAACCTTCTGCATCCGAGTAGAACTTAATTTCTGAAGTTAAAAGATAGGAACAGGACCTCTCTGGAGGGGTTACCATCCCATGGCCCAGCTCTGGTTCGTGCATTTGGGATGCAGTTCTGCATTCCTTGAGCAGAGGTGTGGTACTGGAGTATGGGGTTCCCAGGCAAATGCAGTGTGGTTCTGACCTTGTTTCAGGGAATCACTGAGTGTTTCCCTTTAACAGAGAACTTGTGGCTCACCCTGGTAGGGCATATGTGCACGTTTTGTACAGGCTGTTGTGTTTGCTTATGGTCTGCGTGTCTGTATCTGATTACCCTCAGTTGCCTCACTGCATCTTTTATTTTGAAAGCTTAAGAAGGAAACCAAATTCTACTTTTACTGTTCTTAAGGATTTGTTCATCTAAAATAACAACCCCAGTCTGAGAGAGAAAAAATGTTCTGCAAATGTCCCACGGTGTGGGAGTGAACACAACTGCAAGTCCTATGAAGTTTTCAGGCACTTTACAATTTTGCCTGTGTGTCCTCTCCCCTCCTGGAGGGTGTTGTCTGTTCTCCACAGCACTGGTGATTCCTGATGATAACAGGGGTTTCTTCCATTTACTGTAAATGAGAAGTAGCTCAGCTTACTGGAATCTGAGTCAGCCAAGGCAAGTTAAGGCAAATGAGGAGTGCTTCTGCCTCACCAGTGTGTCCTGCCGCCGACGGCTGCTGTGTCTGTGGTCTTTCCGGACTTCCTCACGTTAAAACATTCCTGTTTCTGTTCTCTCTTGCCTCCCCAACAATGAATAAGTGCAGGTGTGTGTGCTGCTCCTTCCTGCTGGGCTCCTGCTGCTACGGTGCCGAGTTCCACACAGAGCCTAAAACCTGTGCGGGGCCTGGGGTCAGCCCTCGCCATGCATCTCCTGCTCTGGGTTAGTGGGCAAAGATAACATAGGGGGAGAGAAAACAGTTGGCTTGCAGGGAGCAGGCGAGCACATCACTGGGCCGGGAGCAGGAAGAGCTTGTTTGGAGGCTGCATTGTCTCTGGTGGGAATTGGTTGAGGCCTAAGCCCAGCCCTGGCAGCAGGCGCTGTACTTTCTGTTCAAAGTCGCTGAGAATGGATCCCAACTAAGATGTCATCCCGGGATGTCAGCAATTAACACTGTGGCAGCACTGGCTGTTCTCTGTGCAGCCAGGCTTCCCTGTAGGCCATTCACATTTCCCTGGCAGCGCTGTCAAACCCATCCCTGTTGGTCCCCAGCTCCGTGCTGATGCTCTGTCTTAGCAGATATCTCAGAAGAGAATGAAGCTGATTTGAATTTCCTGAGTTGTGGTTGCCGCTCTGCGGGTCACGCTGCAGTGCTCTGGCTCATTTAGAAAGGGATCAATGACTGAGAAGAGCCTCAGAGCATCCCTCCCGCATGCTGAGAGGAAAATGGGACAGAAACATCCTTTCTTAGAGGAAGGAAAAAGCTGAACCTCCTTTGCCCTGGGCTCCTGCAGGCTCCTGCTACCCTTTGATGGGAGGAGGGCAGCCCCTCAGCCCGGGCACAGCTTTGCTGGCCAGGGATGGGGTGAAGCTGCTCAGACCAACTAAGCGTTGTTTAGGTTTTTGTTGTTTTTTTTTTTTTTTTTTCTCCCTTGGACATCCATATTTGCAAACACAGGCATGCAAATCAGGCTGCCTTAGGGCCAGCTCGTTTCCATCAGCTCCCCTTGATCTCCAAGGGATGCCAATAGAGCAGCACTTCTTCCCCTGAGGAAGTGCTCTGCAAGCCAGCTGAGATGCAGACGAGGGGCTGCATCCCTCTGCCCTCCCCAAGGCTTTGTGCCCGGAGCGGGGCCCCCGGCTGCAGGGATGGAGCAGCACGTCCCAGAGAGCCTCCATCCAGCTGCAGTCCTCAGGGCCCTTCCTCTCACTGCTCAGAGCCAGTTTGGTGGCTCTCCCATGCTTTCTCAATGACTAGAATGAAAAACAACCGTGCTGACAAGCTGAACCTCCCCATGCTGGCCGCTTTGGGTCGTCACATTGCTCCCTAAAGAGCCACATGGTAAATCTTGCTCAGAGCATCGTTAGCATATGTAGCATCAGATGTATTTCTTTTTCACAACTTCTATTTCTGGGCAAAACAACTAATTTTGTGTTTAGGATATAACAAAAGAAAATCTCAGCAGATTTATTATTTGTCAGATTTTCCTATTACTTGTTCATAGAAGCCACTTTCCCGTGACGCCAGAGGAAGGTCCCAGTGAGTAACTCTCTTTGAGGGAGAGAAGCAGAGGGAAGGAAGTCTCTTGAATGCTTAAGCCTAAGCCAGGACTGCTGTGGTCTTACCCCCAGCTGCATGCTTCTGCCACCCTCCTGGGGCCAGAGAGCTGGTGTAGGAAGTGACCAAGCTGAAAAGAAGTTGGTTGTTGGAGAGGAAAGGACAGGAGCACGTGGAGGAGAGTGGGGCTGCAGCCACGTGGATTCCATCATCTTAAACTGCTGCACAACCACACCCCGAGTGCTGGTGCTTATCTCTGAGCTGCTCAAACCCTCTCTTGAATGGTCACAAGAACGAGCAAAGCTCTTCATAGGGTACAGTGGATACAGCTGGGCAAGGGGAGGAGTGTGTGGGGGGGTTTAGTATAGAATTTAGTATAGAAACTGCTTCTTGGGGAACAGATTTTGCAAAGCACTGAATGCTCCCACGGTCTCTTGACTCCAGTGGCAAGGTCAAAGCAGAGGCTCAGAATAATGAGCGGCGAGATCTGTTCCCATTGTGTAACACAGCTCTGCTTTTCCCTCAAATCCAAAGTTTCTGTCCCGCGTACAGTGGGACTTATTGCACAGTTGAGGCTGACCCAGATGGATGTAGTGAGACGGAGATCGCTGAGCGGTGCTAGAAGTGACACCGCTGCAGAACAGAGGTAAAGGAGCCTGATTTATTCGGTGCCAGTGGAGAGGTACCAGCATTCAGAGCAGCCCTAAGATTGTTCAGCTCAACATTCCCCCCTTGTGGGAAACAGGTGGAAAATCAAAGCAACGTCAGTTCCCATTAGCAGGTAGGTGTCCTCTGGAAGTTTAGCCTGAAGCTTAGAGCACATCTTGCTGGCTACAGATGCAAGTGGCCTTGAAAAAAATGCATGTGTCCAAGAGCATCCAGCAGCTTCTTGTTGATGCACGACACCAAGCAGTGGTTATGTGCTTGGAAAGTCCAGCTTAGGAGGGAGAGAGCTTGGGTGCATTGCCAGTGGCTTTGACACTTGCACACAGACCTGCGTCTCCTTGCACTTCTGTCCTCAGCTGAACACCCTAGCATGGTTGTATGTGCAGTCTGCAAATGATGAACTCTTATGAATGGTGGATCTCTCTGTGAACTTTTCATTGTGGGACTCCTTAGTAAGCCTGGAAAGGGATCTTAGTTGTAGTTATTCAGGGGGTTGTTATCAGTGGCATGTAATAGGTAAACTGCCATGTTGTGCTTCATATAGGAGTATTTATAAATACCTTGAGTTGGTGTGAACTGGAGGTAACACTGAAAGAAGCAACCCTGTGTTACCCCATTTCCACCTCGGTCTTTCCTGCCTTGTGCTTGTGAGCACCACGCAGAGAAGCAGTGAGGAAAGGACTGGAGTTCAGACCAGCCTGTCCTGAGGAAGATTTGTTCCAGTTCAGATCAGCTGCCTGATTTGACTCAACGTGCAGTCACCCTTAGTTGGTACCCCAAAGCACGGATGGATGGAGCCAGGTGGGTTTCAGCTCAGGGTCAAGGCACATCCAAAAAAGTCGTGGGGTTTTGGATCTTTTCAAGCAGGAGAGAGTCGACAAAGGAATTGAGACAGATGGCTCAAACCTGAGTGGAGTGAGTGCCAAATGTGCCTGGGACGATCTCAGCCGGCCCCCGGAGGATGACGAAGACAGCAGGAGCATTTGCATCGGGACCCAGCCGCGGCGGCTCTCCGGGAAAGGTAAGAGGTCCTGGGCTGGTTTGCTGCTGTGCCCTTAAATATATCTTTCAGGTTTTAGGTTATTTCTCATGTAAATCTGGAAAGTTAAACTGAGCACTGGGTGAAACCAGGGCTGTAAACACCTGCGAGGCGATGCAACTGCATTTTCCCAGGCTCTGTTTCCTTTTTAACGTTGTCTTGGGTGGCACGTTGGACTGACACAGCATGTTGCTGTAGCTGAACTCAAGTGATTCCTGCAGATACGGAACTTTGGAAAGAAGAATTTGAATGCACTGGAATTCCCCTTTGCAGTGAGGTGCTGTGTCAGGGTACAGATATCATGGACGTTAAGCATGCTTGAAGTTATGTGTACTATTTTTCAAAGTAATGTAAAATGTGAGGGTTTGAGATTCCTTGGAATAAATGATGTTTACCATAGGAATTGTATCACAGTTGATTTTAAGTTCATATTTAAAAAACAAACAAACAAACACTGAATGCATGCAGAGTTCTGTCTGGCTTCTGCATAAGTGTTTTGATCTACATTGGATCTAAAAAGACTAGCCACTCTTCTCCCTCAGCCCTGCAGATGAAAAGCCCAAAACAGGTATAGATGGCAATATTTGTATGTTATGTCCTTCAAAAGATTTTGAAATCATTTGGATATGTTTTTTTCTTCATGGAGAAACTTCTAAGCAAATTAAAAAAGCATCTCCTTAAAGTATTTGGCCATTTGACATCATAGGAAAATGAAAAAGAACACTGCATCTGAACTACATAATTTGCAGTTTATTTTCAAATGTGAACTTGAGGAGGAAATTTATCCCACGTAAAATGTTTCTCTTTTTGTGAATTTGCTTGTAAATTAATCGACAGATTTGCAAAGTCAATTGCAAAAGCTCCAGGACCTCCTTGCACTTGTTTGGTAAAGGAACAAACTCCCATTATGCCCAATGGGAAAAGTGACTTCCAGCGCAAAGGCTGGATGTGTCAGGAGGTTCTGCAAGAGCTGCAGAAACAGCAAACACATCCTTTATGAAAGGATACAAACCTACTCTGAATTTCCACGTCAGAAGGGCACGGTACCAGCGGTTCCAGTTCTCCTTGCCTGACATAACACTGCAGCCCAAAACAAGAGAATTCAAGCTGACTTTGTAAAGTGGAATAACTCTTAAGGTGCAGGAAGGGCTGTTAAGAGCTCACCATTAGTATCTCTTTATTTCTTCCTGAAGGGTTTAGATGAAACACACCATAGAAACAAGCCTTTTAAGAAAAGCTGTTGTCTCCTTGTGTCTGATGTTGCTGGGGACTCTGACTCATGTTAAAAAAATTCTCTTTGCAGATACGGAGCAAATCAGGGAGACTTTGCGAAGAGGGCTTGAGATTAACAGCAAACCTGTTCTACCTCCAATAAATGCACAAAGACAGAATGGGTTGAACCATGACCGAGCGCCGTAAGTGCCTGCATTCTCCGATGATGCAAGGGTATAAGAGATCAGAGTGGAAAACTAAGTTAAAGCTGGGTGGGAAAAGGCTTGGCAGCAGGAGGGGAAAGCTGATAGCAAATACTTGCAAAGCACACAGGCGGAGGAAGAAGAGTTGGTCAAGTTGGATTAATGGGCTAATGCTCAGGAGGGCGGATTTTGAGAGGAATTTTGCACAGCCTTGCTAATGCAGAGTGGCTCTGACAGCGTCCTTTAGGATTTGCTGCTTGCAGTGTGCAGTGTTTGAAATCAGACTGGGCTGAGCCTTTTAAAATGCACTGTGTCAAACAGTGTTGTAGTGTCCCAAGAGCTAGGTGGTAGAGGTGAGCATTTATCAATGTTTTTGCATGCATGTTATGTTTCAAAGTTCATAATTATAAACCTTTTGGTTAAAATGTTGATTTTCTTTTTTTTAATTGGCTTTGATCTTGCCTGAGAAGGCAGGTACTGGCAGTAATCGCGTGCCAGTGTCACCATGGTATCTTACAGTCTGTAGACTAACAGGTGAGTAAAGTGGGACAAGGTGGGCCAGTAGATCTGTCCTCATTTGTAGATTTTGGCTTCAGTCAGTCTATAGGAAGTTACCTGTGGTTTCAAGCCATCTGCAGTATCTGCACTTCAGTCTTTTTGGGTTTCTTCCCTTTCCATCTTAGGCTTATTTCAGTTGCTAGTTAAATCTCTTCCATCAATTGTAACTTTTTCATCTAAGTGATAAAGAAAGGCATGCAACTTTGCACTCTTTCATCTTGGTATTTCCTTTGGTTTCCTAGTCTCCCACGAACATTTGTGCTTTCTTGTTCCAAGAGTAAAGATGGTCATGAAATCAGCTCTTTACTGTAGTGCCAGGCAGCATCCTGCTCTGTTTCAATTCTGTTTTCATTCCTGATACAAAATATTCCTTGTACTTGAATAGGACTCTGTCCTTTCTTGTTCCATTTTCTGGGTGACCTCTGATTTAGTATGTGCATGAGTATTTCTGAGTTGCTTGGTACTCTGGGGGAAGTATTATGTCAACTGCTGATGCTGTGTACTAATAAGTTAGATGATATATTGGTGCTAATATATAAAAAAGAAAAATCTCAGGTGGCTTTATTATTGCTTTAGGAATAACCTTAATTTCAGTATGTAGTAATTATATGGAGCCAGATCCTGACCTGACTCGGATTCTGAGCAGTACTGCCTTGTGTGAAGGTCGGTCCCGTTGGGCCATTGGTTGGCCCCGTTGGCCCTACTGAAAAAATAAAATGATACCACCTGATTTACAAGCATCACATCCAGCCCCTTAGAAGGCTGAAAAGTACTGAGCAGGATTTCTCACAGATGCTGAGTTCCTGCATGAATCTGCATGCCCAGGAACAGTGGTTGGGGGAGACCAGAAACATTTTGGGTGCCCATCAGGTCAGGGAGGCAGCTGGTGGGTGAGCTGCAATGCTGGCCAACAGTTGTTGCTTTGCTAAGAAAGCTGTATGTCATTCTGGGTATGATAAGCACAGATATGCTCAAGACCAAGTGCTGAAACGTTAGCAGAGATCTAAGGTGGAGCACACACACATTTACGTGAGTGTTTAGCTGTGCTGAGACAGAGGAAGGCAGGTCAAATTCAGAGCTTCATGTCTGTGGTAGTACCCTTTGTAGCAGCTGCACACCTGCCCTCCCTGAAGCCTGAATGGTAGGAATAGCTGTTTGTCTCCTAGTAGATCAATACTTTGCTCTGAGGACTATTGTTACTGCTGCAGAAGCTGATAGCTAGCCTGGTTCTCCATAATAGCAATGCAGTTAACAAAAGAGAGATATCAGACCACTGTGTCCTGCCAGTGGGCACTGGTGATAGTGTCTGAGTGATGGAGGGGGTCTCCTCAAACAGCAATGTGTCCTGGTACCTCCTTCCTCCATTCTTACCGACTGCTTTGAGAGGAGTTTGAAAAGAGACTTTATGAACTTGTGCAGTGGTTTTTCTTCTCCAGTTTGTGTAAGGGATACAACAGGACTTGTTCAAGGCATTGACAGCATGGTACAGATGAAGCTGTACAGAAAGATCTTACTAGGTCTTGGCCTTTCTTAATGTACTCTCTCAGAATGTCTTAAGCATTTGAGTGAGGTTGGACAACCTGCCCCTACGTACACGAGCGTGGTCCAGAGTCTTTCAGCTCCCGCTGCTGCAGAGGGATGTAGCTTAGGAATTCAGTTTGTGCATGTAGTAGTGTATCTGCATCCACATAGGTGCCTGCAATGGCAAAGACTGAGACATGAAAGACACACAACCCAGAGCAGATATGGTAATCTCATCAGACTTAGAGGCACCTGAGATGGACAACTCTGCCCATAGATCTGATCCTTCTGGTACAAGCATCTGTACGAGGTACCTTGCCTGAAGCAGTTAGGGCTGGGTCTCAGTTCTGTCCTTCACAAGTCATCTAGCTGTTGGGCTTCAATTCTAAATCTACAGAATGAGACTAATAACAATGTCATCTTCTCGAGGCACCACCAGGATAAATATGTTAATGATTACGAGGTGCTGGCTGATGGGAGCCAGGCTTGTGTGTAATCATATCCTGCACTGTACACACCAGACCATAAAATATCAAAGCCATGGTTCGTTGCAAGGGTCCTGTGAATAACTGGTGCATTAGGGGCTCCTCAGGAACTTGACAGAAACGCTCTGTTGGGGCATGGCAAATTGTTCCATATCTACTTTCCATTGGGAGCACTGCAGAACCCCGGCCATCAAATTTGCACTCAGCTGACATTAGGATGTTAAAGGCTGACATAGACTTTAATGGCTTTGTGCAGGAGAGGAATTTGCTGTTTATTTATTATAGGTTTTCAGCCACTGACTGCTTTCCTGGTAGTGTTCTCCACTTTCTTTTACCCTACCCCTGCCACCCACACACTATAATCTATCAGGGCTTAAATCAGACAACCTATTCTGCATTCGGTGTCACTAAAATCATCAGAAACACTCCAACTTTTGAATACTTATTTGTGTGAAATGTTGGGATCCAGCTTCCGTGTGGATTTCCCCATCTTTGTGTTGTTACAGTCTTCAGTGCTTATGTAAAATCCTCCCATGGTTTGGTTGCAGATAGGGCTCGATTCAGTGCTCTGACTCCAGCAAAGCACAGACTGACATGTTAAGCATGCATATTACCAGTTGTTCACTGTCCCAGAGTCCTAAAAAAAAAATTCCTTTGAGAAAAAAGCTGGTTTCTGTCAAAACCCTGTTGGGCAGCTGTAGTACTTTGATTCATTGGTGTTATTACTGTAGACTGTGTAGCCATTTTTCTCCTAAGGATATGAATAAAGGCACTCTTAATGCTTAAAACTGCCTCGGACATCTGTTTCTCAAAATGACTGTTAGCTCAGTTCATAAGCAGCCATTAAATCAGTTTGTACGCATTTAAGGGAAAAAAAAAAGTAAATTAATCTTTGGAAACATGTCTAATCATTTTGACCGTAGGTAACATAATACTCTTGATTACACCTTGGAAAAATGAGGCGTGTACGAATACAAATGTACTCTCCGGTGGCATGTTATTTATTTCCTAGGACCCATCAGCTTGGTAAGTGCTGTGCAGGCAGACAGGAAGGCGAGGATCCCAGCCTCCTAACTCTGCAGATTCACTGCTGTTGGACACTGTGAGCTGTTCCACTGGGGAACGTGCCGATGTCAGACTAAACACTGCTGCTGCTGAGACCTCCGGGGGCTGGAGGCTCCAGGTGTCAAAGATCAGTGACACTTGCGGAGTCTCGCTTAGTTTGCTGTTTAATTTCTTGATGTTGTAAATTCTGGGGCTGTCTTTCATTGCTCCTGGCAATTGGTTCTGTAGGTGAGTAGCCGCCCCACTTCATACATGAGGACAGAGGAGTTAATTTGCCACAGTTGCAGTGGGAGCCAGGGTGGGGATGGGGGAGTTCCTGACCTTTTCCACCCCTCAAGGGTCCCCTCGATCAAGCAGCACTGCTGAAAGTGATGTTTTTCTGCCCTTTGGCTGACTCAGTTCTACTGCTCCTGTCAGCTGAGGCTGGAATAGAAACCTAGAGCTAGCAAGCTGCATTGCTGCGTGAGCTGAGGCTAAAATTATCAGTAATTGCTACACTTCATGCTCTGGGTTTCAAGTAGTGCCCACGCACATCCCCAGTGTCACAAGGTGAGGTTTGGGTAGTGGAAAAAGGTCTCCAGGGCTGTGTTACTTCGACAAAACACAAGGCTTGTCCAGCATCTCTCTGCTGTTTATCGCTCTCTCTCTTCTCAGGAAGGATAAAGCAGTGTGGTTCAACAGGCGGCTCTGTGGTTCCTGTGTTTCTGTCTGGGATTTCCCAGGGAGCAGCTTGCTGTTCCCCAGCCGCTCGTGCACGATGGTCATTTGTCCGGGGGCCCACAGCAGATGCCCCAAAGACCTCAAATCCCATCTGCGTTCAATTTCCAGGCAGAAAAACAGGCTGAGTCCAGGGATCCCTGAACATATGGTAGCTCTGTGCCCGTGTGCTAATTCCATCCAGCTCTGAACAACTTCCAGCTGTGTAGGGAAATGAAGGCAGGCTCCTGGCAAATGGAGCAGGGAACAAGCAGGTGGGACTGCCAGGGCTGTCCTGGCTGTGACCTTCTGCTGTGGGGCACCCTGAGCATCTTACATTGCTGCCCTTTCCTCGTGGGAAGCTGTGTTCCTCCAGAAATCCTCCTGAAATCACCTCAGAATGATACCTGCTCTGATGTAGGGTTGGGTTTGGAGCACGTGAGAGTGCAAGCATTGCAGGACTGAGTCCCCTCTCCTTGTAGTCCCTTTGGCTTGGTAAATAGGGCACGCTGATTGCTGCTCGCAGTAAATGCTGTGCGTAGCACTGGGTTAATGCAAATTAACAAGCTCCATCCGAGCATCATTTCTGAGGAAGCTCTTAGGGTGGCATCAAGATGGAGGGTTTGCTTGGAGGCGGGTGTGCACTTTGCTTCTCCCAGTTGCATGGGTTTGGGTTGCTGCTTTCCTTGGGCGGAGGGGAGCTGCTGTCTGTGCGGCTGGTTTCCTGTCTTCGGTTCTTGGAGGCAAACTTTTACATCAAGGAGAGCATTTCAGCATTCTCCGAAAATGTCTGGTTCTGGCTAGACTTTCTGATCCTGCAACCACTAAGCAGTGAGTTTCCAATCCAGCCCTGCTTATTTAGGCATGCTCCCTCATTGAGACACGTTCAGCGGTGTCTTGCTTGAGTAAGGAATGCTGGATGGGGGGAGGCAGTGTGCTTTAGGGAGTGTCTCAGCATGAGCCTGAGTGCTGGGTGACAAGCCTGCGAACTAGAAAAGCAAATGTCTGGAAAACCAATGTCAGTAGAAGTGCAGAGTGGTCACCATGCTAATACTTTGCACTTCTACATAGTTTTCCCCATCTGAGAATCCAAAAGTGCTCTGCAAACATTGACTTAATCCTTGCAACACCCTTGCGTGGAAAAACATCTCCGTTTTACCAACAGGGAACCTGCTGCATGGAAGGGTTGTTGGAGTCTGCAGGGTGCCAGTGGCACAGCCTCAGTCTCTCAGTCCGCCTTCAGCTGTAGGTCTGGAGCAGTCTGGCTCCTGCAAGCACTGACAGTAATAACTCTGCAGCTTTCCAATGGGGTATGTGAGCAGCAACGCTGCTGGCATTGTTCTTGGACCCTTTCTGCGCCAGGAAATGCGCACAGAACCTCTTTGCCATCCGGTTTAACCAGGGTGATGAGCACCCAGCGCTTGAGCGAGCCTTGTCCCAGTGAGCCTTGTAGAATTTTAATGGGAGCAGGATTCATGCAGCAGCATCCTCTCCCCAGTTCTGCACTTGCCTCTGTGCCTCGGTGACGTGTCCTGTAGCTCGGCGTGCCAAGATGCTCGGGGCTCTTTCCCACAACTGCTGGTTTGCCCTTCAGGGGAAACTGTGGGAAAGACACTGGAAGATTGCCGGCACTTAAGTGATCTTTGACCATATCTTCATTAGGGAGTGAGGAATTTTGAAATAGCCTCAGCTGGGAAGAGAAAAGGAAAAAGAAAAAGTGGGCCAGCCTTTCTCTCCCAGCTGTGTTAGCTTGCTCTGACTGTCTGCATTTGCTAAGTCACGGCGCTGGGGCTCGTACCTGGGAGTAAGTGATGTAAGTCAGGCTAGCAATGCGGTGGGCACCCACCCTTACAGAGGCACTGCCATGGGCAGCTTCCAGGAGTCTGTCCTTTGGGATCTCAGTGCCTGGGTAGTGGCTTGGAAACACAGAGAAATTGTGCCCTGTGTCGGTGACAGAGCTTGGGAGGGAATTGAGATGCCCTTCAGTAACAGATCCGTGAGATCAAACACTCTGATCTCATGAAGCAGGATGCGAATGCAAGAATAAATAAACCTTTCTTAATCCCATCAACCTGGTTATTCTGGAATCCCATAAAATAACTGCCATTGGGTCTGCTTGAGAAGAGGTTGCCATAAACACAACTTACAAGGAGGGGACATCCAAACTTTGCGCAACCCGGTGATTGCATTGGCGGCTTTCCAGGATGCCCAAGGGCTGCTGCTAATTGGCATGAAATTAAGCAGATTGCAGCCACCCTCATCTTTAATACAAAGAGAGGGCCCCTGGGAGGCTACAGGTTGCAGCGTGTGGCTGCTTCCATCGCAGAGCACAGCACCCAGGGACGTGTGGTCTCCTCGGGCCCTTTCTCCCTGTTGACAGAGGTCTGGGGAGCTTCAGTCCACACCTGAGCCCTTTGCAACAGCTTGGCCACCCCTCTTTCAAAAACTATTCTTTCAAAGTCAAATATGGCTTTGTTTAAGCTTGAGGACTGTTGATCAGCATTCACAAGATTAAAAATAATAATAACAATCATTTCCTCCCTCTCTCCTCCGCCCAGAAGCAGACTACTGGTAGAAACTGAAGCTGGAAAAAAATAGTTGAAAGTCAGCTAAAGTCACCTTGGTAACTGCAGCAGTACACTTGCCCAGAACAGGAGACATCAAACCCAACTACAAACAGCTTTAAAGAAACAAAAAGAATGTAATCATCTAAAGAATTAATCTGACAACTGCCCACGTTTACACCTCCCACAAGCTCCCAATCAGAAGGAAATGTGCTTTAATCTCCTCCAACTCCCCTCCAGTTTCACAAAACACTGGATGCGCAGTCCTTAAACTGGGACATTTCCGGCATGCTGCTTCCATTTCAATCTACTGCCTTTCCTAAAGCAGCAGCCCTGGCTTTTGCAGACTTGTTTTTTCTGGACACTGAGGAACATGGATTTTTTTGTGTGGGTTGGATGAAGTATTAAATCTGGAATAGACAAAGTTTGCAACGTTTTACGTGATAGTCAGCTAGATCTTAGTCATAACAAATAAAACTCCACCGGTTTCTGCTGCTGGTTTATTTGGTGCTGGGGTGGAGGAAGCAAAGGCTTAGGGGTAACTGACAGTTGTAAAACCAGGGATGTTAGTGTTAGAAAGCGAACTTTTTCTAAATTTTCTTTTACAGCTGAGAAGTACAAGCTGTGGCTGGCAGCGTGTGTTACGACATGAACTTCTCATTAATAACACCCTAGACGTGCTGGTGACCCTCCATCTGGGCTGGCACCCTTTGCAAGAGTAACTACAAGGATTTCTCTTCCCAGGGGAGAATTTTAATGGGTCTTGCAGAGTCCCTGCACATGTTGCAGAGTCTGAAAGTCACGTCCACTGGAGTATCTTTCACTTGAGTGTCTCCAAGTGTTTTATGAAGTAGTAGGATGCGCTGTGACCTTTTGATGTGTTATGTTTAGTCCACAGCGCATCCAAAAGTGCCCACCACACAAAACTCTTGTTTAGAAACGTATAGCTTAGATGGAAGGTGGCTGAGTTCTGCTATTGTGGTTTCACTCTCAGCTTCAAATAGCTGAAATTGTGTGAGCCCCACTAAAGCGAAACAAGAAACACCGAAACCGTGACTATTTTGGAAAAGTTTCATGGAAAGGATTAATAATTTCATGTCATTCAAAGTATTAACTACCATTTTGCTGCACTCCTTCACCTTTTTGACAGAAGGGCTGGTTACTTATTAATGCGAAGTCATAATTATTGACAGCCTTAAAGTCATGACAGTTCCGTTTGATAGTTACACATTAGTCAACATCTTCTCTTGAGTGTGTAATGACAAACAGCACTTGCTGTTTCTAATAAGATTTAGAAAGCTTCGCCCCTTGCCTCCAGAATATTGTCGTCATTCCTATTATTGCATTAACAACCGGAGGCTGTTTCCCCTCAGGACTGCGGCCCCATTGTGCTAGCAGCTGCACTGGCTCATGTGGTGGAAACTGGAAAACCCACCTTTGGTTCAGGGGATTTGGAGCCCAGCGTTGTTGGGATCTGTCCTCTGGCAGTCTGTCCTTCTGCAACGTGGAACTACAGCCCCGGCTGCCTGGGGTGCTGGGGTGAGAGACACATTTGGGCAATCCAGCTGAGAAGGGCACGGTCTCCTGTCTGCAGCAATAACACTGCTGTGCTGTGTGACTCCTGATCCAGGGTGCATAAACTCCAGAGCTGCATTTAATGAGGGCAAGCTTATGGCCTGCTTGAAAGCCACGCGTTGCTAATGGCTGACCCTTTTGGTAGGGATTGATAAATGAATGATTGGAAGCGGTAGACCACAGGCTGACTTTCCCACAGCTCGCTGTGTATATAAGATCTGATAAGGAAGTTCAGGCAAAGCTTAGCTTAAGGTCAACTGATCATTAATCAACTGTGCACTTCTCAGGTAATCAGCCTGCAAAATGCTGGCCCACTCCGCTCTTTGAAGACCCCACCTACAAAGAGCTGTAAAATGTTTGCCCAAGTAGATTAAACACAGCTTTAAGTGCCACCTATGGACTACAAAGCATGTTGTGTCTTTGCTTCAGGGTTAACCCACCCGACTGACAGACCATCAGCCCACCCCATGAATAAGCTGTATCCTGACCTGCTGTGTCCTTGCTGAGTCCTTGCTGTGTGTGTGGCTAAGGCAGGCCATGGGACACGATCCACAGTTTTTATCTTGCAAGGAGATGAGCAGGGCTGCTCTGGTTCATTTTCCCTGCGTGTTTCTGTCCTGGGTATGCAGGGAAACTGAGATTGAGCTTGTACCCTTGCTTTGGAGAGAGCAGTCCAGATGTAAGGCTCACCTGGGCCTAGGTGACAGGGCAGAGGCAATAGGCTGAGCTGCTTTGGAAGCCACTCTGAACTGTATTACTATGCGTGTGGTGGATGGGAGTGATTTTTGGGACAACACCCAAATGTAAAGTCAACTAGAGGTGTGATCTATGTCAGCTCATGAGGGTCAAGCTG
The DNA here is from genome assembly GCA_013396635.1 of Penelope pileata. Taxonomy (NCBI): domain Eukaryota; kingdom Metazoa; phylum Chordata; class Aves; order Galliformes; family Cracidae; genus Penelope; species Penelope pileata. The sequence continues at coordinate 241,316 of WBMW01003367.1, forward strand.
TTTCTATACAATTTTTTCCAGATGTAAGTTCAAGATGGCTCAGCTTGGGTGGAGGACGGATCTGGGTGTGTTTTAACAGTGCTCCCAAATGCAGCCACAGCCTGGCAGCCCTGTTTGGTTTTTAAGCTGGCAATTGCAATGTGGCATCTTTCTCTCAGCTCCCTCCTTGCTTTCCCTGTTCCCCTCCTCTGGTGATTCTGTAGTATAGAAACGATCTAAACTTAATAGAAAACTTAGTTCTGTTAATTTCACGTGGAACATCAGGTCACAAAAATATAAATCACATGTCAGACACATCAATTCATGTCATCCCAAAAAACTGTAAACTCTGTGTCCTCCCTTTGTTCTGGACTATGAAGTAACTGCTCTTTGAACATATTAAGTGTTTATGATCAAGTATTTTGAGATACACCTGCTTGATTATCTGGAGGATTCTGTCTGGCAGTTCCTAATCATGTAATAACATAACCTTTAGTCACAGCTTCATGACATGTTGGCCTTGCAGAAACGAAAAAATAGGAAAGCAAGGCTGCATTGCCTTAAAGCAGCCCCACTTCAAAGGGAAAGCAGTCTGCAGACCTCCTGCTCATCACATGCAGACCCATCTTCTGGCTGTTGCACTTGATGCTGGTGGAAACAGAGAGTTCTCAAAATCTTTTGGTTGAACTGTGTAAAGAAATGATTTGGAGAGAATTGTAGGGATGCCTCCAGCCTTGAAGACATTCTAGCAAGGGCACAAGAGACTGGGCAACCCTTTCCTGCAGGCCACTGCCTAAAATATCCAGAAGATAAAGCAAAAGGGGGTGAGAAGGCATACCTGCTAGTTCTTCCAAGCTACTTCGCAGTGGTTTGGGCTTTGGAGAGTGTAGTTTTTCTCCAATTCTTCCCAGAAATGTTATTTCTTGTATGTTGGGAAGGGATGCTGCATGTGCATTCACCAATTCAGATCCTCAGTCGTTGAACAAAGGCAAAGAGCAGCGTGCTGGGACTGGGAGGCTGCAGGAGGCTGCGTCTCTGGAGGGGTGAGGAGAACTCAGATGAGTCTTCATAGCAGCTTGTCCCCGTGTCCCTCAGTATGGGCACAACCTGAAAAACAACAGAAACAGCACCCAGCACCAGGATCCTAAGCATGCACGTTTTGTCTCTCTCAGGAGCCGGAAGGACAGCTTAGAAAGCGAGAGCTCAGCAGCTATCATTCCTCACGAGCTGATCCGCACGAGACAGCTGGAGAGCGTGCACCTGAAGTTTAACCAGGAGTCCGGAGCGCTGATTCCCCTCTGCCTAAGGTGAGTGGGGCCATCCTCCTCCTCAGCTTTTGCTAATGTGCAGCTTTTGCCTTGTGCCATAGTTTCACCATACAGACATGCATGCAATGGTTCTCTAAAGGCCAGAGCTGAGAAAATTTTGCCAAAACACATTAGAAACAGATGATTCTTTGCACATGTGTTCATCGTGGTAAGACTGTTTCTCATTCTTTTTTTTTTTGTCCTCCAGTGAGTGCTGAAACAGGACAGGATTACTATGCTTTTATTATTATTAGTCTAATGCTGGCAGCTCTGGTAAAGTAGGGATATCTTGCCACGTTCTGTCAAAGAAATCCCTTGAGTTGTTAACTGTGGATTATGGACTCAGACACAAGTATTTGTGCAAAGCCTGTTCTCAGTTTATGCATGCAGGCGTGTTTTTTAGTCAAATTTTGTCACTCACATGAATGAAGGAACAGAACATTGTGTGTGTACTCTATGTGTTATTATCTTTTGAAGGTTCTGCATGCCACTGTGACTTTTGTAGACGTTCACAGTTTTGGTCAGCACAATTTTTAAAAATACCTTTGGCAAGTGTAGTTGTTAGCATAAGACAAACGATTGCAGGTGATTGAGTTACTTTGGCTTAATGAGTTACGCGCCTGCGGTATCAGAGTTATCAGCAGCAGGTGCGCACTCGCCTGTGCCTGTTGAGAAACCAGTGAGATAGTTGACATGAACATATTTTATTTTACATTAGAAATGTGTGAACAGGCTGTCCTGATCAGTTAACACAGCTCAACTGACCAGCAGTCACTCATCAAGCAGCTGTGACTCTGTTGTTAGGTGCCATGTATCTTACCTCAAGTTTTCCCAGTTGCGTGCTGGAAGCCACATGTGCATGCAGAGACACTGAGCCTAAATACCACAGAAAGCATTGAATGAAAAAAAGGGAAGTGATACTTGATGGTCATGCACGTGTATCTTTTAGGCGTTTTATTGAAATACATAAGTAGCACAGGGTTACATTTGTCAAGCACCGGGGCACTGGATTACTAGGCATTGTCACTGTAGGTAAGTGTGGTCCCACTGATGAGCCTGCTTAGAAACGTATCATCACGCTGCCACATGATATGTGGAGTCTGGATTCTCTCCTGCAGTTTTCATCTTTCCGAAAGACTGGCAGTCCCCTGCCCATACATGCCTCAGTGCCTCACCATGGGGATAGGCAGGCAGTGGGATCCAGGTTGACTAGTCCAGGTCTGAAACAAGGCCCTGCATTATATAAGGGAGATAAGGGAGAGCTCCTTGCCTCAGAAAGAGACTTGTGACAGCCCTTGTGAAGCTCATCAGTTACATATTCCAAAAAAATAGTTGCTGCCTTCAGATGGCTTTGCATGCTGATGGCAGAAGCTACAGTGATACATCTGCATCAATCTGTTGCGTGCTGCTCACACACATATGTTTTATTCCCAGGGGAAGGCTCTTACATGGACGGCACTTTACATATAAAAGTATTACAGGGGACACAGCAATCACATTTGTATCAACGGGAGTAGAAGGAGCATTTGCTACAGAAGAGCACCCCTATGCAGCACATGGACCTTGGTTACAAGTAAGAGAGCCTCCTTCCTTTTTCTTTCCCTTCCCCCTTTACAGTGTCCTAAATACGATCCTATGCTAAGGGCTTAAAACTGTAACAAACCTGTCCATTCTGCAACATCTCTTGTGGCTCGTGCAGAATATTTTCAATGATTATGGACTCAAAAAATTATGGTGAATTGTTACTGTTTATGTTAATGAAGCTCAAATTGATAAGCAGTGGCTGGAAAGTTATAAAATCATCTGTGAATACAGTAGTATCCATTTTCTGGAGTCAGCAAACACGTTGCAGGCTGTATTTACTCTTGACTTCTTCCAGAAAGGAATTTGGGGAGGCAGAGTGGAATGACCTAAGCAAGAATGGAACTAGGGCGGAAGAGCTAGCAAGCTGATCTCCAGAGAAAGCTGTGGGACTTCGATCCTACAGAGCCAGGATCTCAGTTTTACATCATCCTCTACAGGAGGGCAGCACAGAGAGTGCAACCTCTTTCAGTTTTACCTCTTTCTTAATGATTCTTTGACAAAAGTCTGTGGTTGCTAGAAGCACCCACACATTTTCTGCACCAGATTTTTTCTGTATCACAGATTTCCCCTTGGAAGCTCCCCATCTGCTTGGTGTTGAGGGTCAGCCCTGCAGAGCTGGGGGTACTCTAATAGTATGGTGGCATAGCGCTATTCTAACCTTGAACTTCTTCATGGCATTCCTGCCACATTCCCCTTCTGTTTTTGAAGCTGAGGTTTGTTTTAGCGTTGCAGTGTTGGAGTTAACCTTCCGGTGACTTGTTCTGAAGGCATTCCACTGCATGTGTTCATACGTCTGGACGACATCATACCTTGAAATCCGTATGACTTATAAAGGAGCTGATCTTGGCTAGAATCATCTCATGTGGGGATTTTCAAAGAACTTGCATGCTTTGACTGTATGATTGGAAAGTGCAACGCTCCTGTAATGATTAACAGCAAACGGTCAGGTTTAAGGGTGGGTCATTTGCTGTTGGTTCCTGTGCTTGCCAACACATGATACACGGGATCTTGTGACTGTGTTAACTCCAAACATAAGAGTGTTTGTTTGCGTTTACATCACATCTTGAAATGTATTGATGTGTAGAGTAGTCAGGTAACCTCTAAGAGCAAAGAATGGCCGTGGTTAGGTCACTGTTCAGACAAGGCACTGATATTAACCCTTATGAACCTGGTTGCTTCTGTGCCTATCGCTTGGGTGCTGAAAATTATGCAAGTTTTTTGGAGGAGGTGGGAGGGAAAGGCAGAGAGTTCCTGGCTCCTGAGGGGTTGGGAGAAGCAAGTTCTTTCGCTTGTCTCCTACACAAGGTCAATGTGTTGGATCTTCTGACGTGACTGCCTTTGTGCTGGCTCCTGCCCCATCCTGTGATGGGAATGAGGGAGGACAGCCTGGCTGAGGGAGGAAGGGAGGCTAGAAGCAGCCTCGGACAAGAGGAGGAGCACCCGGTTGTGGAGATAGCTGTGGGAGTGTCTGAGGCTCTTGGCTTAATATGCAATGCAAGGCTTCCTCTGTGCTCAGCAGTCCCTTGTGGCGTTGGGAGCGGAGGAGGGAGGTTCGTGTGGCTTTGCTTCAGAAGTAAAAGAAATTGCGGTGCACAGAATTTCCGAGGAGGAGGCTGAGTCCCTTGCAGCCTGGGCAGGCCCCACGAAGCTGTCACAGCAAGGCCCAGGGGCTTCTCCTCCTCCCTCACCTGAGGCCCTGGGGCCGTTCTTCCTCCCTCGCCCAGGCCTGGGCACAGCGCTGAGCTCTGGGGAGAGCTGCAAGCTGAACACTGCAATGCAGAGGCTGGTTGCAGAGACATGCAAACAGGGATCGTGGAGAGGAAGAGAGATGGCAGGCCTCTCCTCCTACTGACTTTTCCCCTATCTTAGGGGAAAAGAGGAAAACAAGCCTGAAAAATCCAGGCCTCTGCACTGTGCAACAGCCAGGGACTGACTGCTCTTGGGCCCAAGTGCTGGTGCAGCGAAAGCCCAAACCTGCAGACTAAACACAGCACCTCCTGTTTACATCTCGTGGGCTGGAGTGGAGCGTGTCCAAGGTGGGTCAGGCCGGGCTGAGCAATGAGCTGAGAGTGGCTGGCTGCAGCGGCCGCTTAGCGGGTGACAGGAGTTTGGCAGGTCCCAGTGCCAGCCCTAGCAGACAGGTGTCCGTATCACCACCACAGCTGGGGCCTGGCAGGAGCCCTTTTAGCAGTCTCAGCAGAAAAGGCAAAGAGTCATTAGACCACGACGATTGTACGCCCCATTTCTGTCAACAGTCTTTCCAGGTCACGTTCGAGACATGTTACTAGGGGAAGCCTGTCCTGCTGCTGCCCGTGCTCTGGGGATGATTAGATTATTTCATTCTCCAGAGCTGTCAAATTGGCACCTTTCCCAAGTACTTGGAATTTTTTTTTTTTTCATTTAAGTAACATTTAATTAGTTCTAAGAAGCTAAATTCTATTAAAGGTCTAAGCATGTCATGCTGGTTTATTTCTGAACTTCTTCCACTGTGTCATGTATTGTTGAATAGGGAAATTGCTTTCTCAGAAACATACAAACATATTCAAGAAGCCCTCCTTGTTAACACTAGACTCCTGTTTATATGCTAGTTACCGTGGCAAAGCCTCTGATGTGTAACACTTGCATTAACATTACACATGATCAAAGGCTTCCGTCCTTCTTTCTTCCGCTCCCCCTTCCCCCAGCTCTGTGACAGCAGTGTCCCCATGCCTCCTGAGCACCCCTCGTCTCCTCTCCTCTCCTTCCCGAAGGGGAGGTGTTCCAGATGCACAGAGAAAGGCTGGGCAGGAGCTGTCTGGCCCGGTGTCAGAGGGCTAAGGATGCTGATCATGCAAACAGACTCTGACATTAACTGCCCCACAGAGACATTCGTATTCGTAGTGGAGCATCCGAGGTTCTGTCTGCGCTGTGCCGAGCGTGCAGTTCGTCACAGATCAACCTTGTTTGTCTGTAAGCCTACCCAAAGCAAGGTGAGGTTGTGTGCTTGTGTTCTCCTTCCCTCCCTGACTTATGTTCAGGCAGATGATAGAGACGCTCTGTTGAAATGCCTTACTGATCAAACCCGACCCAATAAAGTTGCCTGAGCCTTTAATACATATTAATATTATCCTGGGGTAGTTTGTGTCAAAGCCTGTCAGCATGCATCATCCTTTGGGAATTACCATCATTAAGTCTTTGGTGATGGGAGTCAGGACATGCTTCTGCAGAGCTCCTCTGCTTTTATGTGGAGCTCTCTGCCCGTCTAGCACAAAGCAGACTGTTCTCCCCTCCTACCCTGCTCACCTGGACTGCTTACTCTCCCCAGAGGGGAGAAGGAGGTTTGTTTAACTCTACCTTCAGATAATTTCTGCTCCTGCTGCTTTAGGCAGTCATTGTTCTAGGGCAGAAGATGACATTCAAGTCTTTGATCATGTGCGACGTACATGTTACGCATCAGATATTGCTGCAAACTCTGACATACGAGCCCATACAGTGCAGTAAAAACAAACCTATCGTTAAAGAGTCCTCGTTAGCTGCAAAATCAAGCATGCAGAATTTAAAAAGTATCTGAGGAACAGTCTCTGCCGCTCAGCCTTGCCCTTGTTATGGATGTGTTTTTCAATACCATTTCTCATTGAATGTTGGGATGCATTTTTTACAAGGTATGCCTGCCTCATTCGGTGCACAGGGTTGCAACGCGTTTTGGGGATGAATCAGGAGCATAGAGTAAGGTAGGCTCTCGCCTGCAGGACTTCCACATCGTTTGTTTGTCAGAATTAGAAGGTGTGTAGTGAATGAGGCAAGTAATTGCAGAAAACTCACAATAGTCCCTTGGTGAAGCCTGTTAAATGTTACCCTGGAGAGCTGGATCCTGCCCCTGCCTCTGTTACTCTGTTCTTTCTCTGTTATTTCCAGATTCTTAAGGTAAAAGATTCCCAAGTGGCAAGTGAATTTGTGTTCCCCACTTTCTGGATGGCCGGCTTGAGTCCTGAGGTCTGATCCCTGTTCCCAGCAGCACCAGAGGCCAGGAGGAACTCTGTGCAGATCCCCCGTGCCCCACAGCGTGGAGTGGGCTGGAAAAGTCTCGAGGCCAGCACCTGCACGCAGTGACCATTCAGACTCAATTTCCTCTTCATTTGTTTTCCTTTGTCTGTTAAGGAAAACCTTCTTCCAGTCATCCTGTGAAGATTAATTCAGTGCTTGCCAAGCATTCCAGCACCACAGATGAACACCAGAAGCAATTTCAGGGAGATATTAAAATGCATTCTTACAGGTCAGGGGAGAGAAAAGAACTCTATGGGGCAGGGGGGTCAGCCTGGGAGTCGGGGACCCACGTTGAACCCCCAGCTCTTACAGGTTTTACTGAGATGTTGTGAGCTTCGTTAGCTCCCTCCCCCATCTGCTGCATGGAGAGGAGTGCTCCCTGCCTCGCAGAAATGTGAGGCTGAGCACGTCAGAGGCTGTGAGAGCGGTAAGGACAGTAAGATTAGGTACTGCCAATGTAATCCGTGCTGGCAGTAGTTGGATGGAGCGTACTAAATAAAGGGGAAGAGAGTAGGAGGAAACGGGCAAACAACTTGAATGATAATGAAAAGAAATGATGACTAATGCTGCATTCAGTGAGCAGAACCATCCTGAGGACTGAGCAGGGCAGAGGTCTTGTGGGAGAAAAACTGCAGGCGATCTTGTGATTACAGATTTGTTTCGTGATGCAGACGTTCGCTGGGGCCGAATTAGCATTGCGCAGGCAGTCTCTGTTCAGCCATTTCCAAAGTTTTGCATGCCCGATATTGCCGGTCTCCGAGTGTAGAGGGGTTTTTTTTCCAGGTAATTTACTCCATTTCAAAACAAATGCTTTTAGGCAGATGGAGGCTGTGGATCATTTGCAGTTGGCACCCTCTGATTCTCAGCACAAGGTCTGCATCTCCACGTGAGCTTTGCTCGCCTCCCATGCCAGCAGGTTTGCAGCATCCAGCAGACACGGTGTGGATGCTGAGGCTGTAGAAAAGGGGCTCCCCTCCTGCCTCCCTGCCCTTTGTGTCGCCTCCGGCTTTGGCCTCTGGTCTGCCCTCCATCCTGTTTTTCTGTGTCTTTGTCTTCCCCTCATCCTGGCCTGTCTCTGCTTCTCTCTCCTCCCCTTCATTCAAGTTGGCAAATTCCTTCTCCTCCTCCTCCACATCGCCTGACTTCCAGCAGAAATGCTGAGAGCGCTGGAGAGTTTCCCTGCCTTGTGTCCTGATGTGCCTGGTGCCATAGCAATCCCTCGTCACCCTGAGGAATGGTCAGAGGGGAAAGTCCTACTTAGCTGCCTCTGCCCCGTGTCTGGGGGAGAGCTGCCTTGGGCTGGGGCGTGCTCAACAAAGAAGGGCTCTTCAGTGCATTTTTCTGTCCTTCTCTGAATGTCTGTGGGCAAACAGTCACTTTCAGAGGCTTCTGGCTTGGCAAAGCATTCTCATGATAGGGAGAAAGACCTTCCTTTGACCTCCGGAGTATTTTTTGATAATCTCCACAGCCCTCCTCCCGAGGGGTAGTTCCAGTGCTTTGCAACAAAATGATTATCCGTGTTTGTTAGCGCCGTCAAAAACTACTTTTTCCAAAATACCTCTCTGAGATAACTTGATTCCTTTTCCCCTAAAACCTCTTAAAAACCAAAAACAAGACATCCAGCATGGAAAAATAAGTTGAGGCTTAGGACAGCAAGGTCAAACTTCTCGTAGAAAACAAGCGTGCCTATAGGCAGGCTAGGTACATGGAGCCCGTGGGAAGCATCCAGCACTCAGGAGCTATCAACATGTGTTATCTATGCTGGCAGTGGCAGGGTGGGGGGAGATTACTGTGAGCAGGGTCATAGGGGACGATCCATTCTTTTGGTTTGGCAACCAAAGTGAAAAATCTGGGAAAGAAGATCAGACCGAGCTCAATCTTTAAATATTTTCAGTTTTTCTAGCTGAAACAAAAGCCTTAAAGAAACCAAAAGCAGAAGAAAATCCTTTTGTGCTGAATGAAACCAGAAATAGAAGGTTTTCTTCAATAAAAACAGCCAAACAACAACAAAAAAGCTAGTTTTGCAGAACGGAGCTGGGGTTGTTAGAAGTTCTGCCCTCTCTAATCGATGTTTGAAGGATGAAGCACTCACCCAGGATATGAGAAACTCATGTTTTATTCCTTTGCTTTTATTTCAACCTCTATTTCTACTTCTCGGCTTTATGGCCACCGCAGCTATAGGGTATTTTGGTTGTTCCTCAGCTCATCCAATTGGAGTTGTTCCACATCATATAAAACACTGAATTAGTCACAGAGACAGAGAGCACAAGGGAATGACTCTGTTCCGGTAGAGTTAGGACATTCCCCTGGAAATGAGCACATCTGGTTCTTCTCTCTGCTGTACCACATGCTAAATCATTTATGCACATTGGCATGATGGCGGCAGCAGAGGTTCAAAGCAACCTTTGTAAGAGCCACTCTGGTGCTTGAGATGCTCGCCCAGAAGTGGCAGCTATGGGTCCAGTCCTCTCTTGAAGAAGTGGGGATTGGGATTTGGTCTCCCCAGGTCTTCCCACAACACTCCCCCAAACCCTACAGCGTTATCCATTTCTGTTCTTTTTTCTATCGGTCTCAGTTCACGAGACACCAGGAGAAACTGACATTAGAAGTTGAAACATCCCTTTAGGTCACTGCCATCCTCTCTGTATCAGCTCTCCAGCAGCATGCTCTCTAGTGCTTTGTCCAGGCTAGTTTTGGATGAGTCAAGTTCTTCTATCCTGAAGCCAGCTGACTATCCCACAGCCTAACACCGCTCCCTTGCTACTCAAACTACATTTTGGCTACTTGGTAGCAAATACTTTCAGCATTCCCTGAAATGCCTCTTCTTCCTTAGCATTTTCACTCCGAAAGAATTGGAATTGCCTGTTGTCTTGGCTCCCTTGCCAGCCCTCTCCAGCTGAGCCAAACATATTTGCTGGAAGCAGCGCGGTCTGCAGGATGGATCTCGTCAGGCTGGGCCTGGGACTGGGACTGGGACTGGGAATGTCATGGAGAGATCCCACAAGGTCAAAATCTTTCAGCGTCATCATATACTTCCTCTTCTGGGATTGTAACATCACAGTGTGAAGCAATAGGGTCCCTTAGGCATCTGCGAGCGCATGTTTTTCCTGTACAAGGAGGGGTTTGAATCTCCTGGAAGAGCAACAATGGAATTTCCCATCAAAGGTGACTGTCGCAACGCTGGTACCTCGGAGGCTGTGCTGGGGCGTACAGGCCTCTTCAGACGGTGTCAGGGCTGGGCATGACGTAGAAAGACATAATGACAAGGCTGGAGCCATCAAAGCAAGGCAGTGTGAAGAAGGCCAAGGGGAGAGCTGGGAGATGGGCTGGGGGTGCTGGTGGCACATGCCGGGGTTTGTCGGTGACGTCTGATTTCAGGGGGAAGCGCTGACACGCCTGCGCTAAATTTTTGCTGCACTGTCAACAGGAATTAATCTGAAACATTTTTAGGGCAGAGGGCTCCTAAAAGCTGCTGGGTATTTGCAGAAGTAACAGATGACATGCGGCTTAGGGTACGGCTGCTCCACCCAGCCCAGGCACAGCACCTGTACGGCTGAGCAGGGCTGAGGAGGGCTGGGATGATTTACATAGGGCTTTATTGCAATGCGTCCCCACCTTCTCTGGCTGAACTGTACGAGCCAGCTCTGTACTAAGTCCAGATCTAATAAAACATTTATTTTCTTTGACAAACCTGCTAGAAAAGCAAGTGGCGATGTTTAATGCAAACAAAGCACTAGGGCAAAGTGTGGGATCATTCGGTTTTGTTTCTAGGTAGGCAAGAAAATGGGTATTATCAGTAAAAGCATCCATGCTTAGTTGTCCCTGGGCTAATCACTTGTGTTTTGCCCTGAACAAAGCACGTTCCCTGAAGCTGGGCAGAGCTGCAGCTCTATTCCTAGCTCAGCTGGTGAGGGTCTGCCTAGATCAAAGGTGTGCCAGCTGTGCCGGGCTGCCCACATTGGTGTGAGCTGTGGTCCCCAGCAGCCTCTCCTGCACTGAGAATTTCAAGTCCTCGTGGTAGAGCTGAACCCTAAAGTGAGAGAGAGATGGGGTGTTAGGTGTGGAATGGTACCTGTGAGCTGACTATAAAGTCTTTAATGTTTTACTAAGCACAGGTTGCTTTCAAAGTCAGCCAAACTGGTCTTGAGCCCCATGACCTTGTTGTTAGATCTCACCTGTTCTCCTGCATTTGCAGCTGCGTACCGTAACGAGCCACGGTACAGGTTCCTCAGCTATCTGCGGGTATGGAAGCTTCAGCACAAGCTCCTTCACTTGACCTGCAGCTGAGCCCTGTAGGTGAGAAGTAGGTTTCAACGGGCTCAAGTGGGATTTACCACGAGAGGGAGACATCATGCTCGCAGCCAGCACGTTCCCTGAATGCATGCACCTGAGTGGGGCTGCTAGCACGGGGTTCTGTAACGTGTCTGGGCACATGCAGCTGTCAGTGGGGCAGAGAGAAGCCAAACTGTAAACCTTGGTTGTGCAGTAGGTACCTCTGATAGAAAACAGGAACTCATCTGCTGGGTAGCCATCATCTTCCGAGCATCTACAGCATTGCTGACATTCACAGAGCACGTGGGAAATGGAGGACGAAGCTGCTAGCAACGAGGTGGCATCTGTCTGGGCCTCTCTGGGTCAGGTCACAGTGATCCTGGTGCGAGCAGGACTGTGCAGCACCGAAGGGAACGTCCCAGATAGCCCCAGCTGGTCGGCGAGGCCGTTCCCTGTGCATACTGCAAACAGCCGTGACAAAGGCTGAGCTGCACCCCGCAACCAGCTGCAGCAGGCCAGGCTGGCAGGAGTGTTTGCACAGAGCTGTGAAAACACAGAGCTGAGAGCACCCGGCTGCTGCAGCTCCAGGGGACGTCTGCCGCTGCTTGAGAGAGCTGCTTTGCTTCCTCAGCACTGCCCAAGAGATGTCACGGGAGGAAAGGCTGCCTCTGTGATTCGGATGGCTTCATTTGTCCTCCAGATTGCAAAGACTTTTCCCCTAACTGCAGCTCTGCTTTCCTTTGGGGAGCGAAAAAGCTGCTTCATCATTACGATCTCTGTGCAGTGTCCTGTTGATAAGATCAGCTAACAGCATCAGAGGAAAACTCTAGATTCAGGCCTGAAATATAAAGTGAACAGGGCCTATTTGTTTAATTTGAGCTTCTAAGGTTTAAATCCCAAAGGAAATTAAATTAGGTGCCTAGAGCAATGGCAGTCTGTCATGTTTATTTGCTGGGAATGTCACCTTTAATATCATGCACATATAACGTGTGTGTGTTAATGTAATGGGGTATCATACTGTGCAGGAGCAGGCATGCTACAAGAACTGGAAACCTGAAATATTGTGAGGGAAGCTGAGATGGGATTGGATTTATTCTTGTCCTTCCCTGTAGGAGCAAAGGCTCACCAGTACGAGGCTGTTTTGCTGATTGCAGGTGTGGATGTCAGCCTGATCTATGAGCAGACCTTAATGCTCTTGGGCCATTTAAATTGGGCCACTTCTAAGAGGAGAAATCTGGATGCGAATCCAGGATCACTGTGCTTCTTGCTTCAGAGCCCTCTTGGCAGCTGATGTGCTGGGCACGCGTGCCTTCCGCATCCTCAGGAGAGCTCAGGAGTGCTGCAGGTTCCCTGGGCTCTGGGACCGGCTCGCTTGCCCGTTGGGTTACACCCACCCACGCTTTGGAGATTCCCTTCTGCTCCAGGAAGGAGGGCAGATTTCCCTGGGTCCATGGGCTGGGAGGCTTTGGGGTGTTTTTTTTCTGACTCAGGTTGTCGCTGGCTGCCGAGGACAGGCTCTGTGTGACACGCTGCGTGAATGTCACTGCAGCGGTTTGTCACTGAGACGCTTGCCCTCCACCAAAGTTAACTGTCTATGCAGGGCTCACACAACGACACTGCGAAATTTTCTCAGCCTGCTCCAGAGCTCCGGCTGCCTTTGCCCAGACCCGCAGCCACAGTCCGTGAGACAGCTGAGCTGCAGGCTGCTGTCCCACTCCACTTGTCAGACCCTTCAGGGAGCCCGTTCAGCTCACTAAATCGGTGGAATTTGTTGTTGTTCTTTTTACAGCTGGATTAACAAAATCCACTGAGAGGGTGTCAGGGAGCTGCAGATGGGCTCAGCCAGCTCAGAGGATCACATCCCACATTGGTGCTAGCCGCAGTGCTCCACGTAGGCTTGTCCCCACTCTGTGGGTCCGTGGCTTGGCCAGGACCTGACCAGTCCCCCCTTCCCTCTCTCCACCCTGTGTTGCTCACCCTGCCTTGTTTTCCAGCAGCAGAAGAGCAGCTGGCTGCCTCCACACGTGGTTCCCATTTCTCCCCTGCCTCTGGCACCTTGGGAGCGCCCAGGGGTCTTCCTGCTACGCTTCTCTTCCAGTCCCCCTGCCAAAGCTGTGACTCCTCATTCCTGCTCTCTCACCCATCCCAACCTCTGGCATTTTTGCTCATCCGTGGAGGGCTGAATATTCATTTCCTCCTTGCCTGATTGCTGTGAATACCAATTCCTCCTCCTTTTTCCGGCTGCTCTGTACATCCTGATGTCTGCCAAATTGTTTTCATTCCCTCGCCCCATTGCAGGCTGCACCTCCGCAGAAACCGATCCGCTCCGTGCAGAGCCCCAGCTCCCCACCCAGCTCTTCCTCCTGGGCTGAGCGATCGGGTTGCCCTCCTGCCTCTGACTTGGACAGCCAGCTTCCTCCTTCTGCAGGCAGTCAGCAAACGAGTGTCTCCAGTTCCACAGGCGGACAGTCACAGCCTCCTGCAAGGAGACTGCAGTAGTTTGCGGTGGCACTGCGCGTTTCAGTGCAGTTTCTCAGCTTGCCAGTCTGCAGATTGCTGCCAGGTTGCAGAGTCCTGTCCAAAGCAGCAAGCTGCTGGCTCCTAGCTGAAGCAGGGTTTTTCCAGGCTCAAGGTGTGATCAGAGGGGCCCAATGGAACTGCCTGCATCCATGCTGAGCAGCTCAGCCGTAAACCCTGGCCTGAAGCCTGCTGCAGGTTGAAACTAGGCGAGGAGGGAAACGTGATGGAGAGCGGAGGCTGCAGCTCTCTCATCCTTTGGGAAATCAGTGTACAATGGTGGCAGGGGTGAAGGCAAGAGAAGTTCAGACACATCGTAGCTCTTGGATCTGAATTTGCTGTTTTCAGATCAATTTTCTTACCAACCAAAGGAAGAAAAGGAGACCAGAGTGTTCCCTTTCTTCCTTCCAATAACCCTGCTGTTGTTACCAAAACAGAGACCAGAGGCTGCAGCCAAGCAGCCCACGTTGTCCTGGCACCGGAGAGCTGGAGGCATGGGAGGTGGCTTCCTGCAGGGCCATGGGACAGCCAGGCTGCCCTTCTTCCAGAGCAGGGCAGGAGGGGACCGGGTGAGGAAGGGGCCTGCGGATGGTGGCTGCTTCAAGGATGGACAGCAGTGCCAGAGGCAGAGGAAAGGGTGGAGCGAAGGAAGGAAAGGAGGAGTGGTGGGGAAGAAACAAACTTGTAGGCTGAAATGGGAACAACGTGCCAGGTACCGCTGCAACCCAGCTCCCAGGAACGCTGCTCTGACGTCCTCATGGTGCGTGGGGACGTTGGCCCCGTCCTGCATGGCATCTCCACTCCGATGCCAACCCTGCTGGCTGCCGGGAGCTCTGGTCTTTGTGGGTGCTGCGAATGGAGGCAGAACGTGTCTGCTTCTGGCTGTCCCGTGCTTTCTGAAGGAGAAAGCAGGTTTCTCCCCGTGAATTCCTGGAACTGGTTCCCCACTGTGCCTCTGCTCTGTGTGACTCGTGGTCTTCATGGAGCCCTCAGATGGGGGCTTTGGCTTATCAGCAGCCTCTTTCTCAGGCTACTTTGTGTTTACCGTCCTGGCAAGGAGTTGTTAGGGCCCCCAAGAGCTGTTGGGATCCTGGAGCCTCAGCTCCTACCATGGGCACCTCTGGGATCACCTCCCTTACAGAGCGCTCAGTGTGTCCCATCCGTGCACCAGCTCTGCACAGGTTTTAGGCTCTCCTTGTGCTGTTGTTTCCAGTTTCAGCTGTAAGCTTCACTTCAAGGAATCAGATGAAAGCAGCTCTGTCTCCCACTGCCTCTCTGGTAGTTGTTATCGTGACCCCTTTTCCTCCTTCCCTACTCCGTCTGTCTAAAGCCGAGCCTCTAATTTTAGACTTGGGAAGATAATTGAGGGTCAAAAAAGATTGCTGTATAATTTTAACATTTTTGCAGTGGTTGAGGCAGGAGGCAAAGTTAGGAGCTCCGTGCCCTCAAACCTTTGTGTTGCAGGAAAGAAGGACGCGGGGAAGGAGCAAGCTCAGTCATTCTGTTGCTTGGCATTTAGCTAAAACTAGGAGTGCAAAGGCATAAACTGCTGTTATTTCCTTTGCAGATCCTATTGACCGAAGAGTTCGTAGAGAGAATGCTGGAAGATTTAGAAGATCTGAACTCTCCAGAGGAAGTAAGGCTGCGTCGTTCCCATGTCCCCATGTGTGCCCCAGAGGGCAGTGCCACGGCTTGCCCCATCCCACAGCTTGCTGTGATCCTCCTGGAGGCTTTGCCTGCCCGTCTGCTGTGGGCTAGGGCACTGAGAGAGGGGATTGCAAGAAATGCAGTGGGTGAGAAGGGAGGTGCTGCGTATCCTCTCCACCAGCATCATTCGCCACGCAGTATCTGAACACCTGACCCAAAGTGGTGCAGCCAGGTGGGAAGGTTTGCCTCCACGCTGTGGGTAACATCCTCAACAGCACCTCCTTCCCCACTTGCAGAGAGGCTGAACGCAGTGGCAGCACATTTACAGCTGAACAACCTGTCCTTGGGGGCCTCCTTTTTTTGGTTTGGGGGCATTTTTATGTCTGCTCTTGGCCTTCTGCTGCCTCTGCAAGTCGCTGCATGGCGTGCAAAAGACCATCACCAGCCTGGAAGTGTTACAGCAGCAGCCGAGGGAGCTTTATAGAGCTTTGCTGTGCGGTGCTAAACTTCCCCTTGCCATGTGATCTCTTCCTGGGGAACATTTAACACCCTGTCTCCCATGCATGCCATATAAATATTCTGCCTGACTTCAAAGAGCAGTGGCAGAAATGACATGTAATATTTTTAATCCCATTTTTTACAGCTCCCTGCAGACTCTAAAGAAACTTTCCTTGGCTTGCAGAGCAGCCCTCCCATCCCTCGCCCAGCTCCCCTCCCCCCAGGAAAATCTCAGGGCTCTAATTGTTTAATCCAGAGTTGATTTAATGCCAGGGTGTTCTTTGCTGTGAGAGTGAGGGGAGCACACTGCTGGCTGTGCAGAGACTTTCAGGCCAGCTTTTATCCAGTTAAACCTAATCCAAAGCTCATTTGGGCCGGTGACATGGAAGCCCAGGAGCTCTGGGTCGGAAGGCCCTGTAGGCAGGGCTTGGATGGATCGCATTCCTCTGCGGCGAGGCGAAGGCAGTGGGCATGGCAGCTCCTGGCACAGCAGCCGGCCCCGAGTTACTGCGCCTTCGCTAAATTAAAAAGTGCAAAGCAAACCAACGTGAAGGATGGCTTCTCTGAGAGGGTTGCTTTGGAAGCACTCCTGTTTATGAAAAGGAAAACGCTTGAGATGAAATGCGATCTTTCAGCATCCGGATTCCTCCAAGGATTTGGAAGTAGCAGGATCCCGGTTTGGGCCAACTCAAGGCATTCCTGGGCAGCCCGGGTTGGTTGCTGGTGGTATTGGTGTGGCTGAACGGAGCCCCAGCAGGGCTGTGGGGAGAATCCTTCCTTTGCTACACAATGAGGCACTCATGTTACCTGAAATTATCTGAGTATCCTCAATATGTTTTTTACATATCCTTGCCCTTGAACCCAGAAGGATCCATCCCCTGGGCTGTATGGGACCACTGGATTATGTGTTGCGAGCTATACGCAGGGACTGAGTTAAAAAAACCAACCCTAAGTGGAACTTGGACTGTTTATGTTTCCTGGAGGAGAAAAAGTAGAAGTTCCTGGTAGCCATTATCCTTAAGCAATCCTCCTGCCTTGCCCCCAGCTCATGGGTCAGACCCAGAACCACCAGCCTGGCACATTGAGGTCAGTGGGTCCCGACTGCAAGGTGCCCCTGTGCATAAGCTGTACACAGAGCAAGGTCAGGAGCAGTTTGTAGTGCTGCAGCCAGCCTTGCTGCGGACAGATGGCTGGAGGGGAACTTCTCTAGCAGGAACCTGCCACTGGGCGTGCAGTAATGTCCTTCAGAACGGGGCTTTTACAGGAAGGACATCTCATTGGGTAAGGATGGATGATCGCAGGTCACTTTTCCCTTGCACCAGCTCTCTAATGTACACAGCAGCCCCTCTGTTGCTTCCAGCACTGCTCAGAGAACCCTTGCAGGACCACTGTGTTTATTGTGGTTCTGAAGCAGCTACCTCCAGGTCCTATGATCGCTGCTGGGGTGGGATCCCAGCGAGGTTCCTCCCTGGGAGTGCCATGGGGGTGTCAGGGATAACCACTGTGCTACGCTGTGAGTGCAGCAGAACTTTAAAACCAAAACCATCCTGCAGAGTGGTTTCCAGAGTTGTCCCTGATGTGTTCTGGGCCCTCAGGATGGGCAGTGGGGTTGCCTGAAATGCTGGCCCAGAAGTGGCTGTCATCCAGCCGTGGATGGAGCAGCTCTGTAGCCTAAGAGAGCCTCAAACAGAGACGGAATAGATCCAGTGCCCATGTTGCCACATACAGATTTGAAGCCTTCCCTAGCTCTGCATCCAGAGCATTTGCATTTTTTCGGACTTCTTGCACTCTTACGCACGTCTTTGGCAGCTCAGCAGTGAGAGCAACATTGAAATGACACAGAGGGGGAGTGTGCCTTGCTCCAGGAGCACACTTGTCAACCCACAGCTGTCCCCCAAGCTCCTCCTGCTAAGCACACATCTTTCGGTGCCTGCCCTCTGCACAGGAAGGCGCTGGGAGGGCCTGGCCCACCTTAACCCTTGCAGGGCTGTTGATGCCTGGGAACAGCATCATTCCTCCCTGCAATGGTTCAGTGCCACCCCCAGCTGCTTTTGAGAGGTCTGTGTGAATGCACGGACCCTGCTCAAACGTGATTGTGACGGGGACTCCTAGGAGCTCAGTCCCTAGGTGCTCACCTTTGGGATCAGAGATGTTGGGATGGCTTTGCAGCCTAGGGGGAAGTGTCCTGCAGCAACATTAGGACGAGTGGGACACGAGTCTTGCGTTGTTTGGGAAACATTTGCCAGAGACACTGCTGTGTAAACCAGACTGGGGCAAAAATCTCCGTTCCCCGTGCTTCAATCAATGTTTGCAAAACAGCCTGAGCAGCTGAGTGCCTGCGTGAGCATGAGGCATTGTGCGGGCGCTGCGCGAAGCCTTTGTGCGGGCGGGAGGGGCTGGAGCAGGAGTGCTGCTCAGGCACGCTGCCCCCCCGCCAGGGCTCCCTCCTGGGGACAGTGGCCATCTGCAGACCCTCTCCCTTCTGTCCCCTGGCAGAGCTGTGCTAGCTCCTGCACACCCCGCCCTGCACAGGCAGGGCTTTGGAACTGCCAGCATTCTCCCTCTGAAGCAAAGCGGGGGCTCTGGGGGGGAGGTGGAAGGAAAGAGACGTGGTCAAGTGGAAGGGGAGAAAAATGTCACTTGTGTTGTGAATTTTCGATGAGATCAGAGAGGGGAGATGGTGATGGGGGCAGCAACCCTTCAGAATCCATCTGATGAAATAAACAATGCTTGGGCTGAAATCTCGTAACTTTACTTTGGCAGCTGAGGCACAGGCCACATTATCTAATGTCCACTGCTGTCCAAAACACACTGATGGGGAAATGTTTTCTTAGTGGCCTCTTGTTTTAAGTAATAATAATAACACAGGGCTGCCTGCCTTTGTGACCATTTTGGTTTTTTTTTTCTGTGGATTAGATGGTGGTGATATACATTAACTGCTTCTCTGTGTTGTCTTACAGTTTAAACTTCCAAAGGAGTACAGCTGGCCCGAAAAGAAACTGAAAGTCTCCATCTTGCCAGATGCTGTGTTCGACAACCCGCTGCATTAGAGCTGAATTTCACCCTCCGAACAACTGGGAGAGCCAAGTTACTGTCCATTACCCAGTGACTCACAGGATAATTAATGCAGTAAAAACTCTGCCTGCAAACAAAAGAGTTTGCTGCACAACCACTGCAAACAGAAGAGGAGCAACTCAGCACCAGCCCAGACCGAACTGAGCCCTTTCCTTTCTCCTTCCCAAGGCTGAGCTCTCTGGGAACAGCCTTCGTATGTGTGAGTGAGAGTGAGAAATATTTAACTATGAAAATTAGCAGTAAGAATCCTTTCTCTCTCCTAGCTACAGAACTCTGCCTTAGCCCAGGGTGTAGGCGCTCTGCACGCCTGTATTTACACATGCATTCTGCCAGGTGCGAGCCTATAATCCATGGATTAAATGTTCTTTACGTGACTCTGGAGTCCTTTTGTTAGCCAAACTTTTACTGACTGCAGAACTGTTCTTCCATGTGCTATTTTTTTTTCTTTTCAGAAACGGAATGGTATTTCCCCTGTTTAAAGGAGGCCAAAAGCTCACATGCTTGAAACTGAACAGATTTAAAGATGAACTTTCTAGTTCAGTCAAGAAAAACAAACCCAGATCCTCCCTGCCTTCAAATTAGGCATGTTTTAAGTGTTGGTCTTGGTGCTATTAGCTATGGTATCGCTGCAAACAGAGGCAACTTTATTCTCGCGCATCCTGTCCTTGCGCCTGAACCCCAGGGAAGGTCGCAACCCCTGGTTTTGCACAAGCAGGAGGAAGAAAGCTACCGGGGCGGGGGAGATCTCCTGTTTACAGTCTGTTTATCTTTAAAGAGATACTGTCAAGTATTTTTTCCTTGCTATTGTACAGGATTTGTGAAGCTAGAAAGAACCATTTGTTCACAGGGACAACTTCAGCAGCTCTGCAGAGTCCAGAGGGCTGCTTGAAAGCACACGAAGTGGAGATCTCTGCTGCCCTGGCAGAGCAGAGGGGAGACTCAGCCTCAGTAAATGCAGCTGTTCTTGTTCCAACAGGGGTTGTGCCTTAGCACAGCTCCATTTTCCCCTACAGCCTTGCAGCGGTGGTTCTTGTTGCAGCTGGTGTCCCTCCTTTTGGGAGGATTTGGACCGTGAAGCATCCAAATCAGTTCGAAGAGGCCCTTTCCTGTAGATCCCCTTGGCCTCCTGCTCGGAGCCAAACGTGTGCAGAGGACACAGTCTGCACGGTCACGGTGTGTGTCCGCATTGCGATGCTGGCCCCTGTGGATGTGCTGAAGCAAACCACTGCAGGCTTTACCCCCTGCCGCTGTTGCAGGTTGTTCTCGATGAATATTCCCCCAGCCCTTCTCTGCCCATTGTCTTTTGGTGGCAACTCTTCACTCCTTGCCAGGGGAGGTGCAGCTTTCTCCTCCACCCCTTTCTGCTGACTCTCCTTGGCCGTTTCTTCTTCCCGATTCATGTGCAGTTGCCGTGTGATCTTAATACAAGTGCAACAAAAGCTTTTAACACTTAACTCCCCTGATCAAACAGCCAAGTCTAGGAGGCCTCTCAGTACCCCAGGCTTGGTTTTCTGTTTGTTTTCTGATATAATTTCTTCCTGGCACAGACAGCTTTGATGTTTTTTGCATATATTTGAGGCTGGTTAATGCTGGTCAAGGAGCAGAGCTAGGAGCCACAAAGCTTTCCTTGGACTTGCTACAGAATTCCTCTGTGGCCTCAGGCAAGTCACTCAATGTCTCTCTGTGCAGAGAGGGTGATTATTGACTAGAGGGCTGTAGGACCTACCGAAGCATGCCAGGGTTTGCAGGGAAGGCCGTGCTTTGTGTACAAAGTAGTATTTGTATTATTATAATTGTTGTTATATTATAATTTAAGGCAGGCCAAATGCAGGGTCCAACACTGCTCGGCAGAACCTTCCTTTCTGCAAAGCTACGAAAGCAATTTACATGTAAATGAGTTTGTCATTTTGTCTGAACTCAGCGGATCATCTTAAAATCCTGCTGCGAAAGAACAAACTTTCAGATATCTGCATGAGCCAGCCAGAGTGATTTCTGTGCTGTGGCAGACTGCATTCATCCGTGGGATCTCCTGGCCAGTTTTCGTTGTCCTGGTTCTCACTAAGCCTGCACAAGCCTTCTGCAATCGAGATGCATGTCCAGGGGACACTGTGGGCTAGAGGACAGCATGAAAATGTACCAGGCCAGCTTCAGAAATGGTGCAACCAAGTGTCCCATCACAAGATAATGAACAAGCAGACGACTGCGGTGGTCAGAAGAAGGGCAAGGTGACAACGGCAGTCTTGTCCTGAAGCCATCCGCCAGCAGTAGCCCCTGGACTGCTCTGGTGCAGGCTTGCTGGGGGTGCCTGCAGCAGAGCTGGCCCGTCGCCACGATGCTGGCTGCTCTTCCTCCTTTCCAGATGCTAGCTCTCATTAAAAGGAGCTTAAAATCCGCGTCTTAGTGGAGAAGGGACGTTTGGAAGGTCAATGGTTGCTGTTCCTGCGGAGATCAGCACGGGGCAGAGAGAAGTCCAGCAGACCCTCTGTGAGCTCTGACCCATCTGGAAGGCTGAGGACTTCTGCCCTGTGACCTCTGGGAGCCTTTGCAGCAGGGCAGGCTGCTCCTCCAGGCTGCCTCGTGCTCCACTTCTGCCTATGCGTATGTTTTCCTCTCCGTATTTACTCTCATCAGACGCTCTGGGTTGGGTTTTCATTGACTTCAGAGGGAGCACACTGAATGCATTTGAAAATCCACCCAGTATCCTTGTGTGTGTGTGTATTTTTGTTCCATGCCATGTATTTATATATAGTTCTGTGTATTGAGTTATGAACAGGTGGCATGCCAGAAATCTCTATTTCTGAGACACTTTCTCACAGATCTTTGCCAGTAGCCGGATAACAATTGAGGGGAAGATTGCAGGGGAAGTGAAATCTTCCTTTTTAGGCTAAGGGGAAAAATATTAGACAAATGACTGCTAAAACAGAAGAGTCTGTCTTATTGTTAGGCCAACTATAAGAGAGAAAGTGGTGAAAGTCAACCCTTAAGCTCCGAGGCCATGCTGCTGCCTCGTTAGGGTGATCAAGAGTAAGAAAGTTGTGTGTTACTCAGCACTGTGAGGAGCTGTGCACCCACAGGACCTCCCCTCCCCTCATTCTCTGGAAGTTTGCAGCCATGCCAAAGGCTTACTCATTGGCAAGTAAAGGAGATCTCGAGTTTGGATGTTTTCATCTTGGGGCAAGAGGACATGCCTGTGTGCGAAGGAACTGGAAAAGAAACTTTTGTATTTTAGCAAGCAGATGGTTTTAAAAAGAGAAACACATCAGTGTTAATAAATGCCATGGTATTTTCTAGCCCAAACCTGCTGAGGTAGTAAGTCTACTGGTGCTGATTTTTTTCTAGATTGCGTAGAAGGTCTGAAGCAGGATTACATGAAACCAAAGCCCGTGAGGCGTCTGTTGTCTAGAGATAGCGATCTGGATATAAATGTCAGTTTAAAATAAGTGGGTACAGGTTTTCTCTCTCCTGGAGAAATGTCATGGTGCCGGTAGGTAGGGGTATTTCCAAAGATGAGGAACCTTATGGCAGACCTGCAATGCCTTGAAAATCCAACATGTGACAGCAGTTCTGGAACAAGGGAAGTCCCAAAAGCCAGAACTACGTTCCTTCTCAACTTTTGCTTAAAAACAGAAGAAAGCTCGTGTAGTTTCAGTGTGTGGGGCATGACCTGGGCAGAGCAGTCAGTCTTGTAGCTGGAGTGACTTACAGTGGTATTTTCAGTGGCTTAGATAGGTGGTGCCTGCTGTGTGTGATGTCTTTGAGGATGGTGATATATTGGTTTTCCTGTACGTAGATTTGCCAGCAGTGATGTGAAATGATATTCTGAAGCTCCTCGCTTGAAATATTCAGTTACTCTTGGATGGCTTTTGAAATGACACCATCGGGTCGTCGAATGGCCTTGGAAGAAGTGGGGGTTTTGTTGTTTTTCATCTGCGACCAGCAGAAATATTTAGGGGGTGTAGCTTTTAAAAAAAACTAGTTGAAAGCAGCGCTTGGCTTGGAGGGGACAGATTGCTGGGAGCGGCTGTGTGCTGGAGGCAGAGCAGCTTCCCTTGCACCCACAGCTGAGGCCTCTTTGAGGCAGTGCAGCCCTGGTGGCATCTCAGCAGGGTGCAGGGCAGCCAGGGACCAAAGGGAAGAGCACTGAGCTGCAGAGATCCCTGCAGACCTGTCCTCGTGTCCGTACCAGGACCCACTGAGGTCCTACATGGAGTAGGGAGCTGGCTGTGCGTGTCCCGCTGCACGTTCACACCTTGGCCTGTGCCCATCGCTTGTGGTGTGGGCTGCGAATGGCTGTGTTAGCTCTGATGTTAAGCTGGAGATGGAGAACGACAGCGCAGCTGCTTCTGAATCGTTTGGTTTTTTAATGAGCATGGGGCAGGGAGCGGAGCTTTCGCTCCACTGCCCCTCACGGGAGCCCCCAGGCTGGTCGCTGGGCGAGGATTATTGCTCACCCAGCATCCATTAGCTTCATCAGATGTCCCCCAGCTCCTCACAGAAACCTCTCTGAGCTGCCTCGCTGAAAGATGTTTGGCTGGCTGCATGCTTCCCAGGATGGGTCTGCATGGGGTCTGTCTGTCTGTCCTGGGGGTCACTCCCTCCTAGGCGAGCAGCCAGAGCTCACAACCCACTTTGCAGGCTTGCGTCTGGTGGGGACAAGGCAGCACCACGCCAGTGGGGAGAAAACCTTCAGGCCAGAGGAGACTTTAGACCCATGTGTCCCATTTTCCCTTAGCCAGGACACAGCCCCACGCCCCGCAGTGCTGGGTGGAGTCCTGGGCTTCAGCCCTTGTGCTGCTGCTGGGCGAGACCGGGGCTGCTGCCAGCACCGGGAGGGCCCCCGCATCCCGGCAGCGTGATCCTGTGCGAGTGCCCTCCCTCAGACCCCATATTGTGCCTTAATTTTCCCTTTGAGCGATGCTGTGAGGGCAGGCGAGCTGTCAAGCAACCGGGAATCCCTCTCTGTGCATCTGTCCCCATCGATAAAAGCAGGCTTGCCCAGAGCTTGTATCCAAAACAAGCTCCACATGCGTGTTTGCCAGTGGAGTTCACATCCCAAGATTTTAGAGCTGAATTTAGGTCTCTGGGACCATCACGGTTTTTAGCAAGCTCCGTAGCAACCTACTATTTTTGTAACACTTTTTTTTTTTCTGTTGTGCGGTGCCTGCTTGTTCTCTTTTTTTAAAAAAAAAAAAAAAAAAAACTCGTGTTCGACGTGAGTCCAAAATTTCAAGCAGTGGATAAGCCTGAGGCTGCACGGGTGTTTTGGATTGGTGCCCCTTAGGCTGTGGGCCTGCCTGGGAGGTGTTTTGCTCTTCTTCGTCTGGGCTGCGGCCCCCCTAACGCTGCTGTCAGGCCCTAACGCTGCTGTAAGGCCCTAATGCTGCTGTCAGGGCCTAACGCTACCATCAGGGCCTAGCACCACTGTCAGGCCTTAACGCTGCTGCCAGGCCTTAACCCTGCTGCCAGGCCCTAACGCTGCTCTCAGGCCCTAGAAGGCCGCACTGGGTGGCTCTTGGCCCACGAGCACGGCTCTGGCATGGAGGGAGGCCTGCTGCGGCCTAGAGAGGCCTGCTGCCGTCGGCTGTGTGCTGATCCTAACGCCGCGTCCCCCCTCTTTTAAAAAAGAGGAAGAGAGAGGAAAAGAAGCGGCCTCTAAAAGCTGGAGGGAAAATTCCCTGCCGATTGTTGTGTTTTGCAAACAGCGCTCTTTTCTCTCGGCCTGTCCCTCCTCTCCTGGCGAAGCTGGAGATCAAAATGGCCCCTTTGTTCCTGTCCCTGGGGCCCAACCGCCACGAAAGAGCGGCTCCGGAAATACTGAGCTGCACGCGCGGCGAGGGAGGGAGGGACCGCGCCGTGACGGTGCGGTAGGTCCTACATAAACACAGCGTGTTTGGGTGGGCACAGCAGCCCCGGTGCAGGTCCCGATATGGGGCTGGGTGCCCCTTTGCTCCCTGGTTCCGCAGCCCTGAGGCAGCGGGGACCTTCCTGGTGTCCCTGTGCTCAGCTTTGCTCCAACCCCGTGGGGGATTTCAGCCCTTCAGAACCCTTCTCCTTCCTGCCCGTGCTGGGCACCACGCC
The DNA here is from genome assembly GCA_013396635.1 of Penelope pileata. Lineage (NCBI taxonomy): Eukaryota > Metazoa > Chordata > Aves > Galliformes > Cracidae > Penelope > Penelope pileata. The sequence continues at coordinate 266,296 of WBMW01003367.1, forward strand.
GTGCCTCTGTGTCCCCACGGGATGGAGGGTTTGCTGTCAGCGGGGACACGCGGTGCTTTGCATTTCGGGGGTTTCTGCACAGCCCAGAGCAAAATTCCCCAGGGGATGCATGGGGTGGGACCTTGGGGTGGCCTTTCTCCCCCCCTCCCTTTCCCTCCCCTTTTTTTTTTTTTAATAAAAGACAAGAAGACGGAAAGCTAAACTAGCAGAGGTTTTTAAATATTTTATATTAGTTTCTAATGTAAATTCTTGCCTTGTTATTGCAGTGCTGGGTGTGTTTCCGCCTGCACGTGACTTTTGTAATATTTTTGTGAATCACTAAACATTTTCTCCTCCCGTGTATTCTAAGTGCATTAAAGGTATTTGCATACGTGTCCGTGTCCTTCTGTGGGCGCTGGGCTGGAGGAGACACCTGGGAAAAACCAGCCCTGGGCTCCGGCTGCAGTGATCTCCCTGTAACCCGGAGCGGGTTCGCTGTGATCTCTCTACGCTCCTCTAATAAATTCCTTTAAGGCCGGAGAGGGGAAGGCTGCAAGGTGGAGGTGGGGATGGAAGGGATGTGCAAGGAGCCGGCATCCAGCACGGTGCATTTTGCTCTTGCTCCTCCAGGGATGCTGTTCAGCCCCCCCTGCACCAAAGGAAGCAATAAGCAGAGGGTGGCAGCTGGGTCCCTCGCCCCAGACCCCGGGTGCCATCGGCTTCCCAGGCCTGGAAGCGCTGCCCACTCGGACAGCCCAGCATGGCGTGCAGGGAGCCCTCCCCATGCAGTTAATCATTGAAACACATCAAGGCTGTGCAGGGAGATAAGCGGGGCAGGAGGGGACCCTGTGGGGTCGGGGAGAACCCGCGGTGTCCCTTTGTATGGCACATCCCATCCGATCCCGTGTCTGACCCCGAATCCCATGGGACCCCACCCTGGGGTGCCCCTCCTGCCCGCACCCTTTGCCCCAGCCCCGTGCCCCCACGGCCTCTGCCCAGCGCCGAGAGCACCTTGGGGCGGTGAATTTAATTAAGGTTTCTGAAAAGCGGTGTCTGGGAGCCCCTCCTGGATCTGCGGCTCTGAACTTCATTAGGAGCGGTTTGTTGCTAATAACGCCGGCAGCTCCTCTAATTAATAATGGAAGGGCTGCGAGCAGATGCCAAGCCAGGAGAGGGAAGGGATTTGTTTGTTTATTTCTCTCTTTTTTTTTTTTTTTTCCACAGTGTGGAGGGAGGGCTGAGGCTCATTTCCCATCCCGAAAGCGAACAGCAGCACCGGGGGGACCTTGGCAGGCGGGAGGATGCAGGATGGGGAACGGGGAGCATCCCCACAGCCAGGGGCTCGCGGTCCGGTGCTGCTCCCTGCCCACCCCATGTCCCTGCAGAGCCCACGGCACCGTGTGCAGGTCTGGGGCTCCTGGAGCCTGTCCTGACCCCACTCCCCATGGCACATCCCAGGTCATGGGGTGTTGGGGTGCTGCTGGGACACCTGGCAGGAGAGCAGTTGGGGGCCAGGCTGGTTTGGGAAGGAGGAATTGAACCAGTGCTGGTGGACTGGAGAGAGAAGGGAGGGATTTTGGGATCATTCCCAGCCAGGAGGGCTCTGCAGACGCTGGGTGCCCTCGCTCAGGTAAAGGCACACGTGTGTGCCCCAGACCCCAGGAGCGAGTGGGGACAGCACAGCAGTGACACTGGGATGCTGCTGGGGTGAGGGCTGATTGCAAACAGCAAGGAGCTGGGTGCACTGCTCACCGCGGGATCAGCTCCAAACGCAGGCACCGAGGGATGGGTTTTACCACGAAAATTGTCTGAAGCATCCAACAAAAGGGGAATCAGCAGGGAAATGAAAGAGGGGCTCAGGGCCGTGCGGGGCCGTCCCCGGGCTGTGTGCTGGCAGCGGCCTGGCAGCACCGCGAGGCGTGGGGAGCACGATCAGCGGTGGGAATCCCAGTCATTGCCTTAAAAGGAGATTTTGGGGACGCTTTTATTTGACATTGTTCCCTTGTTATTCAGCTCATTGAGAGTTTTATTTCGTTATTTGCGACGTGCCGTGAGGGGGCTTTCGATGCGCTCCCGCAGAATTAGCAGCTACGGCCGAGGATGTTCCTGTGGGTTTGGGGGCCAGAGGAGACCTTTCAGTCATCCCGTTTGACCCCGTGTTCGCAGACCAGCGAATTTCACCCAGTTACTCTCGCGTTGGGCCCAACAACTTGTGTTTCTGATTGAAGCGTGCGTTCCAGCAACACATCCTGTCTTCATTTGGTGACTTCAAGCGATGAAGCATCCACCACTGACTTCCCCTCATTGTTTGTCCCAGTGGTAAAAACACACACACGAGGGAAAAACCCCACTGCCGGCTTATTTCGGATTCGGATGTGCCTGGCTCGCTCTGAACCAGGGAGCCTGTCCCAGTGCCATCTCCTTTCATGATCACAGCGTGACAAGGGGACACCAAGGCACCCGCATCGCCCTCGGCCACCCAGGTGTAGGTGAGCAGGGACAAACCCCGGCACCCCCATTAGCCTGCCATTAGCGAGCAGCTCAAGAGTTAATAAACTCCCAACAGATGTGACCAACATGTCAAGACACGAGAAGTACGTGGTGTGGATGTTTATAAGTACATCGACAGCAGGCATTCATAAAAGGTTATAAACCGTGGTAATAAGCAACCCATCGACTTGTTTGGACTCTAACACTTGATTAACCATTTATTAAAACATGCAGTAATCATTTATAAGCCCTAAGTGGGACCGGACGTAACGTAGGACTCTTTGTGTTCGTGGGTGCCTCCACAATCCCCTTTATCCCCGTGTTGGTGGCTGAAGGCTCGTTGTGGCCATGGAGTGCTCCGTCCCCTCTGCGTGGGAGCCCCCAGGTGTCCCTGTCCCCACCAGGTGCAGGGTGGGACCGTGGGGGACCTGGGATGGGGATGTGAGGGGTGAGCCCTCACCCCTCGGCAGTGATCCCTGCTCCCCATGGCACCCAAGCCAAGCCCTGATGCGATGGGTGGTGGGGAAACACCTCCGACACCACGGATGCTTCACCCTTCTGTCAGCAGGACCCTCCTTGCTGTTTGCCATCACACTCCTACTGCCCTCAGACAGGCCGTGTTTTCCTTCCTGGTGTCCTAACGAGACCTAAACCCATAATTGCTCCCATTACACAACTGGGATTGACATTTTATTAGCAATGCTTCCTGACCTAATTTACGCTGATACCAGCGCGCTCTTCCCATGGCTGTGGGCAGACAAAACCCTTTGGCTTTGGAGCTCTGCAGACCCACGGGCTGCGGGCGAGCCCTGCCTTGTCCGTGCCTCAGTTTCCCCGGCCACACCGAGCAGGGCTGTGGGTTTCCCAGTGGTGTGGGGCACAGCAGCAGCAGCCCTAGGAACACTCAGCTGTTCAAAGGGAGCTCGGTAGCAGCACGGCGGGGGGCTTTTTAGCATGCGTGTGATGCCGGGTCATTTGGCCGCAGCCTGCTTTAATTGCACGGAGCGTGCAGAGAAGGAAGAGGGAGGCTGAGAGCGGCTCCGGAGATGATTGCAGAGGGTTCACCTCAGCTTGGGCAGCTGCCACGGGTCATGCCCTGCTCCTGCAGCCCTCCCATCCCGTGGGATGCGAGGTGGCCTTGCGACACAGAGCAGGGTGTATGGGGAAAGGCTGCAGGGAGGGACGGTGGGGCCACCCATCCCGTGGGTCAGGGCAGCGGGATGTGGCCTCATGGGTGCTCGGTGCCATGGGCAGACACCCAGGAACACAGAGCTGGGGTGCACCCACGGCTGCCCCAAGAACTTCTGCAGCATTCTGCTGGGTCCCATCTCGGGGGAAGCGAGGAGCCCGTCTTGCTGCCAGTCTCCGTCGCTCTCAAAAAAGGAAAAAAAAAACAGAAANGTTTGTGGCTTTGACGCAGTTTCCTGAAAATCCTGCCTCATCCTGCCAGGGGCTGAGCGAATGCACATCCCGGCCCTCCACGGTGGGGGGAAGAGAAGGAGAAAAAGGCAGCGAGGGAGAGAAAAAAACCTTTGCCAAACTGGCCTGACCAGAATGTGACACAAGAGCAGGAAATGAGTCACTCGGCAGGGCAGCTGCTCGCAGGCATTTCCATAGAAAGAAACCCCACCGGGCAGGGGAGCCGCACACCCCGCTGCCTGCGACCCCGAGTGGGGAGCATCGCCCGGCACCGCTGCCTGCAGTGTGCTGGCAGCCCCACACCTGGCCGGGCACCTGGGGGTCCGGCCCCAGGTTTGCTTTTCCCACCCAGCGTTGGCCATTCCGCCCTGGATTTGCCCTGGGATGAAGCAGATCCCCAATACTTGCTCTGCCCCACGTGTAGGAAGCTCGGTGTTATCTCCGCAGGAGGAGCCCCCATTGTGCACCCATCGCATGGAGGATGCTCTCCCTACAGAGGATGTTCCAGCACAGAGGATGGGAGGATATCCCCAAAGATTCGTTGTGCACACACATAGGGAAGCCGTGGCAGGGAAGCCATCCCTTTCCCAGCCCATCACACCTGAAATCGGTGCCAACAGCCTTGTTCTCCAACCGGACCAGTAGGATCCACCGCCCTTAATAGCAAATGTACGTCCCCATGGCCCTCTGACACCCTGTGGGGCGACCTCCAGCTCTGTGCTAAAGCCTTTCATTTAATTTTCAGATAAACCAGCACTTGCAGGATTGCTGGGGGGGAACGGCGCAGCCGGGCTGTGGGCATCGGGGTTTCCATCCCCACCACCATGGCCCCATCAGCACCGTAGGGGTGTGCTGGGTCACCACGCTGTCATTATGGGTTGTTATTTGCTCTGATTTGCCCTGGGGCAGCGCTTCAGGAGCGGGGTGTGCCAGTGTGCAAACTGCAGGTAGGGGCATTCCCCATCCTGAAACGTTTCCCATCAAAGCATAAAGTGAGAGGGGAAAGATGTAGGCAGAGAAATGGGATGGGGAACCCCAAATCTAAAATGAAACTGAAGGGAGCCGGTACCCATCACTGCCTCCTTAATGGGTGTCTCTTGGCAGAGGGGTCCTGAAAAGGAAAGCGTGGAAGGACCCCGAGCACCTCAGCTGGGAAGCATGGTGGGATGCTCTGCGGCACCGGGGAGATCAGGATCTGTGGCTGCAGCGGGGAACTCCTGCTCCATCCCCGCCAACTGTTCCAAAGCCATTTGTGACCTCCTCGCCAGCGGGAAATGGCTTTACACCAGCACCGTGCTTTATTCCGGGCACATTTGGGGCTGGGTACGTCGCATCCCGCACAACAGCTGCGGAACCATTTGGTGGGAGAGCTGTTACCAGAGACACCTCTGTACTGGGGGGGGGGGGGCGG
>WBMW01003367.1:278112-288153 GCA_013396635.1 Penelope pileata
TTTTTGTTGTTGCTGTGGCTGTCGTTACGGCTGATGTTCGCTGCGCCTCGCGGATTCGCGCTCCTCATGACCTGGCACAAAGCTGCCGCTGGCTAGGCTGAATTTTGGCCCTGCTGTGAAATTTGAGGATAGGCAGGCAGGCACCAAAGGTGTTGGTTTATGTAGGAGAGCTGCAGGCCTATTGTGTGACCTTGGCCATATCCTTAGAACCTCCGTCGCCGCGTTATCTTCATTTCCCATCCCTGTGATGGGAAGCTTGTCTCCTTGCCGGGCGTGCTGATGGGTGCTCAGCTCAAAGCTGGGCAGCGGGGTGGCTGAAGGGTCCCTGCTGTGGCTCAGTGTCCTTGTGAGCCAGCTGCAACAGGGGAGAGCCCCTGGAAAAACAGGGCTCCCAGCTCTGCCCTGCGTTCACATGGGTCTCCAGTGGAAATTCTCACTGAGCCATGTGAGCAGGAACGTGGCTGCATTGGCTCCCAGATTGGGCCACCTGTGTGTCCCCGTGCTGCTTGGGCTCTGCTGGTGATGGCTTCCCACATACTGAGGTTGGGCATGGGATTCCTGGCTGGTGGAGCATCACGCTTCCCTGCCAGCAAGTGGCCGTGAGAGGCTTGTTCCATGCCTGCCTCTGTAGCTCGCCTCTGGGAAGCTCGTAACTGAGAAATGAGTCAAAGTTTGGAGGCTGCGAGCCTCGTCCTCCACCCGCTGTCTGGCACTTGGGTTATGGGTGTGAGATCAACCCGGTGGCCAAGGCGGCCCCAAGAGCCAGGGGACTGAGCGTGCTCTCTGAATAAACTGCCCTCTTCCAGCCCACCTTGGTGCTGGGCAGAAAGGGGCTGGGAGCTCTTTGGGGATGGAAGCAGTCCTGAGCTCGTGGCGCTGGATGCTGCGCAGACCCGCAGAGCCCTGGCTCGCAGTTGGGTGAACTCAGAGGTGCAACCATAATACAAACAGTAAATAAAATATGTGGTTAATCTTTTCTTTCGTGGGCGTATAAAACGCTTACCTCCCCTTCCCCCTTGTGAGATGTTTTCTCCTTTGTTTCCTGTTTTTGTAGTGCTTAAAGAGGAGAGGGAAGGAAAAAAAAAAAAGCCAACAACCCACCCTCTTTTTTTTTTTTTCTTGACGTTTTATTTGTGTCAAGGTTTCAAAACGAAACATTTTTTCCTTCCATCTTTGCCTGTGCTTCCAGAGCCATGTGCCTCCTCCTTGCTATTCCTGGGCATGGGGGAACCAGGGTTAAGTGTTCATCCAGTTGGAGGTTGCATCCGGATGGAGGAACATGTTACCTAATTTTTTTTGGTTCACCCAAAAATGGGGAAAAATACATTGCTGGGGTTGGAGCACAAGTGAGAAGGCAGCAGCCAGGGAAGGATGGTGCAGAAGGGGCTCACCCAGACATTTGGGTACTGCTGTGGTTCTCCTACCTGTGTATGGGATGTGGCTGACCGAGGCCGGGCACGTCCGAGCTGGTTGCACCATGCTGAAGGTGCCACCAGTGGAATGGGGGTTAGTGAGGGGCTCTGCTGCTTTGGTGTCGTTTCAAGGCATAGGGACAGCTTTCCCCTGACCTTGCTTCCAGCACCGTGTGGGAAGTCATGAGAAAATTCCTCTGCCTTATGAAAATCCCCGCTATTTTTGAAGGGAGAGGAGGAAGGCGTGCTGTGATGCTGCGCGAAGGCATTCGGGAGCCTCCTGCAGGGGTGTGGGGCAGGGCCCCCGGGTGCCTCAGCTCTGGGCTTGGATTTTGTTTCTTGGCAAGCTCAAGTTGGGCATGGGAGAAAGGAGAGGTGGTATGGCTCAGCAGCTCTGTTCTCCAGAGGAAGATGGCCCCAACTTTTTTGTAGTCGATGGCTCTGACACTGGATTCCCCATAATGGTTCGGAGGGGCTTTGTCACATCCCTGCCGTGCTGAGGGTGTGAGCTGGCACCTGGAGCCCCAGAGCTGGGGGTGGGGGGTCGGCTCCCCGCAGGCCGCTGCCATGAGCTGCTGTAGGTTGATTTACTCTGGAACAGGTTTGGTGACTTGGATTTTTACGGGCTTACTTATTTTCCAGACGACTTGTTTATGAGAAGCGCGGCATGCGGCCCACTGGAGGCATTGTGAGCGCCGCTGCCCGGGTTCTCAGGCATGAATTTAGCTCTCCTGACTGTAGGTGGTGTGGGCTGGTGCCTGGCAGGCGTTCCCCACAGCTCCTGGAGCACACCTGGTATCCCCACACCGCTCAGCATTGGGGCCTGGGGAGCGGGAGCCGTGCAGGCCCTGCCTGCAGCCCGGAGCTGGGCCTGCTGTGCCCCTAGATCCTGCCCGGGGCCTCGTGCCAGCGCCGGGCTCAGCAATGTGACTGATCATGGTGCCCCGGGACGCTGTCAGCTGGTCACGCTGCCCTGATGAGGAGCGACTTCTCAGGCCTCAGGCAGCCATGGAGATCCCAGCACCCACCTAGCCCAGCTTCCCAGCTCGCTGCCATTGATCTGTCAGGCTCTGCTGTGCTTCGTTGTCAGGGGCAGCGGGGAATTTAAGTTCAGCTGACAGCGACCTGTGCTGCCCTGGAGATCTGGGGGCTGAGCCACCCTGGTACGAACTCATCTGCCAAGGAACAGTGGGGCTCTGGTGCTCCCAGGGCTTTGGCTGAACTGGAGCGAACGCTTTGCCCCTCCTGGGGTTTGGATTCAGGGCTTTTCCCTGCTGCTTTCCTGCTGAGCTTGAGCATGTTCCTTGCCCTCATCCCCTCGAGTTACCAGAGGTTGCTTGCTCTGGACCCGCAGCCACAAGCACAGAGACATCCGAGGAGTGACAGCGGCGGTGGAGGACGCGGGCACCCAGTGCCTGCGGTGGGAGGAAGGAGGCAGAGAGGAGGAGTAGGGGCTGCGCTGGAGGATGCTCTCTTCCCACAGTGGAAAATGCTACGTGGATGGGTGCTGGCGAAGAGCGAGGTGGGAGGAGGAAGAGGAGGCTCACCCAAGGGCCTTGTGCTGCTCTGTGAGGGCTGGCCCCAAGGGACAGCCCAGGCACAGCCTGAGCACGGGGGCTGGCAGTGCTCTGCAGGGGGATGTCTCAGCACGGCCCTGCCTTCTGCCTTGAGCCCTGAGGGCCTCGAGGTGGGGAGGTGCTGCTCCGCTCCCCAGATCAGCAGCTGTACACCCGGCTTTGCTGGGCCCACCGCAGATCCTTGCTTGAAGCCTGACCTGCAGTGTTTGTGTCGATGCCACGTGAGCCCTGGGGCCTTCTCCTCTTCCTTCCCATTCTTCTCTTCCCCTCCCATGGCTCTGGTGAAGCAAGCTGTCCCCAAAGCCACGATGCCCAGGAGCCACCGGCGATGGGCCCCTGCCCCTTCCCGCACAGGGCAGGGCTGCGGGGCGGCGGAGGGCCGGGAGGAGGAGGCCGATTTCCATCTCTCACAAAGGGCACAAGCGATCAGATTCGTGCAACTGCCCAAGAATAAAGAGGCTCTTACATCGCTGGCTGCCCTGACCTCTCTGCACTCTGTTTGAGGGGACAGCGTGTGACCACACAGGGATTTCGTAGCCGTGCTTCGCAGGAAGGCAGCGGGTTTTCTGTCCCCAGCTCTGTCTGCAGCTCGCCCTGCAGCACGCTGCCCTAGTTTTGCTCGTTACCTATCTGCTTGCTGGAAATCTTGGTGCACGGCGGTCATTTTTTTTTTCTTTCCTTCTCTTTAATTTCATGTAATTTTTTTTTTTTTTTTAATCTGACACTGAAATGGGGCTGAGAGCAGCAGTGCTTCCAGAGCAGGGACAAAAGTAACCAGGAAACACAGGGCAAGAGAGGAGGGATCGACACCGAAACAATGAAATAGCCAAGCAAGGAGAGACTGAATGCTCAATAGCACAAGCCTTTGCAGAAATGCCTGGCTAGTGCAGCATTTTATAATCAGCTTCTGTGCTGGGCTGGCCTGCACCAGTAGTGTGATGGGGGAGGAATGCTTTGAATTAGCTGCATGCCAGAATTAATTCTGTCAGAATTCAAACGTACATGTACGTACAGATTTATAAATAAACACTTGGAGCTAGATTCTGCTTTGCCACGCAGGCTCTGGGGCAGAATCTGGTCTGGCCTTGCTTTTTTTTTCTTGGAAAAAAAAAATTGCTGTGGATTTGCCTGGTGACTTTGTCAACTTGCTGTGCTTGTCAGCAGCCTGCAGGCTCGGGGGTGCTGGCGGGTTGCAGGAAGGGGGTGGCTGGATGGTGTGTGTGTGCTGCAGTACCCAGTGCTCTGCACTGGAGCTCTTTGCTGGTGGAGAAGGTGAGATGGGAGCTGTGGCTGTGTGGCAGCAGGGCAAGGGGTGTCCTCCCCTTCCCTGTGTCTGCAGGAGGAGGTCTGGTGGGGCACCCAACCCTCCTTCACCCAGAAGGGCTGAAGCCATCGTGGTTGGGAACGGGAGGAGACGTCTGCTCCCAAACATGGAGGGATGGGTGGTTCTGAGCAAGCACGAGACGCTGTGCGCACGCAAGAGCTGTTACATATGTCCTCCAGATGAACTCTGGGAAGAGGTTCCCAGTGCCGGATCCTTCCTGATAAGGGCAGCTTTGGCCCCTTCTCACCAGGGGACCGTGCTTGTTCTCTTTCTGCCTTGCGATCTGCCTGTGGTGGGAGCGTGAGCAATGTCACAGCAGCACCCTGGAGCCGTGGCTTCTACATCCCACGCTCTCAAAACGGTCCGTTTGCTGGTCCCGTGCACCACATCTGCCAACAAATAATGAAATTAGCATGAAGCAATTTAATTTCTCTGCCTCTTCTCCCCCTCTCGGTGTTCTTTCCCATACCTTTCCTGTCTCAGATCCCTGATCTGTGGCCGTGCTTGGGGGGAACCCGTCCCCGGCGCGGGCTGGAAGCGAGCAAGCTGTGGATGGCTCCAGATGAGGCAGTTGGCAGGGAGTGACGTTCCGGATGGCTGTGTCTCTCTGAAATATGAGTAACCGTTGTCAGGCCAGCCGGCTGCAGGACGCGGTGCTGGGGAGGGCTCAGCTGCCCCTCTCCTCCCTCCCCAGCACGCAACATCCCCCGGTCCTGCTCGCCTGGATGGGTGACCCTAGAGCTTCATCACAAGCTGGGTGGAAATTCCCCTGTGTCCTAATGGAGGTGGCAGCTTCACCCAAACCCTCGCTCCGGTGGTTGTTGTGTGGCTGTCAACCCACGTCCCCCGCGAAGCCGCTGTCGCTCCCGGTGCTTTGCTGCCGGTGGAGCTGAGCTCCGGGCTCCGGTGCTTGGCTGCATGCAGACAAATATTGATCATGCGGGGTGCCGGGCGGCTGTTTTTGTGGCAGGGCTCCTGGGTTTTGCTCCTGGTTGCAGCGGTGGTTGGAAAATGCAGGGGGGCTGCAAGGGGCTCGTGGGGGCACAGGGCACTGCCATCGCCTCCCTGGGCTCCCTGGAGGGAGCCGCATCCGCTGGCTCTCGGGTGGGAGAGGCCTTTCCCTGCAGGTGAAACTCCTCTGCGCTCAGACAAAGGGATGGGGGTGCGGGTGCCTCCCTTTGTTCTCGTGTCCTGGTGCACCAGGCAGCAGCCCCTGACGCGCGGCTCTCGGGTGGATGGAGCGGAAGAAATACGCCGTGAGGTCCCCGGCCCCGGCGCGGTCCCTTTGGGGAGGGGGCTGCTCCCCCCTTCCCCTCGTTCCCTCGGGTGCTGTCAGGCCTCGTGTGGGTGGGGGTGGCCGGATCTAGGGGGGATTACTGCAGCTCTCCTGCAGTGTGTCACTGGGCAGCCATCAGAGGGTTTGGTTGTGGGATGGGGGCAGGGTCTGCCCCAGAGCGGAGTGGGGTCACCTCCGGAGTTGTTTTGTGCTCCTGTCTCTGCCTGCTGGCATCTTGCAGGGCATCCAGGCAGGGGGCTGGGAGTGATGCCATGTGCATCCTGCAAAGCCCCCCCCTCTCTGAACCCAGCACCCACTGAGCTGTGAGCCCAGAAAGTCTGCGGCCGCGTGGAGAAGCAATCCTGGGAGCTCAGGCTGGGTCTGCTGACACTGCTCCTGCCTGGGTGCCACGGCCGCAGCACTGGGTTGGAAGTGGCCCCTGCTCACAGCTCTCAGCGCTGCCCTCGAGACCTTGCTGGGCAGGGACCCTGTGAGCTGCCCCCACCCCAGTGCCTCTGCCCTTGGTCCTCCCTGGGGTTTGCTTGTGGCTGCCGTTATCTGTCAGCGTGCGCGGCGCTGATCTCCATTTATCAAGGTGCTTCTGCAGCAATCTAATAAATAATAGCGAGGCGACGAGCGAAAGCCGAGCCGTCATCGACGCGGTCAAGCTGCCCGCTGGAGCGTTCCTCGGGAGATGTTCCTCCTTCCCCAACACAAGGCGCTGGCTTTGCTGGAGACAAAGACAAGAAGCATCTGAGAAGACAACCTCCACGCTGCCTGCGGTGACATGTCATTGCAGGGCAGAAACTCAAGGATAGAGCTTCCCAAAAGCTGGAGGCTGGGACCTTCTGGTGGGTGGGAGATGGAGGAATTGGGCGGTGGGAGCCCAGCCTGTACCCCACGCAGCCCATGGGTTTCTTTGTGGGTGCGAGCTCTCGGGACTGGTCCTACTGCTCTAGAAAATGGCAGCACGGCCACAGCTGGAAATGGCTCCTCCGGCTGCACCCCACAGCGCTGTCCCCATCCCACGTGGCTCCGGCACATCCCTTAACCTTTGTGCTCCACCGCATCCCCTTTAAAAGAGGATAATGCAACTGAAAGAGGGAAGCTGGAGGCACCTTGGGCTGCCAGGCTTGATAAAGTGCTGCTGATCTGCTGGAGACGCAAGGAGCCGGGTTTTGAGACGGGAGATCAAATGCCAGCTCTGTCTGCCCTCTCGCTTCCTCGGGGCCGCTCTGCTGTGCGCTGAGCCCCACTCAGCTCCACATTAGCACGGGGCTGCAGAGCCAAGCTCCGCTGCACCCGATTCTGCAGCGCTTATGTGGGGAGAGGGTGGCCAGCAAAACCCTGAGGTTCGGGTTGGAAGCTGAGCCTCGAGCACGGCTCGTGCAGGTTGGCAGCACCGAAGCCGAGCAGAGCAGATCTGAGCTCCCTGGAAGGATGGAGCCGGCGGGGTCTGAGCTGCTGGGCTCCGGTCTCCCATCAGATCTGGAAGATAAATGACACCTCGGGGGCTGGGGATCAATAATGTCAGAGGCTGGCCTGTAATCAGGCGAGATTAAAAACCAATGACAGGCATCCTCCCAGGAGCAGCAGTCAGCACAGTAAAGGAGCACGGCGGGGGTTGCATCCCACACCCCCTCCCAGCGATGCCCCTGACATTGAGCAGCTCCTGCAGGTCCCCTGCACCATCCCATCCCCTGTCCCATGAGCTGGGGATGTGGGGAAGACAAAAGAAGGGCAGTCTGGGACCGGTGTGCGGAGGTGGCTGCTGCTGGGGTGGGTTTGGGGCTGCTCCTGGAGCGGTGGGTGCTGTGGGTACCGCCTTGTGAGGATGCTTGGTTTTGGGGAGGGGATTGGAGAGATAAATTTGGGGAGTGAGGGCTGCTGGTGGCTGTTGACTTTGTCTCAGGTATGTTTCTACTTGATGTTATCTCTTAACTGAGGCCAGAAGCACGTGGGCAGGTGATGGGCCGTCGCGGTGTGCGGCCGTGCCTGTTTTGGGGCCACCTTCCCATGGCGGGCAGCGTGAAGGAGGCTGAACTCATTTATTTGCAAGAGCAAACGACAACAAACTCCAGCCCCTTTTCCCTGTGCATCCTTCAAGGGCGCACACTCCATCAGCGTGCTCAGGCTGGGAAATGGGCTGTTTCCATTCCTTCCCAAGCACAAGGGCGATGAAAGGAGAAAGGGCCGTGCCCGCCTCCCGACGCTGCCCTGCGTGCCGGAGGTGCTGGCTGCCTTTGCCCTGGGCTCCTCTTCCCCTTCCTCCCCCCTCCCTGCTAGGAAGCCTGCCCGTGGTGTGAAGTAATGCCTGCTGACACCGCACTGCGCCGGGGGGCCTGCACCCCTTGGGGCTGCACGGGGTGGGTGCAGGGTGCAGTCTGCCCTTAGGAAGCTGTGCTCGCTCACAGCTCTGGGGGGAGCGTGGACCCGTGGTCCCTGGGGGATGTGGGCCTGGCAGTGTGGGGTCCCTGCCCACCAGCCCGCTGGGTGCGAGAGCGGGTGGGCCGTTCCGTGTCAGAGCCAGGGAGGGGATTCAGTCCTATCCTTACTCATTTGCAATGTAAATATTTTGATCCCGAGGACGTTGCTGGGAGCCGGGTGTCACGTCGAGGAGCGTGATTCATTCATGCTGCTGCCGCTCGAAGCACAATGAGGCGGCGCTGGGAGCGAGCCCGTGGATTTCCTGCGAGCGCGGCTGAGCCCTCTCTGCTCCATTCCTGCCAGCCACCAGGAGCACACCATGCCCTGTGTGTCTGGGCCTTGCACCTCCAGAACCTGGTGCTTTGGTCAGGAACCTGTGGGCTTTGCTCAACGTCCATCCATCCATGTTTGGTCAACATCCATCCATCTTCTTCCACCCATGGGGCTCTGCCGGCTCCGGGCTCTGCTCCCCGAGCTGGGGCAGTGGCGTGGCACAGGGGCAGCAGGACCAGGGCCCCTCGCCCGTCCCCATCGCGTGCACTGTCCTCGCAGCCAGGTGCAGGCTCCGCAGCGCCCGGATTCGTTCTGGCACCCTCCGTCAGACGGTGTTTGTTCATGCTGCATTTTTCTTTTGCCTGGCTTGTTTGGACACGCACTGGTACATTCACGGCACTCGAGCGGTAACGTGAGTCTCTTTCCCATTAGGAAAGGGGCCAGGATTTGGGGGGCTGGGAGGGCGGCTTATGCAGTAGTTTCTGAGATATTTCCTTCTGCTGCCACACCCTGCGTGAAAGAGCAATATCCACGGCTTCAGCTGCTCTCGCCCGGCTCCCAATGTCTCTCTTTTTAATATAGATTGGTATCATTTTGCATTTTAAAGTAAAAACACTCTGCAAGCTGCAGACAGCTGTCGGTTGGCAGCTTTGTTTGAACATCTGGTGTTGCTGGGCTGCTGTTCAGCACGCTCCGACGATGGGATTCAGCAAGATTATCATCCGGGCTCTCGGGTTCTCAGCAGCCGCCTCGCAGAAAATGGGCGAGGGAGAAAACCCAGCGGCTTCCCTGCGAGGTGGAGGGGTCCCGGCCCTGACGCTGGGGATGCTGCAGGAGTGCACAGTTGGCTTTTTCCTTCCTCTCTCTGTTTTTTTTCCCCTTGTTGGTGCACCGTTGGATCTCCTGCTCCTCTGGGTGGTTTCTGTCGCTGGAGAGCTGAAGCAGCACATTCTGCTGCGGAGCAAACGCGACGGCTGCAGGCAGCAGCGGCACTTTGTTTCTTTTCCCTTGGAGTAGGTGATGGAGGAGCCAGCGCTCGGAGTGAACCTCTCAGCATGTCAAATCCTCGTTTCCAGGAGAGCTGGACTCCTCCTTGACTCAACCCAAAGGCTGAGACAGCCACTGCCGTGCGTCCCGTCCGTTCCCGTGCAAGTCAGGCACTGCCACTGGCACCGCTGAGCATTAAGCAGCCTCTAAGCCCCTAACAGGTTTTATAAATCTTGTTAGTTGATCTGCATTTTTGCAAAGCTCTTTGAATCCAGCCCGCTGGCGCGTAAGTCACCTTGACTTGCCGTGAGGCTCTGACTCCCGAGTCACTTTCAGGCTCCATTTGTCAGTCAGAGGTGCACAAAAAAAAAAAAAGAAAAGTCCCCTCTTATCTTTATTAGAAAAAAAAAAAAAAAAGCTGCCTGGAGAGATGTGGCTGTGCTCTCGTTGGAGCGAGCCAGTAGCAGAGGTGCACGTAAACCTGTTCTGCCCTTGTTGGTGTTGATTTAACTCACCAGTACAAATTAAAATAGCCTTGAGCAGTTGGAAGTTTAACTAGATGGGTTGGGAGGGAAAAAAAAAACTGCCTTGAAATCAAAGCGGAGATTTCTCACTCTGCCCTGAGAGCTTTGTGCCATGGGTGCAGCCAGCCCCATGGGCTCCAGGACCCCAGTGTGGGTGATGACGGGGCACGTCGCCATGGGTTGTCCCCTCCACGCTGGTGGATGTCCTTGTGACTGGGACATGTCCTCGTGGCTGCCACCA
>WBMW01003367.1:297336-340945 GCA_013396635.1 Penelope pileata
GGATGGGGCACGGAGCTGCCCTGGCTCTGCAGGGAGGGTGAGGAGCCAGCAGGGTGAGGAGCCAGCAGGGTGAGGAACCAACGGTGAGAAGCCAGCAGGGTGAGGAGCCAACAGGGTGAGGAGCCAGCAGGGTGAGGAGCCAACGCCGTGAGGGGCCGAGCTCCTCATCCAGAGGAAAACAGGGCAGCGAGCAGCGTTCTGGAGGTTTTATCCTTCTCTCCAGGGTTGGGTTCCTCTGCATTTTCTCCTCATCATTCACCTCCAACGCGGGCTTTAAGGCACCTGTCACCTAGAGACATGGGGACGTGGGCATGGTGGCTCTGGGACACGTCCCCATGCCCCGTCAGAGCCCCCAGCCCGCGGTGCCCAGCGTTGGCCCACAGCCACCAGTTGACCCCGGCGCCGGGGCTGCTTGGTGGCACGCGGGGACACGGTGGCCTCGCCAGGGCCGCGGGGTTGTGCTGATGGATGGCTCTGTCCAAGGGGGAGAGGAGGAGGGGGCCGTCAATAAACAGCTCGAGTTGTGAATGGAAGGAGACGGATTAGGAGCCGGGTGAAAACATGTCACACAGCGGAAAGAAAAATGAGCAGCTGGGCCGGACCAAATTGGTGTCTGATGAAGGACGTGGGGCCTGGTGGAAAAAGGATCTCGGGGCCAGCGGTGCGGGCGGGGGGAGGGTGATGGGGAACAGCTGGGGCTGCACGCACACATCTGGCAGAGTGGCGAGGGGAGAGGTGGCACCAAGCACCGCCCTGCCGGTCCCTTGGGCTGGCACATTGCACAGTCAGTGCTTAACCTCCAGCCTGACCCCAGCAAGGGCAGAGGCCCTGGGGCCATGGCAGCGATGGGGTCAGGTCTCCATTGGGTCTCTGGGTCCCCATGGAGGCCCCCTCCAACGCTGGGTTAGGGATGTACCCAAACGGGGCTCCACTGTGCCCAGGGGTCCCCAAGTGGAGGAGCCGCCGCCTGTTCCACCATTTGCAAACATGCAAATGAGCAATCAGCATAACGAGGGAGAACGCAAACCAAGCTCCTGGTTTGCCACCAACCCCTATTTTTAACCTCAAAAAAGGATTCCAGCTCAACCCTGGGGTCCATGCTCCAGCACCCACACCCCAACGAGTTGGGAACCCCAGGCCCAGCCCAGCCCAGCACTTGGCACCATCAGTGGGAGCCCCTTGTCCCTGCCAAAAGACAGATGCCTCGATGGCACCGTGTGGCTCCCAGGAGCCTTCTTGGGCTGAGGACCCCCCAGAGACCCCACTGAGCTGGGGCACGTGCCCCAGGGCTCCCCCGGGACCGCAGCTCCATGCTTAAACATGAGGGGTATATTTAGACGCCGTCAATTTAAGTTTGCGCATCAACCTTATAAATATGAAAGCCCATCTCGGAGAGATGTTTAAGATACCTCATCAGCCCTTGGAAAATATGCAGGAATATTAATTAGCCAGATTTGGGTATTATCTCATAATGAATAAATGAAGAGACTCGCTGCATAAGATGAAGCGCTGTCGGCTGGTTGGGTTTTTTTAAGAGCAGTGAGGTTCTGGGGCCGTTCTCCCCCTCGTGCTGCGGTGGGGCCAGGCTGGGCTCCATGGGGTGTCCCTGTGGGTGACCCCCATGGTGCCCCCCCAACCCCTCGAGGACTCACACCGCTTTTGGTGCTCCCAGCGATGGCCACAGGGCCCCATTTTGCAGCTGTCCCCATGCCCCTGCCATGAGGTGAGGAGGAAACGTGGACTTTGAAGAGGAAATTGAGGTGGCAGCGGGGACACGGCCACCACTGTCAACACAAAGGTCCCCACGGTGAAGGTCCCTCTTTCAGGGAGGGCTCCCAGGAGGTGATGACCCCTGATTTCAGACCCCCACATTCACTCCTCACTGCCTCTGGTGACGGAGGGATGGGGACGGGCTCGGGGCCCCGTGTCCCTGCCATGCCCAGGATGGAGCAGCGCAGCGCTGTGTTCTGTCCTCAGAACATTGCTTCTGGCTTCGTGCCCTCCTGCCCTCCCCTCAGCTGCCTCGTGCCCTCCATCCGGGCCAGGACGGGAACTTCCCGGTTGCTGTAGAAACAGGGATGAAGGACACACTTCAAACGGAAAAGCCAAACAAAAAATGGCTTTGTGCACTCCTGGCTGGCCGCTGCTCTGCACCGGGACACGGCCACTTCGGGGCCCTTCTCTGGGGGCTGCCGGGGGGGCACAGCGCTGTTGGAGGCTCCTGCTGGATCCCAAAGCTCGCACTGAGCAGTGGGTGCCGGAAGGGACCTTGGGAAGGGGCTTTGAGGGTCCTCATCACCAGCGAGGTGCTCATCCATCGTCACAAGGAGGGATGTGTGGTCCCCAATGGGGGCACACATGGGACCCCATCTCCACACCAAGGAAAGCCGTCTTGATTTGCAGGATTTGGGGCTGAGGGTCAACAAAGTGACATCCAGGAGGTGGCAGAGAATGGGGACACAGATATGGGATTCGGAGGGCATGGGGAAGGGGCAGCACAGGAGTTGGGACAGGAGGGAGTGGCCATTGGGGAGCATTCCTTTGTCCCATCCCACATCCCCAACATCTCCTTGCCTCATTCTGCATCCCCACATCCCCACGTCCCTGATGTCCCCTTGTCCCATCCTGTGTCCCCACATCCCCAGTGTCCCCAACATCCCCTTCTCCTATTTCACATTCCCACATCCCCAATGTCCCCTTGTCCCATCCCATGTCCCCATGTCCTCAATGTCCCCTGGTCCCATCCCATGTCCCTGCGTCCCCACGTCCCCCGTGTCCCCCATGTCCCCCTGTCCCATCCCATGTCCCTGTGNGTTCCCAATGTCCCCAACATCTCCTTGTCCCATCCCGTGTCCCTGCATCCCCAGTGTCCCCAATGTCCCCTTGTCCCATCCCGTGTCCCTGCATCCCCAGTGTCCCCAATGTCCCCTTGTCCCATCCCGTGTCCCTGCATCCCCAGTGTCCCCAATGTCCCCTTGTCCCATCCCGTGTCCCTGCATCCCCAGTGTCCCCAATGTCCCCTTGTCCCATCCCGTGTCCCTGCATCCCCAGTGTCCCCAATGTCCCCTTGTCCCATCCCGTGTCCCTGCATCCCCAGTGTCCCCAATGTCCCCTTGTCCCATCCCGTGTCCCTGCATCCCCAGTGTCCCCAATGTCCCCTTGTCCCATCCCGTGTCCCTGCATCCCCAGTGTCCCCAATGTCCCCTTGTCCCATCCCGTGTCCCTGCATCCCCAGTGTCCCCAATGTCCCCTTGTCCCATCCCGTGTCCCTGCATCCCCAGTGTCCCCAATGTCCCCTTGTCCCATCCCGTGTCCCTGCATCCCCAGTGTCCCCAATGTCCCCTTGTCCCATCCCGTGTCCCTGCATCCCCAGTGTCCCCAATGTCCCCTTGTCCCATCCCGTGTCCCTGCATCCCCAGTGTCCCCAATGTCCCCTTGTCCCATCCCGTGTCCCTGCATCCCCAGTGTCCCCAATGTCCCCTTGTCCCATCCCGTGTCCCTGCATCCCCAGTGTCCCCAATGTCCCCTTGTCCCATCCCGTGTCCCTGCATCCCCAGTGTCCCCAATGTCCCCTTGTCCCATCCCGTGTCCCTGCATCCCCAGTGTCCCCAATGTCCCCTTGTCCCATCCCGTGTCCCTGCATCCCCAGTGTCCCCAATGTCCCCTTGTCCCATCCCGTGTCCCTGCATCCCCAGTGTCCCCAATGTCCCCTTGTCCCATCCCGTGTCCCTGCATCCCCAGTGTCCCCAATGTCCCCTTGTCCCATCCCGTGTCCCTGCATCCCCAGTGTCCCCAATGTCCCCTTGTCCCATCCCGTGTCCCTGCATCCCCAGTGTCCCCAATGTCCCCTTGTCCCATCCCGTGTCCCTGCATCCCCAGTGTCCCCAATGTCCCCTTGTCCCATCCCGTGTCCCTGCATCCCCAGTGTCCCCAATGTCCCCTTGTCCCATCCCGTGTCCCTGCATCCCCAGTGTCCCCAATGTCCCCTTGTCCCATCCCGTGTCCCTGCATCCCCAGTGTCCCCAATGTCCCCTTGTCCCATCCCGTGTCCCTGCATCCCCAGTGTCCCCAATGTCCCCTTGTCCCATCCCGTGTCCCTGCATCCCCAGTGTCCCCAATGTCCCCTTGTCCCATCCCGTGTCCCTGCATCCCCAGTGTCCCCAATGTCCCCTTGTCCCATCCCGTGTCCCTGCATCCCCAGTGTCCCCAATGTCCCCTTGTCCCATCCCGTGTCCCTGCATCCCCAGTGTCCCCAATGTCCCCTTGTCCCATCCCGTGTCCCTGCATCCCCAGTGTCCCCAATGTCCCCTTGTCCCATCCCGTGTCCCTGCATCCCCAGTGTCCCCAATGTCCCCTTGTCCCATCCCGTGTCCCTGCATCCCCAGTGTCCCCAATGTCCCCTTGTCCCATCCCGTGTCCCTGCATCCCCAGTGTCCCCAATGTCCCCTTGTCCCATCCCGTGTCCCTGCATCCCCAGTGTCCCCAATGTCCCCTTGTCCCATCCCGTGTCCCTGCATCCCCAGTGTCCCCAATGTCCCCTTGTCCCATCCCGTGTCCCTGCATCCCCAGTGTCCCCAATGTCCCCTTGTCCCATCCCGTGTCCCTGCATCCCCAGTGTCCCCAATGTCCCCTTGTCCCATCCCGTGTCCCTGCATCCCCAGTGTCCCCAATGTCCCCTTGTCCCATCCCGTGTCCCTGCATCCCCAGTGTCCCCAATGTCCCCTTGTCCCATCCCGTGTCCCTGCATCCCCAGTGTCCCCAATGTCCCCTTGTCCCATCCCATGTCCCCATGTCCTCAATGTCCCCTGGTCCCATCCCATGTCCCTGCGTCCCCACGTCCCCTGTGTCCCCAATGTCCCCTTGTCCCATCCCATGTCCCTGTGTTCCCAATGTCCCCAACATCTCCTTGTCCCATCCCGTGTCCCTGTGCCCCCAATGCCCCCAACATCCCCCTGTCCCATNGTGTCCCCTTGTCCCATCCCGTGTCCCTGCATCCCCCGTGTCCCCAGTGTCCCCTTGTCCCATCCTGTGCCCTTGCACCCCCAGTGTCCCCAATGTCCCCTTGTCCCATCCTGTGCCCTTGCACCCCCAGTGTCCCCAATGTCCCCTTGTCCCATCCTGTGCCCTTGCACCCCCAGTGTCCCCAATGTCCCCTTGTCCCATCCTGTGCCCTTGCACCCCCAGTGTCCCCAATGTCCCCTTGTCCCATCCCGTGTCCCTGTGTCCCCAGTGTCTCCAATGCCCCCAGCGTCCCCTTGTCCCATCCTGTGCCCTTGCACCCCCAGTGTCCCCAATGTCCCCAACATCCCCTTGTCCCATCCCGTGTCCCTGCATCCCCAGTGTCCCCAGTGTCCCCAACGTCCCCTTGTCCCACCCCGTGTCCCCGCGTCCCCAGCCGGCGCGTGGCGGCTGCCGGGGCGGCGCGTGGGTGCGGGGCGCTGCCGGCTGCCGGAGCTGCCATTGTTTGCCTTCAATCAAGATGTTTCAGGCGGAATCAAAAGCACCAACTGGGGAAATCATCATCACAAAAAATCTTGCGCCTGCAAAATAGGTCAAGTAAGACTCCAAAGAGAGAGAGCGTCTGATCTGCATTGCAAGGAAGAATAGCAACAGCTGTGATCTCCAGTATATATGGATGGGCTGGGGGGGGATAAATATATATATCCATGCATATGTATAACTGCTTACAGCTGTTGGGCCGTATGTTCATTAGGGCCAACTGTTTTGGAGGCAGAGGGATCAGCGCTAATCGGGAAAGGGAGTTTATCATCACATTCAGAGGCAAAAGTGTCAGGAGCAACTGCGGCCCCCTCCCCCCCGCACCAGCTGTGCCGCGCTCAATGCCCCATTCAGCAGCTCGGGGAGCCCCTGGGGGCCGCAGCACCCTGTCACTCGGTCCCCATCCTGCTCCAGGCGTGGGGACCCCACTGTCCCAGGTGGCTCCAGCAGCGCGGAGTAAAGGTTGCGAAGCCGAGCAGCAAGGACAACTTCTATTTAAACATCCCTCTCCTCCAGCTGATTTATCGGCAGGGCGTTCCTGCCAGCTCCTCGCATGGATCAGCGCTGGGGCCCAGCCCACCTGACAGCATCCCTTCCTTTCAGCTTATTTATTTGGGGCTGTGTCGCAGTGCTGCGCGGCCATGGTGCACCCCAGACATGCACCCTCCTCGCGGCCCATCCACCTCCGATGGGGGTCGTATTGCTTTTCCCATTAAAAAGGATGCAGAGATTTGTCAGGTTTGGCCAGCTGAATGGAGACGTGTTGGGAAGAACACACACACAGTGCGGTCCCACAAAGCCCCTGCGCAGCCCCGCTGCAGATTTATGGGAGTTTTGCCTCCAATCACCACTGGAACGGGAAATAAGGGAACAGATTGCAATAAAACACACAACGAGCCCCAACCCGGCCAACTGAGCCCGGGGCTGCAACGCAGCCAGGAGCCAATCGCAGGCCTCTGCGCGAGCTCGTTTCCACTTAGAATAAAATATAATAATAATAAAAATCCCTTAATTGCCACTCCTGGGTGTGTGCTCCCAGCAAGAGGACAGGGGGACAGCAGCCCCACAGCCACTGGGAAGGCCGAGCTCTTGGCCATGCCAATGGCCATCCCACTGGGGTGCACGGGGCCGGAGAGGAACAACCACCTCCTGTTTGTTCCTCCTTCGGGCTGCAGATTATTATGATTGCCGTTACCCTCCTCCTCCCATACCCAATCCACGCAGCTCCTCGTCCTTTCGGGAGCACTGAATTCATCATGTCAATGTGTGGCAGGGCTGGCAAGGTCACACACAGCCCCCATCCATCACGGCGTGTCCCATGGCACGCAGCAACAGGAGGGGACGCGGAGCCTCCGGGGGCCGCGGCGACGATGCCTAACGCCCTGACAACGGCAACAACTCGCAGGGTGTTTGCCTGCCAGAGAAACGCTTCTCGCATCTGACCCATTAGGCAAATGAGATGAAAAAGTATTTCCTACGCTGCTGAAAAAGTATAGGGAATGGGTATGAAGCTTGCCTAAAAAAAAAGAAAATTAAGTGTGAGCATCTATGATGTTTTTTCCAATGGCTCGGACAGCCTCCAGGCTGTGCGGGGCGGAGCGATGGTTTTGGGGGCTCCGACAGCTCTGTGCTTTGGGGCTGTCCTGGCACCGCGGGGACAGCAATGAGTCAAAGGAGTTGGAAAGAAACAGAGCCGGAACTCACTTCCCCCTCAAAACTCCCTTCGAACTCAGTCACACTGAACCAAAACCAAACGATTCTCTGCTTTTCTTTTTCCCCTTTAATTTTCCTGCCAGATCAGCAGGGAATGGGTTTCATGACACACACATTTTTTTAACCTCCAAAATGACTTTGGAGACAATGAGCGTCTCTCCATGTTTGCCTTCCTCGCTTTTATGACAGTTTTGGATGAATGAAAATCAGAGGGAAAAGGGCCTTCTTCCAACATTTCTCACCAGTTCCAGCGCTGGCAGCCACCTCATTTTTCTGATGAAAGTGGAGGAGGATGGATGGACGCATGGAGGGGTGGATGGATGGACAGACAGATGGATGGATGGACAGATGGACGGATGGATGGATGGATGGATGGATGGATGGATGGATGGATGGATGGATGGATGGATGGGTGGATGGATGGATGGAGGGATAGATGGACAGAGGGATGGATGGATGGATGGACGGATGGACGGACTGCTGCTTGGATCTGGCCTTTTTTCCACCAGTAGCCCTTTAGATCTGTGTCGATCTCCTTNTGCTGCTTGGAGATGGATGGATGGATGGATGGATAGATGGACAGAGGGATGGATGGATGGACGGATGGACGGACTGCTGCTTGGAGATGGATGGATGGATGGATGGATAGATGGACAGAGGGATGGATGGATGGACGGATGGAGGGATGGAGGGATGGATGGATGGATGGATGGACGGACTGCTGCTGGGAAAACGAGCCCGCGAGAGCGAAAGGATCACCCTGAGACACGATTTGTCTTTCTACTAAATTTATATTTATTTATTTTTTTGACAAAGACATCTAAATGATACACTGAGTACCGACAAGACCAGATATTGCAAATACCCCTTTTTGGTGAAATTCAAAAAGGGAACATAAAAGAAAGAGCCGCCTGGAGCGGGGAATGCAATCGAGAGAGACAGCGGCGACCTTTCGCTTTTGCAGAAGAGGCCTCAGCTCAGCACAGTCTGCACAAAGTCTGCTGATCAGTTGTGGTTTTGATGGAGAAAAACACCTTCAACGTGCAAGAGGCAGAGTTGGGGTACGGGGAAAAATGAGAGAACATTGTGCAGAGCATGGGGCACCCTTCTGCGGGGGCACGGAGGGAAATTCTCCATCAGAGCCAATGGGGGGAACCGGGCTGCAGGCACGAGTGAGTCCCCGCTGCAAACACCTGAACCCCATTTCCTGACGTGCCCTTGGAGAATTTCGCTTCTCCATCATCTTTCCCCTCCAGAGAACACAAATGGGCAGGAGAGGCGTCTTTAATCTATCACAAAGGTAAAACCAGATTTAATGATGTGAAAGTGAAGCACGACAACCTCCCCTCGGGAAGGGAATTAACCCCTGCGACAAACTCCTCGCGGCCCGGGGAGGATCTGTCTGTCACTCGGAGCCTTTAAATCAAGGCCGGGTGCCTTCCGAGCAGAGGGGCTCTAATTCAAGCGCGAGGCAGCGAGCTCACCGTGAGCCTCGCTGGGTGGAATTTAATGGGCTGTGTTATGCGGGAGGTCAGGAGAGAGGAACATAATGGTCCCTTCTGGCTTTAAAAATCTATGAATCGATGCAATGTGTGGCAGAGCTCCACCCATACCAATGAGATGCTTTGCTTCCCTCGAATCTTGCTTAAAAGAGGGCAAAGCAGACAGAGTTGGAAGGACAAAGCCTCCTTAGGCCATTAGCATAAACCAAAGGGAGCGGGAGGCAGAGGGGCAGGGTTTCTCCTCCCTTTGGCTGGC
Source organism: Penelope pileata (assembly GCA_013396635.1). Taxonomy (NCBI): domain Eukaryota; kingdom Metazoa; phylum Chordata; class Aves; order Galliformes; family Cracidae; genus Penelope; species Penelope pileata. The sequence goes on from WBMW01003367.1 coordinate 306,307, forward strand.
TGTCCCCGGCTCCACAGGTGACACCGAGCCAGGTGCTGCCCAGGGACAGCGGGGGCTTTCAGAGGAGCAGCAGGTGAGCAGAATCCCAAATCCTTTTACATTTTCACCAGGTCAACACACAGAGTTTACAACACAATACAACGAGCACGTATGGCCATTGCTGCAGGATGATTTACTCAAGTCATTTTCAGCCTCCACCTCCACTCTCCCAGGTGGACCACATTTGTCTGTCAGCTGCAGGTGAAGCTCTGGCTGCTGCAAGCAAGCAACCATGACGTGTAGCTGCCTAAGGAATGAGCCAGCAAACACTTCTGGATCCTGAGTTCAGTAAGGCAATTTTTCCTTCCTAACTGACCAAGAGGAAATGGTAACATGCTTCCAAGCGTAACTGATGTCAGCCTAAAAATGTGTCTTCCTGGGTGCTTTCTGGATGCAGGAAGTTAAGGGTGGCAGAGGCTGGGTGTCAGGGTGAGGCTGCACAGGGGAGCAGGATGCTCCCAGCTCTGTGCCTGCCAGGTGAGGAGGAGCTTCTCCTGTCCCAGGGGGGTTTGCTTTGAACTGATGGGGCTGGAGGAGAGGTGGGGTCACTGGGCTTCAAGCAAATGCACTGACAGGGAAGGGAAGGGGATGCTGGGATGCATTTCTGCTCCTTTTGCTCCCGAAACACGGGGGCTCAGATTCCTGGGGCTCTCCATACGCACTTGCTATGTTTAAATGAACATCCCTCCTCATGACTCCTTCCTCCAAGCCAAGCTGGAAGCGTGTCACTTGTGTCACTAGCTATTGCCTAACAGCTCGCTGGAGCCTGCTCCTTTCCCTTTCCAGCCCAGGTTTTCGCAGCGAGGCTGCATCGCCCCGCGTGCACGTCCTGCCCCGGCGCTGCAGACAGATGCGCTCGCAGGGTGCTGACTCACGGACGCAGGCAGATTAAACTTGGATTGCTGAAGCAGTTGCTGTCCCAGCTGTCCCTCTGCCCCCAGCCACAGCAATGACAGCTGAACTACACACAGCCCAACCCCTGAACCCCCCCCTGCATGGTGGGGGGGGGGAATCGGCCCCAGATGATTCCAATCTGCTGGGCTCTAACACAGAGGCGGCCAGGAGCTGCTTCACGCGCGGTGCAGATGTTTCTGCCGTGAGCTGGAGATGTCCAGGGGAAGGGAGGAGCGATGCTGGGAGCTCCAGGGGTGTCAGCAGGCTGCCTGGCTCCATGAGTCAACTCGGTGACGCGTGGTGAGGCCACATGCTGCAGGGCGCACAGCCCGCCCCGCGCTGCCGCCGCTCCGTCTGCGAGAGGTGCAAGGGGTAATGCGGTCCCCAGTCATCCCCCGGCCTTTCGCAGGCAGGCAGCAAACAAAGCTGGCAAGCAGGGCAGCGGGATTATTTTACCATCTGTGCATTAGAAACTGGCCCAGGAGTCACCAAGCTCGCTTCACGCAGGACATGGCTGTCTGGTGTGCTAATGGCTCCTGCTCGCTGTCAGCTGGGGCTGGATTTGAATCAGGGACAGGGAGGTGGAAAAAGCATTTGCTTTCCTATCTCAGCAGCCACATCCTTTTGGAGGAAAGGAAGCGCAGGGAGGAATGAATCCTCGCTATAAAGAGCGTTTCCCATCTGTGGCTCTGCACCCTCCACCCCGATGAGCTGCAGCTGGCACCGTGCTGGGGGCATCTCCAGCAGAGCCACCGAGGAGGGTGGCTGGGAGGATACATTCTGCACATTTCAGAAAGGAAGCCTAGGACCTCATATCTCATTCTAGAAAGTAATCACGGACTTAATTGCATTTTGCTGTGGAGTTGCCTTAACATCAAGGGAAAATCAACAGGGATTGTTCGACATCAAGACTAATCTCACGCACGGAGCTTACTGAACGCAGGAACCACGTTTTTGCTGGCTCAAGGTGAAATGCTGGGCTGAATTCTCCTTCAGCTGCGAGAAAAGCCCTAGGCACGCTCATCCTGCATTATTCCAATTGCAAAGAGCTTCAATTATACACACACAGCCCTCTTCCCTCTACGGCAGTGTCGCAATGCAACAGTGTCTCGTTATGATCAAACTCCTCTTTTATGGCTATAGGAATACGCTGAAGTCTTCTACCCTCATTACACAAATGACTTCTTAGCAGCTTTTTTTTAAGAAACTACCCACGACTGGTAACAAAGCCGCGTTTTATCTGTCACTGAGGAAAAGCTGTGACTGACACCTGAGCGTGTCCTCAGCAAAAAGCCTGCGTGTATAGGGCAGGTCCTATGCATTTAAGCAACTACAGTAACTCACCACTCCCTCTGCTTCACACTGAACCACAGTCTTGCTTCTGCTTACAAACTTGCTGGCTAATCAGACATTTAATACTATTTATGCATAGGGAAGAAATATATCATTCCTTTATTGGGATAAAAAACGATACTAAAGAGCAGGTCAAGTTCCAAATCCAGCAGTAGGTTTTAACCGATGTTGTTCCCTTTTTTTTCTCTCTCTCTTTTTTTTTTTTTCTTTTAACAGCTGTAGCTGTGCACAGATGGAAAAACATTTGGTCAGAAAGCAGCGAATTAGTGTTTTCAGGCTAGAATTCTGCTCCCACCGCTCCTCCGTTTCCACGCGGCTCCCAACGCTTTATTTCTTCTTTGCATTGACATTTTTGCACACCCAATTCATGCCGTCCTTTAGACAGAGAAAGGCAGCGTTAGTCAAGGGAAGGGAAAAGGAATCCCCAGTCCCACCCGAGTGCCCCAAAGCACCGTGTGTAAAAGCAAGCGCTTCGCTGCTTGGTGGATGCTGTCACAGGCAGCTCATCAAATCCTTCTTCTGACCATAAAAAGTATCATCGTCTCATCGTGTCACTATGCCTTGGTCCTTCAAGGAAGGATCACTTTGCAGTTAAGGTATGTCAGCAGCAGATCGAGGCTCAGCTCCAGGTTCAGATGATTTGTGTAACCTTGGGCATGCCACCTGATCTTGGAGACTGTGCATTTTAAGCTGTTTGTTACGCAGCCAGCTCCCTGTTAAGAAAATGGCTCTAATTCTCCGCTCAGCCACGTGCCTCAGTGCATCCCTGGTCAGACCATGTCGGCTCGGATGGACGAAGGCCCCTGAGATCACTGAATGTGCATTCTGCACTCTGTGCCCCACAGCAATGGGTGCTGTGGGGTCCCAAAGGCATTCCGTGAGAATAGAGGTGGTCATGTTCTAAGATATTGATAAACTCATCAAGGCACGCAGCATCTCTGGCCACTGCAAGCAGCAGGGCAGCCCTTCAGCTGTGAATAACTGAGAGTGAGTTTTTTGCTGAGGTCCCAGAATGGGATATGCTACTGAAGGGCAAAGCGACACTTTATCCACTCCTGTTACTTCTCTGGGGTGAGGCGTGCAGAACGCAGTGCAAGATGCACAGTTCTCACACTTATGTCCTGCCAAATCCACCTCCACCCACCTATAAGGTATCTCTGCTGGCGGGCAGACAGAAGGCGGGTAGGCTTTTGGGGGTGGGACGTGGCTGTAAGTAGGTGAAAGTCACCACACAGCACTGGAGGGACTACGCTGCATTATGTTCCACGGTCATTTTCGGATCATTAAAACCCTAGTTAGACCTTAAAAAAGACCAGAACCCTTGGGCCAGCATTGCTACCAGCCCAGCAGCAGCACTGCTACTGGCCCGCTATGTCCTTGTCCCCACAGTGCCACCGAGGAGCTCGCTCTCTCCCAAAAAAGATGCTCGGAGGCCCAGCACCACAGGCCCAGCACTGGGCCCCCACTGCCCCCCAGCCACAAAGGCCCATGCCAGAGGGGAGCTGATGAGTTAGGAGAGCGGGAGCCCCCAGGGCTTCATTGGAAGCAGAGAGGTTCTGGCTTGGAAACACAGCCCTGCCTCGATGGCCGTGCTGTGTGACACCTCCTGTCTGAAGGGGAGCAGCAGCTTCTGACATCGGCCCTCGTCGCTGTGTTAAATAAAGAATAAGCCAGCCCAGTTTGTGCTGGGCTGTGCACGAGGCCCAGGACTAATAACAGTTCAACCTCGAACCTCGGGGAGGGCTGACGCCTCCAGTTTCATTTATTTATCTCCACAGCAGAGATCGGTGTAAAACAAATTGTCTGAAATCCTCCGAGCGAATGGGAAAAGACGAGAGGTAGATTCATTTTAAGGCCCAGTAGCTTTGTGCCTTCCCCTTTCAATAACACTGATAACCTAGGTGTAAAACATGTAATGCCTTAAGCAATCAATAGCGAGGTTTAAGGCTTATCACTTTAGAGAGAGAGGGAGCAGCCATTCCCAGCATGAGGAATGCCAGGGCTTAACAATGGGGGCTAGGAGGAGAGGTGTCAAGCCTTTGGCTCCATTGTGTGCTTTAGAAATGCGCGTGATTGCCTGCAAAGAGTGAAAATAAATAAATAACTGAAAGTGCTCCCACAATGATTTCAGCTTCCCCTGCCTCGGAAGCAATAATCACATTTGCACACATCATGGCATACAAGGCAAGCAGAGCTCCTCATTCATTTTGAATGTAGGTTTATTTGCTGAACCAGAACAGCTGAGACAGCTTAAAGTAATAAATATCAGCTGACACCCTCTGCTATTCAGCACAGTAATCCCAGAAACAATACATCACTGCAAAACAACAAACATGCATCCTATCTTCCACCTAATCTGACCACAACCTGAATTTGCAGTGATTAAAACTCTGCCTGCTGCAGTTAGGGAGCTCGGGGAGGGGAAAGGCAGCCCGTTTTAGCACCGGTGTGGTGAGGGTCATAAAGCAGAGTTTATGATGGGATTTACCATGGCTGGGAGCCTGGCTGCATCAAGCACATAATGAGGGCAAAAGAATGACAGAGCAAAATGCAAGAGGAAAGGTGAACTCCAAACAGGCTTGAAATACGTAAGTAGGTCACTGAACTTTTAAAGCAGGAATCGATTTTAAAACTCTCTTCTGGCATAAGTTAATTGACAGGAAAAATCACATTTAATTGTAAATATCTCCCTGCCTGACAGTGATAAAGAGAGAATGAACATGCCCTGCTCTACGTGTGATGTATCTTCCTCATCTTCAGCCACACCACAGCTACGTGCCCAGCTTCTGGAGCAACTTCAGCGGGGTGCGTGAGTTCTGCAGTGTCCCCAAATGCTTTGGAGAACAGCAAATGCAATGGAAGGCAAAAGAAACAAAAAGGTATGTTTGCAGCTTTTTTTAACCTCAGGTCTGAAGCAGGACAGGGGGTTGTTAAGACGGAGAAATCGGGGGGAGCTGCTACAAACACAAAGAGCTGCTATGGGGAAAGCACAGGGGAAGGAGGAAACGATGTTTGAAAGGCTCAAGTCCACAAGGAGTCAACTGCAGTCATCCTTTGTCCCTGCATTTTCTGTCCCTACATCTGCATGCTTAAAAGATGGCTCTGTGCAGAAAGTACAATCCCTACAGTAACATTTAGATCTTGATAGATGTCCTTGGGCTGCTTTGTTGAGACACAGAGACGTTGGCAGATATTCTGAGGATGGAGACGGATACGATATTAGTATTCCAGCCTCAAGTCAACCAGGGGAAAACTTAGCCAGGGAAAGATTTCAGATCTTTCAGCTTCAGCTCTCTTAGCTCCTTAACAAGCAGCTAGTAAACTTTACCAAAGCAAAGAGAGAGAACTCCAGGGAAGAGGATAATGCTCCTTGCAGAGAAACGCTGCTTGGCACAACCCCGCCTCGCTGCAGTCCCATCTGCTGCTGCGCCGGGGGAGCTGGGCCGTGCCACCCTTTGGGAAAGAACTGGTAGAGCCTCCCCCAGGAGGAATACAAAGTCCTGCTGGAGATTAGTCCACTGCTTGCTTATTCTCCGCGTTATCAGCTTTGCGGCGATGGGAGTGAAGTAATCTGACTTCAAACAGCAAACAAGTCCCTTCCACCCCACAAAAAGCCTCCTGATTTCTGCTCCCCTGCAAGCCAGGGATCAGGCGAGGCCACAAACTTGTGACCCCTGATGTGACCTTAAGGACAGCAAAGCTTAATCCTTTCATGTAATCTTCTGTCTGCCATAACAAATTGGGTCATGCAAGTGCAAAATTCTCCATCTCTAGCATTTTTTGGTATACGTTATTTTAACTGTCACTTTCTTCTCCCTCTGCACAGCCAGGACTGTGCCTTCATTATCTGTTATTTCTTTGCACCTCCAGTCAGCACACAGGCAGGCTTTTACAGGCTGCCACAAGCACACCATCCACTGTTTTTGCCTGGGTGCAAGCTTTTCTTTTGTCCTCTGAGACCTTGTATGCAGCTTTGTAGGCTCCCTTCTTACCCTGCTTAAAAATCACAAGACTTTGCCCTGTAATCTGGAAATATTGCTGCTTTTCCTCATCACAAACTGGCTCTGCCTGCCCCAGGAGAGCTGCAGTTGTCAAAATTGGTTGTAAATCACATTCACAAGTAGCCCCAGAACCTTGTTAAGATGTGGAAGATCTCTGGCTAGCCTGCTGTGGCTATGACATCCTCAACACAAAGCCTAGCTCAGAGGATATGACACAGAAAATTGGTGGGAGTCCTGCTCTGAATCTTGCCCTGTGAAAGTGCTGAATGGCAGCACTGGCATAACGAAGGGCTTGGGCTCCATTCTCCCACTTCTCCAACAGGGAGGAGTAAGTGGCTCGGCCCCTTCCCTCAGCCCTTTGGGCCAGACCAGCTTTGGCATAAATTAGAGAAGTTCAGTGGCCACTCTCATTTCTACTGGCTTTTAATGGTCTCCAGGGGGGCATTCTGCTTGGGAGACTGGACACAATATGCTGTACCATCGCTCTGGAGGACGATTCCTCAGGGCAGGCTGAGCTCCTGCTGCCTTGATCTGAGAGTCTTGCTTCAAACAAGAAATGAGCTGCAGAGCACAGATCGGTCCAAAGCCCTGCGTCATGCTTAATACACACCCTGGCCCCTCAGCAGCACCTCCAGCACGAGGGCAGGCAGCAAAGCAGAGGAGTACTTTTTGCTCTCACCTCACCCTGGCTGGCCAGGGTGGAATGTACATAGCTTTAGCACCCCAAATAGAGATCTGGTCACAGCCCCAAGAGAGCCTACGTGGCAATGGAGAGCTGCTGTGAGGCAAGAGCTCCCTTGTGTTCCTGTGCTGGCATTGGTGATCACCCCCCATTTGTTGTACCACGTGCAAGGGTCTCGGTGTAAGCTGGAACAGGATGCTGCTGCTCCATAGGCAGAGTCCAAATGGTTGTGGTGGGGAGAAAAGGCTTTTTCCTAACTGGTAACTAGGTCTGAAGGTTAAAATCAGACCCGAGCAGATGGCTTGTTTGCAATAGCCTCTAAGCTTCAGGGATGCCACTCCTCTCTCAATGGTACTACGAAGTCTGATTAAGAAGGCGAGTGCTGCCCATGGTTTCACTCTGGAGGTAACAAAGTCCTCAGCTGGTGTAAGAGGGGATGCCAGCTGGCTTCCATAGGACTCTGAGTGGGGTTTCCAGTTAACCCAGTCACCTCTCTTCCGAGCCTGCCCAGAACATTGCTGGGCCCCTTTTCCTGAGTCCCCAACGATTAATTTTAAAGAGATGACAATATGGTTTCCCTCCTTAATTAACAGTTTTATTAAATAACCCATTTCAAATAATAGTTAAATTCTCTAAATTTATATCATTCTATTAACCATAATCTAATCTCATTAACCTTGAAATCCCCAGTCTTAACTACCCAATTCTGTACACCATGGTTCTAGCAGCTAAACTAATTAAATGACCTTCAAACTATTTCTCCTTCATGTATTGGCATTATTTATCTTTGCTGATTGCTCTTCCTTCAAGCTTCCACAGAAATCTTCCCCTATGAGCTCTGTTCATCCACGTGCTCAGTGCTGGATGTGCCACCACTGTTCCTTGCAAAATCCATTGGTGATGTCTCCAATTTTACTCTAGCTAATGTATTCCATCGGCAGTGATGGTTAGCATGCTCGCTCCTTGGCTTTTGTTCTGAATACCTGATGCTTCCACATCTTCATTTATTTTTCTGTCACTCATTGCCATTTCTCAAAGAAGTCCTTAAAGCAGTGACCTGAGATTTAACTACACAGAGAAAGCTCCCTTCCTGACCCACTGGTAGAGATGGTGCATCACGATCCTCAAAGCCTTCTCTCTTCACCTCACACTCTAAACAAGTTTTTCTTTGATTCCCCCACATTTTCAGTATGTTGACCTCTCCTGAGAGTCCCAGGGATGAAGACATAGTTTATTCCTGGGCTGATCCAGTTGCACATAAAATCCTTTAGTTTAAAAGCCATCTTGGAAGACATTTTGTTCAATGAACTGCCAAGCAAAGAGAGAGCCTGGCATCCTTGCTGCCTGACTTGACAGGGCTGGAGTTATGGCACAAGAGAAATGTAAGGGTTTTTTTTTTTCTATAAGCTGCAGAGAGTTTATGACCTGCCTTTATGCAACAATCATTTATGGAATAAGCTGCGGTATTTAGAGCAATGAGGCTGGGGACAACACTCGGTATGTTATCTGCCTTGCATCTAAATTAATTTGTCTAGATAAGCATGATGAACAAAATATATAGGGCTGCAATACTTTTATTTAGCTGTGTCGTCTTCTGTTTTCTAGAAGTAAGTGCAGAACTGGATTTAATTTCTCTGGCTGAGGGCACTGGACTTGTATTCTAGCCAAGTGAATGGATAGAGATGCACTGTGCTTCAAGGGGAGGGCACAGAAAGAAGGACCCAGCACCAAAGAAGTGGGTAGGGCACTTCAGACAGCCTGCAGATCAGCTTGGGAAGGAGGCATTTTTCAAAGCTCATCAAGAGAAAGTGCTGTTTTCTACCACGTAGCTCTTCCACATCCAGCACTTGTCCCAGAATTTCATCTGCCATTCTACTGCCCTTAACAGCTGGAGAGCTAACTTAGACTTATATAAAATAGAGAAGGGCCTGGAGGAAGGAAGAAGGTAGCCTGCACTTGTCTGCAGCCCTTTGAAACTGCAGCCTCACTTTCCTCACCTTGATCACAATCATATTTCTTTGGACTTAAACACACACACCCTGCCATTGTGGAATGTATTTCCCTTTTAAGACCACCCCTTGGAAATACAAGTTACAGAGTTGAAGTGTTTCACAAGCTTGGTTACAACATAGCTCAATTTGTATCCTAGTTAACTCAATAAAGGCCCTTCAAAGGACACAATCTGCAACATTTAGGTCTAAATGTTAGCTTAAAAATTTTGAAGCCAAAGAACCACTGTTGTGGGTCGGGCCAGTGGTCCATTCAGGCCAGCATGGCCCTTCTGCGTGCCAAGGGAAAGAACACACGGGAACAGGGTATTCATCAGGGTGTTCCTCATCCAAAAGCTATCCCTGGACCTTGGTAGACAGCAATTGTCTCAGGAGCTCTTTAGAAATTTGCTTTGTATTTTTCTGAACTGATACCTTTGGTCTCTGCAACATCAGCCACTGAGATCCACAATTCAATTATGCAACTAGCAAAGCAGCAGCTTCTATTTCTTTTAAGTTGTTGCCTTATTATTTCACTAGGAACCCCCTTCCCCTCGCAATGTGAAAAATAGCATATAGTCTACTTGTCATTTCTATATCTTATTTTATAAACCCTGAAGATGTTCCCACTCTCTGTCCTCTATCTCTTCCAAGCTGCAAGTCCTAATTTATTCTCCCTGTTTACACATGCCACTCTGTACTGCTGATCATCTTCAAAAGATCTCAAATCTCTCACACTTCTGAGCAGATATATGGACAATATTTTTCTTGATGAGGGAAGTGATGAAAGAGGTTACGTAGAAAGACTGGGGAATCTCCATGCTTGAAGACATCTGTAACTTGAGTGGACAAGGCCCACAGCAACCTCCCCTATATATGTAGTTACCCATGCTTTAAGTAGAAGACCCTTCAATGCAATTTTTTCTTGGACTCTCTGATTCTACTGCTACTAAAATCTTTTTTAGATGGGAACAGAGGCAGAAATTAATGGCACTCTCAAGGCTGGTGCACACCATGCCTTTATTCTGCTACAGAAGAGAGTTTTCTGGAAAGTTTCTTTTTTGGTTTCTGGTACCTCCCTAGCATTTGATTTTCCTTCTTGGCCTTTGCTGAGCACTAAGCTGCTGTTCCCAATGATTTGCTCTCTGAGTAATGGCAGCTGATTTAGAGTCCATCATCGTATGTGTCTAGTTAGGGTTGTTGTTCCTCGTGTGCATTATTTTGCACTTGTCAACACCGAATTTCATCTGCCATTTTACTGCCCACTCAGTATTGCGGGCTTCTGCTGCGACTTTTCCTACTCAGCTTGAGATCTGACTATCTCAAACAGCTCTGCAGCATCTGCAAACAAGGTTTTACTGAATTTGCAATGAAGATGAACATCTTTGTGATTCTGTTTCTTTCAGTATCGGTGAAGGGAAATAATCCCGACTGCTCGGATTGGGAGCACTGCAAATATTTCATTAATTCAGGAAAGCCTAAGAGTGAAATAAACAAACCTAGGTCCCATTTACATTACAAAGAGCTACTATACTGCAGGAACTGGCTATGGAACAGATGTAAGACACAGCTAACACAGCTCAGCTCAGGAACACAGCTCAGACCCCTGTGTGGGTTTCTGCTGCCCCACGTGCTGCCATTAGAAGTGGTCCTTGCCCCATGTGCTGCTCTTGTGTTTCTTTGGATCAGAAAAATTGATCGGCTTCTCTCTGGCGCCTGGGCTGAGCAAAACGCCAAACGACATTAGCAGTGAAGGTAAATCAGATTTCTAAAGTGCACACTTGTAAGAGTCAGAGGGGTTAATAGTAGAAGGCGATTTGTTTTGTGAAAATGATTAACCTGACAGCAGTCTCTTTAAAATAAATCAATGTCTTCATCTGGCCCAGTCAAGGGGTCCCGGGTGGGGAGGTAAAGGCTCCCCTTTCCCAGGGGTGGAGAGATCCCAAGGGCCCATAGCTCCCCTCCCCTTTGCACAGGAGATGAGACACGCAAACCCGCGCTGTGCACAGTGCTGGTTTGGCTTTGTCGACCCTCCTTTGAGACACAGCCAGTCCTGCCCCACCCTGCAGATCCCCAGACAAGGATCTCTCTCTCGCAGATGGCCTGCTGGCACAGCAAGCCTTCTGCAGAGCCTCACCTGTACTCCCTCTCCTGAAAGAGCCGAACAAGACTGGATCTGCCAGACTCTGTCACGGATTGTGTGTAGGTTCAGTCCCTCGGCAATCTCTGAAGCAGGGGCAGCCGTCAGCAAATCCTGCTTGTTAGCGAATATGAGCACGGGGACTCCACTAAGCTTTTCTTCATCCAAAAGCTCAGCCAGCTCCTAGATCATTTACAAGGGAGTAGGGTGAGGGGAAGACGGAGAGAGAGGCAAGGGAAGAAAACCTTCAACCACCAGTGGTTGTCTCTAATTAGAAATATATTTAGGGCAAATGCTGGAAGAGCGTGTTCCAGTGAAACCTAGATCTTATTATAAGAGAGGAAAAATGTATACAATCATCTGTGCCCAAGGTTCAAAAGCTATTTCTTCCAATTACAGGTTACAAAAATCTTCATCTTAGTCTGAAATTAGCAGTTGCCTTAGAGGCTACAACTCTGTGTTTTACCAGTCTCTGCTCCCCAGAGACCAAAATTGATGAAACAGCAAAAAACATGTAAATTGGCAGTATGAGGAATCTGTTTTAAGTTACTGCCTGACTGGCATTTGTACCTGAGCAGCCGCTGACAGCAGCCCCAATATCTTCACTAATAATGAGTTTCAGGGGTTTGTTACAAGTATTATAAACCACAATGTGAGCAGCAGAGAACTTCTTTTTCCACCAGAAATGGAAATCCCACAAGAAAGTGGCAATGCTTTTGAAGGCATTGGCTAGCTGAACACAAGCTCGATCAGCTTTACTAGCTGGATTTTTGGCTCCATATGTGCAGCACACATTGGGTGGCATCCTGAGAAATGGGTTTGTTCATTCAAAACTGGGTGACTCAAACAGAGTCTTTTAATAGCTCAAATCTGAATCTGCAGTAGATCAACGATGGCTGACATACTTCACATCGAGGGTTGTGCAATGGCCTCGTGTGAAACAAGCACAGTCTCAAGTCACTTCCCCATGTGAGCATATGGTAAACCCAGCAGAACTTGAACCTGTAGGGACTGCTGGCGTTGCAGACAGATGAGTAGATGAGATTTTTGTGGGCTCCTTATTTAGCTGGAAAGGTCTTGCTCTCAGATGCTGTCCTAACATCTTTCATCCACTGACTAGAAACTTTTGGATTAAACGAATGCAGTCAGGGAGATGCTGAACTGCAGTGGAAATCTGATTCCATCCCCCCAAAAGCAATGTTTGGTTTGGAAACCAGGGCGAGAGAATGGAGTTATAAACAGAGTTGGCTGGGAATTTTTCAACAAAATAGGTCTTTCATCTGACACGGCTGATTTATTGAAACCAAATTGTTAGTGGAAATGTGAGGGGTCCAGGCTGAGTCTGCCTCACTCAAGCAAGTGCTCTATACTTCTGCTTCCTCTCCCTTTCTTCTGCCTAATGAATATTTAATTGCTGATATAAAATGAAACAGCATCAACAGGAGAAAAATTTCCCCCATCCAAGAATAACCAACAGTCCTGCTGTTAGGGTGTGCCCTTGAGACTTCAGAGACAAAAGATCAAGTGCCTCCTTCAAAACAGGCAGAACAGAGGGCTTTAACCTATCTCCCATTTCTGACTTTCCCATTTCAAGGGGTGAATCTGTTGTTAGCTATTTTGAGACACAGTCACTTTCCAAATTTTACAACAGAAAGTTCAAAAGTCCTATTTTTGTTCCACCCTAAAACATAAAACATTACAAAACATCAAAACTTTGCAGAACGGAAATCTTATTTTCTAGCCAGTCCTAGTTACAAAGTTCCTGTCTTTTTTTTTTTTTTTCAGTTACATCCAAAAGACAATCAAGTCAATATGATTTCCATTTCAACTTCGTAAATAAGAAAATAAGATTCCTAAGGGTCTTGGTTTGGCAAGGTTTAAAGGACTTAGAAAAGTTTTTGCTTTCAGTATTGGGCTCCATTTACTGTTATTGTATAATTTTAATGAAAACCGTTCTGTTTAAACAGAATTAGGCTACCTATTTTCCCTGTTTCACATCTACGAAAATAATCTGCATTGATGTTGAAAGGCAAGTCTCTCTTGAAATGCAAATTTCCCTCATAAACAACAAAATAATCTCCCTAACTTTTGCGAGCAAGGGGCACTCAGAAGCACTCAGTTACTTCAAAGGAAGCTGGGCATAAGTAACTCACCTGACCCGTTTCTTCAAACCTCTTCCTATCTGCACTGTCAATGACATAGATCTGAAAAAGAAATGAGGGGAAAAATTACTTTTCCCAGAAGACACTCTTCCTTAGTATCATATCCTTAAATGAGCTTAGCTTAATAACGATGTTCTTGGGCACAAAGATACTTGGTATTATTTATATAGCAAGTGTTGACAGAACTTCAGGATGTTCAGAGAGGAACCACCTTTTTTAAAGCCAGAGGGAGTGGACAGCCACGTGGTTAGGGTCAGAAAGGAGCTGATGGCAGTCCTGGGGATGCTCTTACCACCTCCATGTTACCTGAAGAGAACAGGAGACTGCCTGGCACCTTCCAAGGTAGCCAGCTTACAGGCTGAAGCTGGGCACAGGGTGACAAAATGTGGGGAGCCAGACATGGTTGTTCACCCTAGCCAATGGTGTCCAAGCTCTGCACTGCTGTGAATAGGCCATGCTGCCCGCTAGCAGGAAGCATCACCTCCCCCTAAGCCAACAAAGCACATAATGGTACTCAGGGAACAGATGAAGCATGAATATATTGGGGACACTGAGTTTCTTTCCTACTGCAACCTCCTGGAACAGGTGGCTGGGGAGGATGGCTGGATTCAGCTTGCAAGACTCTTGTCTGTCAGCTGCCAGCTTGTCCATAAGGGCAGCAGAGGAGACAGGGAGCAGCTGGCTCCCAAAGCCTGACCACAGAGCCCTGCCACCCCCTCAGAGCAGAGCACCCCCACCACATCTTACAGTCTATGAGGAGCTCCCACACAGACATCTGTCCCCTGGTATGGAGAAGGGTGGTTCTCCAGCCTGCGGGCTCCCTGCCTTGGGAGGGGGTCTCCACCCACTCCAAGCAACATGTCACATTCTGATTTCCTTCTGTAAATGCTTCCTGCATAGGCTGAAAGGCTCTTTGAATGCCCCTCTAGATAAGTAATTAGTAAGTCCAGCCACTCACTCTCCCTCTCTCCCCCCAGCAATGTTACTGCAGTTCAGAAAGCACACATATCAAACTACACCCAGAGAAACTGGGGAACCTCAGTATAATGCCCAGGCAAGAATCATTTCGCATCCCTTTTTCATTACATGGGAAGGGAGAGGAAAGTTGCTGGGGCAGCAGACAGGGACAGGACTAGTGACAAACACCAAGCCTTTTGCTTCCAGCCCCTGCCATTCTTCATCAATGCTGACTGAAGCTGCTAGCACGTCACATGCGTGCTCTTTGGTGGCTCACAGGGAGCAAGTGTCAGCCTGGTTTTGAGGGAATAGATGAGCACAGCACCCTGCCATCAAGATAAATGGCATCCTTGCAGGCAGTCTCAGCATAAGACTCCATGCTTCCAGGATAATTTTGACCAAACAGTAGGGGGAGGGAAGATCTCTAGCAGCAATATCTACTGAACTGTAGGCACGCCCTTAGTGAGCAGTGCTAGGGTTGTTTAAAACAGGACCAAACGCACAGCAGGAGAATCTGCATGCCAGGCTTGAAGAAGGAGGCATCTCAGCAATCTGAGAGGCCTCTCAGCTGATCAGTTGGGGTCTGTGGTCCTCCTGAGGCCAGGCTGATGTGCACTGACAGAGGCTGGGGACATGCAGCAGGGCTGGCAGCTGCAGCAGTATTGCACACGCTTGGTGCCACGTGATGGGGAAAGGCCCACGGGCATGTGTGACACAGCCTCTCCCCACAGTGTGATCCCAAGCATGCAGCAGTACTGCGTCAGCTACACCCCTCCTCTCTGCCCCTCCCAAGCACCCATCCCTGTGCATCCCACTCAGGGTAGGAAGCACAGACCAAAAGAAAGGAAGAAGCTGCAGACAGGTGGTTGTGAAACTTGACTGTCATCTTTCTTCTTTCAGGACATCTCAAGGGAAGCTTAGCAACAAGTGAATGCAATAGTGGAGTGCTACTTCTTAAATAAAAGGTGGCACCTCCCATATTATGGTGCTTCTCCAACTGGCAAGGAAGAGCGTTGTGTCCCAGCCAGCCAGGCTTTCTCTTGCACCTCTCTGTTTCTTGCTAGGGATGAGAACTGGAGACAGCAGCACTCAGGGTAAAAGCCACAAATGCACGGCACGGAGAAGGTAAAGTATGTGCAGTGTGCCTACTTCCAAACCAGAAAGCACTGTGCCAAATAGCTGCAGGTGCCTGTCTGAATACGCAATCAGCCAGATATCCACACCTTATTTGCCTGGGTTAAGCTTCCAAATATCACAGGTGTGTGATGCAAGACCGAGCTCTCATTCAAAGGCACTTGCATGGATTTGAATTTGCAATCACTTCCTGCTTTTTAATACCCTTTAAAGGGTCCTTTCTGCTTTGTGCAATATAGTTTAGCAGAAGGCAGAAGCAGGGGGTCCTGGGAACTGTGGTGTATCTTATTTCCATCTTTCTCCTGCAGCCAGGCCCACACATGAGCTTGTTTCTGGCTGTAGTGTTTGGTGGCACAGTTTGCCAGTTTGAGCAGCCCTTGTGCAGCGTACCAGAGCTTGGGAAAGAAATTCACGTAAAGGTGGGTGTCTCCTTTGAGTAACAGGCCTAAACAAAACCTGGAGTAAGTGGGCTGGGCAGAAATTGCAAGCAGTGGGGCTGGGTGAGGAAATAATATAAGGGATAAGTTAGCTCAATTTACAGTGGCATGACCTGCACCAGGTTTGTGAGAGGAGATAAATTACTGACTGTAAAGGGTGCGAGGGCTGGCAGGAGAACTTGGTCCCAACCTTTTAGCCACTATCCCAGTTTTGATGCATGTGGTCATAGCAAAGCACTGCACTAACATGCACGTAGCTCCCAGTCTGGGACTGGCTGCTAGCTGGCTAGCAGGGAATGTGGGCAGTGGGGCTCAGGTCTACATGCACATCCGTTATTCCCTCTGAATTCACACCGCTGCTTCCCCCAAACCGACTCTGCTTCTACCTCTTCTCTTACTCATATGAAAAGAAAGGTTTTCTCTGTATGTTGCTTTAGCTGGGGTGGGAGGAGGGCAGGGAACACGACTGCTTTTGTCTCCTTCAGTCTTCAACTTCACCTTTATTTCTGCACCTCTCATGCAGCACACCCTGGGAAGAGGGGAAGCCCACAGACAAGCACAGCTCGTTGCCTTTGCCAGCACAGTCTCACAGACACTGTTTTGCAGTTGCGCAGCCACTGCAGTCTGAGAAACTGCTGTAGCAAAGATCCCCTGCTGCGACTTTGCAGTGTTGACTTCAGTTTGCAAACCTGTGGCCTCCCCATCAGCAGCTGCAGAGTTTGGACCCAGTGGGTATGATCACCCTACAGCCATGCCATGCTTTCCTTCTCGATGGCTGTAGAGGAGTATGTGAAGTTTGTCCCGCTAGTTTGTCAAACACAGAGCTTCTCTTTATGAAGATTGCACCATTACTCCTTGCAAAAGCAACTGCATGGGTTTTTGCCATGGTGGTTGCCTTCAAACATCAGATTACAAATTAACACTGAAGAGAATCTGCAGAAGAGACTGCTGGGGACTTTTGGTCCCATTTAAATAATGTCTCCATTTGGACAATGTTTTCTAAGCCTGCAGGTACAGGCAGGCCCTTCAGTACTCTGACACGAACCTCAGAGCAAAGAGCCTGATTTCTAGTTGCATGGATCCTTCTGCAGAAGTGCACTGAAGCTCCCAGCATGTTAGTGAGTATGTGTGTGAGGGAGAAGGGAGGAAGGGCGTCATTCAGAGAGAGCTTCCTGCTTTCCCATGGGAGCCTACAGACCTTGCTTAGAACGGCCTTTTCTCTGCTCCCACTGGCAACATCGCCTGGCAGGGGGGTGGGCCTGGAGCCCCCAGCCTGCCTCCATCCTGCCACGTGTGGCTGCATGTTAAAGGTGCCCTTTGAAGCTAGTCAGGACAGCACTTAGAAGGTCCCAGGGTAATGTGCTCTGGCATGGTCCTGCAGTGTAATTATAATTGTAGTCAACTGTAGCTAATTGTAAGGTAATTGCAGCTAAGATGTCAAAAACATTAAAGGACAGTCTAATGATGAAAGGACCAAAGGAAAAGACAAGAGGTCTCTCTGTGTCCCTCAGCCAGAAGCCTTCCTATCTGATGCCAGACGTGACATTTAATTCTTCTGTGCCTCAGTTTCCCCAACTATAAAAAAGGCACCATACTGACCTACCTCTATACATGAGGCTTAAGTCACTAATATCCATGACAGGCCTTCAGAGTCTCCAGTGAAAGGAGCTATAGATGGGCAAACTACAAGTTATTAACGTTCTTTCATTTGAAAGAGCCTGAGATGAGAGGAAACGGACTGGCTACAACCAGCACCATTCCGTGCAAGTAAAAACATACAACTGAATGATTTCTCCAAACATCACTGTATTTTTCTTAGCTCACCCAACCAATCTTGCCATTTCACTCAGAATAACTCCTGTTACAATGGCAATGGTGTTGCTGAGGACTGGGACATTACAGTACTTGTTCCTGAATTTCTGGCCGACACCATGGAAAGCCATTGCATGAACACAGCATTCAACTGCAGCCAATACTCACAAGGATATCAGTGTTTTCAAAATAGTTCCTCCAGTATGGCCTGATCTTCCTCTGTCCGCCTATGTCCCATACATTCAGCTTGAAGCCTTGAGACTGTACACTTTTGATGTTAAAGCCCTGGAAACAAAGCCACATAGAGCATAAACATGAATGGCTGGATCACGTTCACAGGCAGACATTAGCACTTTATATATCCCATGCCTGCATTGCGCAGCGAGATGGGCCAGGCAGCCATGAAGATGGATCGGCTGCAGGAGAGGCACTGGTGAAAGCAAACACAGCCACTAAACCATCAGCTTGCCTGTGTTCCTGGGTCAAGGGTTGAGCTGTCAGGGCTACGGAAACGTATGATGCAGTTAGTACCCTGGGAAGGCTCAGCAGGGTGGGTGCAGGAAGAGGTGGGAGAGCTGCAGATAAGGAGAAAACAAGGGCACTGTGAGAAGCAGGATTGAGCTTGTGAAAGCTGAGTAGAGAGCCCCAGCTAACATGAAGCCAGAGGTCTCAGCTCAATTCGACACGACACAACTAATGCTGGGCTTAAAAGAGCAACAGCTGCATGTCTGAAGGGTCCATTTCATCAATTAAAGCACCAATTGAAAGGGCATTCAAGTAGAAAAACAGGATGTGGCATGGGCTGGCAACGTGCTGCTGCAACACTCAGGGGACCGGGGCTTGGAATTGGGGTGTTGGGGCTGAGAGCTTTGCAAGGCAGCTACAGGGTGGGGGGAAGTATCTCCCATAGCTCTCTAGCAACCTCCTCTGGTCGACATAGAAGGAATGCTGCAGCATTTCTGATGGGTGACATTCTTCTCCCCAACCCTGACGCTCAAAGAAAGGGGGCCAGAGGTATCAGAGAGGGAGAGAAAAAATGTACAGGATGCTTAGAGCTGGCTGGGTGAAAGATGAAATAAGACAGGGATGTGCCCAATGCTGCAGCATCCCCAGTACACATCCAGGGTTTGGCACAGCCATGCAGGAGCAGACTGTCATCCATTTAACACCAGCTTGACCTAAAAGCTTTCTGTAGAACTTCACAGCACATGTCCATATTTGCACTACCTGACAGATCTGGCCCACTGCTCCTTCAGTGAGCCTCCTCTTACGGAGGTAACACACAAACCTGATGGTGCACCAGACTCCAGTTGCTCCCCTGTTTACTGAAATCTTCCCCAGAACTGTTAGTGCTTTGAACAACTCTGTAAAGCAAGTGGGACCACACGAAGTGCCTCGGGCAGGGAAAGGCTTTCCTCACCTGTGTCGGTGTGATGTGGCTGATGTCCTCAGATGCCAACTGTTTCAGGAGTGTGGTCTTGCCTGCATTATCCAGTCCCAAGAGGAGGATCCTCACCTCCTGGTCTGGAGTGCTTTTCAGTTTACGCAGGATTGACAGTAAACCCTAAATCAGCAAGAGAGACTGTAGCTGTTATTTCCCCACTGACTCTCTTCCCCCACCATGCTGTGCTCCCCATACCTCAAAACGGGTTCTGTATGGTGGCAGATCCTAGGACACCCTGACCCCTTCCCCTCTTCCTCTGCTACTCCTCCCCCTCCTTGCAATTTCCCTTTATCTCCA
The DNA here is from genome assembly GCA_013396635.1 of Penelope pileata. NCBI lineage: Eukaryota > Metazoa > Chordata > Aves > Galliformes > Cracidae > Penelope > Penelope pileata. The sequence continues at coordinate 325,647 of WBMW01003367.1, forward strand.
AGAGCATCAGGGAGGTCTCAGACAGCACAAGTGTCACTCCATGGGGTGCACTGCTGCCTGCACTGCTCATGTCACACAGCTGTTGGGCTCTGCCTGTGCCAGGAAGACAGTGCCTGAGGATATCACGCGTAGGAGTTGCAAACCAGGCTCCTTGCAAGCTCTTCATTATCGTTATCAGAGGGAAAACCCCATTAATTTAATCTCCCTCCTAGTTAACTGTAGGTTACCGCGTACCTGACATCAGTTCTTTTCATAGTAACTCCCTGATCATCTCAAACCCCGTTTATCTGTCTCAAACACGCCGGACCCATGGGGCACGTGCAGTTCTGATTCTCAGGATGTAGCACTTAACAACTATCTCAGATCACCACACGTCCTTGCTAAGAAAAGCACAGTGGATTTCAGTCATTAGCCTGGCTCAGCTCTCTGAGCTGACAGTATCACTCAGGATTAGGAAACAGAATATGCAGGTCAGCTCATTTACAACTGCACACGTTACAGCAGCACACCCCGGCTTTTGTCAGCACCCCCACTCAGAGACCCGCACCTCTCCAAAATGGTTGGAAAAACCCCAGGGAAAAATGCACCCACGGCTCCTTCTGGAGCCCTCGGGATCCTGCTCGGCCTCCCACAGACAATTCCCATGCCTTGAAGGGCAACTGTGAGAACAAAGTTCAAATATCAGCGCAAACCCAGGACACGCAGGCCTGCCTCTCCAGCTTTTTTGTTCTCCCATTTGCAAAAGGGAGACAACAATTCCTGTCGACCTGTGAGGGTGAATTAGCTAAATGTCACACAGTGCTTCGTTGCTCTGAGGAACTACGCCCTCTAAATATTCCTACTGGGAGCTGAGGGCTATCTGAGCCATGAAGGTTGCTCCTGATCCCCTCTGGATCACAGCAATCAGACACCTGTCCTCGGGCTGCGGGGCTGCACGATGCAGCACCGCTGTCACAGCCCTGTGACACCAAGGCACCGTGGGCAGCGTGGGAAGGACACAGCACGCCAGGTCGTGGCATCAAAACCTCCACCAGATTCAAACACAGGTTAGATGTGCTCCACTCCTCCAAGCATTTTGGGTTTGGAAGTAGTTTGTTGGTTATCCACTTAATTACCACATGTAGCTCAACGTACATGATGTAAAGGAAGAGGAGGAACTTGTTAAAATTGTGTTGGAAGGATATCTCCAGAAATTAGCATCACTGCCATCATGACCATGCTTTTAAAAAGCCTGGTGGAAAGCTGAGGGTCAGAAACTCAGAGCTTGTGCACAGAACCTCAACAGCAGGAACTCTACAGCTCACACATCCCCCTCCTTCCCAGGGAAGGGCTGAGAAATGCCCGTTCTCATGGGCCTGACCCGAGCCAACACGCACCCATCAAAGTGCCACTGCTGACTTCAGAGGGCTCTGAACCAGGCCCTGTTATTTCAGTTTATTGCTCGTGGTTAAAAAAAGAAGCTGCTGCAAGGCTAATCCTATTCGCAGCACCACTTGCTAAGAGCAGAGCGGTGCCTCCCAGAGCAGATCAGGATTAGGAGCCGCTACGTTTCAGAATCCAACTCCGAAACAGCGAGCGCAAAGCAATGTATTACAGTGCACTGCTTATCTACCGGGGAGCAATTCCCAGGGGTCGGGAAGAGGAACTGCTGTAAATGTTAATAGAGCTGCTCCCATTGTAGACAGATGCTATTTCTGGGCCAGTGTGACAGCCTGCGAGAGAAGCATCGGCACCGTTCCGTATTCGACTCGAGTGACACCGCCGCACGGCTGATCGCAGGATTATCTGGGGTAGCCAATGGACAGGAGGATATTTATAGAAATAAAAGTATTCTCTAAGGTATAAAGTAAGCTGATTTAAAAGGCTGGAAGACAAGCGAGCCGACACAGAGAAGTGGACTCTATTTCGGTAGCTGCCAGCATAGGTTATATGGCTCGTAGACACCACTTAAATCAAGAGCCAAATAACAGCACTGACTACAGTGATTGTTAATGTCTTGTAAATATTATTAAAAACTTGCACCCAGCATTCTCTCTCCAGATACTGAACACTTAAGGTTAAGCAAAGCCGTGCACAGATTGGTTTCTAACGTATTTATTAATTTTTTTTAATCGGTCTTACGAGCATACTAGTTAGGAAGACAGAAAGCTTTTCCTGACAATTTCGTAGACTGGAAAAAATAACTCAGCCGAGTTCCCCGCTGCATGCAGCCCCCATGAGGACGAGCAGCCCTCGCTGCACACATGCTGATGGGTCAGCACCTCTCTGCTTGCAAACACAGCGCGGAAACCGACTTGGCCCAGTGAGAGACACGAAGCAACCGCTTGGGATGGATGGCGGCCATCAGGTAGAAGAGCCACCAAATGGGAAAATATGGTGCAAAGAGGATGCTCCAAAGCAAGGAGAGGGGAGCAGCCTTTGAGGAGTGCAGCAAGCAGACCAATGTCTCCATGCTGGGACATAACCTGAGCGAGGATGGCCAGGCAGGGGCCACAGGACAAGGAGCTGGACGTGTCCCCAGCTGAGGAGCTGTGGGGATGGCTGCAGGGCCGTAGAGGCAGCACGGCATTTGCACAAAACTAAGCAGACTGCGGCATCTGTAACAGAGAAGGGAACTGCAGATGCTGTTGGGGTAATGAGCAGCACAGCGTGGCAGCGCGTGCAGCCTTCGGAGAAGGGCAGCCATAGGGAGCAGCTCAAGGCTGGGCACAGCCAGCCAGCAACCGCTGCCTGGTCACCTCGGGGTTAAGCAAACTATGTGTTTTATGTCAGATTGGCTTGTTTAAAAACATCATTATCCTTGGTGGAGAGGGTTTTCTTTACAAGCACCATGAGGAGACAGACTGATGGGGTCAGCAATGAGAAGATGGCATTTTCCAGACAGTGAGTGGGGACACAGGGAAAGAAAAAAAGGCTCCTGACAATTACTGTGAAATCAGAGTGGGGCATTAAATTCAGAGATGCAACTAAATGGGTAAGTGCACTCATAAACACGTCGAGCATGAAAGAAAAGCCAACCATCTTATTAGCATCCTTCAGAAAACAGGGATGTGCGGTTTTATGAAAGCCTATCATTGCTAGGTTTAAAATAGCCACTGAATTATCAAAGGACTTTCAGCTATAGCTGCACGCAGTAATCCTGTTCTCTTTAAAAAAAAAAAAAAATACAGACATATATAAAAATACAGTGACATTTATAGTCCTAGCTAAGGGTTTTGTGGGTTTATTCAGCTTTAAATCCAGGCTGCATATGGGCCTTTTGAACTAGTTGATGCATGTAACTACATCCTGTACCACAGAAGCCGCTGAGAGGGAGATTTGCTTTATAGGCCAAAACAAAAATTGGTTTGGGACAAACAGAGCATTGAGATAATCTGTTTAAATATTGTATCAGATTGGCAATACAAGACCATAATGGAAAGAGCAATTTCCCCTCGTACCGAGGGTGGGATACATAGGGCATGGACAGAGCGCGGCCCGCAAGCCACGGCACAGCACAGTTGACTCCTATTAGGAAAGAGAAGTCAATGTATTCTGTTCAAGGTTATCGGCCACAAAGCCAAGATGAATTTTAAATTTTAAATAAAACCACCTCAGTCACGCTTATCTCCTAGGTGTGGGTATTCAGCTACAATCAAATCAAGCCACCGAGACGCACCGTGGCCATGGAGCCCGTGCTCTGTGGGCACATCTCCCATCACCACGACCTCATCGTGGCCCCCCAGCCCTCCCCAGGTGCCAGCTCCCCTTCCCAGCAGCTCACCATGCTCAGCTCTCGAGCTGCCCCTTTGTGTCTTTCCTCCAACCGTGGGAGAAACTTCACAAAACACCCACGAAACCGCCCCGTGTTTCTCTTGCTAATTCTGCCTCCGCCACACCTAGAGTCCTCGAGGAGGTTTCGGCGGCGAAGGGACCAAGTTGGAACCTGTCTCGGATTCCCTCGACGCGTATCGCTCTGTTATCTCTCACCACAGACCGTATTGCCACGGAGCGTGGCCCCAAGCACAGCACGGCCCTGGCTCACCGCTGCCTTTCATTGAGCAACGCAGCAGCCGTGCACCATTTTGGAACGGGCGGATAAAGGCAGTTCCATGCCTGGGGAAGGACAAGTGGTTCTGCTAAGCCCAACATTCCGCTTTCAGCAGAGGGTATTTGAGGCTCCATTTGTCGTCCAGCGTGCAGTTCTGTGCACACAGAGCTGGAGGAGGGGAGCCCGGCCTGACAACTGCACTGATTAGCTGGTGCCCTGAAGAATGACGTTTGATTACCTTTATCTTCGGCGGCAGAACTGCAAATGTCACTAATGGTCATAAAATCACCCAGTCTTTTTCAAAACACAACCGAAGTAAATTAATCTATTGAGCACAGTTTATTCAATACTTCTTACTCTGGCAGAACTCCCAACGAAATCATTTGCTTGCTGCATGTCTCCACCATATGGTGTCATTCAATGCAGACTTTCTTTTCTGAGCTGAAATCCCACATTTCATGGAGCCGAGTCACCTACAGAGCTTTTCCAGCTCGAACCTACTAACATAATTTTCTGTCAAAGAGGTCACACGGCACTCTCTGTGTTGCTGTATTAACCAGCACCAGCAGGAATTCTCCTTTCATAATTAAAATCAAACTCCTCTGCTCTTTGCAGACTTCAAGGAAGCGCTCTGCCCTGCGCAGAGGAGAGCTGATGGCTGCCACCGGGCCATGTCAGCACCCTTCGTCTCTCCTGCAGTGATTGCAGCACTTGCAAGTCTCCTCCAGTTGCTGCTACACTGCCCTCCCTGCACATAGTTTCCCATCAAACCATCACAGCAACCAGTAAAATAAACCAGGAAAACGTGACACGCAACTCTACCGGGAAACTAAAGCAGCGAGGCACTACTAAAGCTTCTAAAAATGCTTTGTTTTAATGGAGTCAGTTTGGCACAGCCTTCTTGCCAGACAATGAGAGACAAAGGAAAAGCTCTGGGCACTGGGTACACCTGCAGCAGGCAATAAATACACACTGCTTTTGTTAAAAACGGGAGCCTGAGACCAGGAGGAAGATGCTGACTACACATTTAGCTCTGCTGGCATTTCATTCTCTCCACAAAATCTGCCTGGTGTCATCCGGCCGCTCCACGACTCAGTTTCCTCAGCTGTACAATGGGGCCATGCTTTGACAACCCTGGTTTTGATGCAGTGATGTTGTAGGGGAACTGTTAGCTCAGGGCTTGAACTGGTGATGGAGCACCTGGCGAGGGGCTGTGTGTAAACTGTTTGCACCTGTGCTCCCCATGTGACTGGAAGGGGTGGACCCAGGGCAGAGACACTGTGGGCTCATATAAGGGGCAGCCACTGAAAGGAGAACATCTCCTGGAACTGGGCTGCTTCCTGGGAAGGGGTGCTGCATGGCTGGAGGTTCCCCTCAGCAGTTGGGTGAGTCAAAATGCACATGGAACCTTTATGTTTATTGTTAGAACCTTCAACAGTTTGCCTGGGATCGCAAAGAACCCATCAGAAGGAATTTTGTCTCTTCATTTGCAAAACAGGCACCACCTTCAGCCAACAGCTTTAGAAAAACACAGGTTGTCCCCTGGCCCTGCTACTGACTACCAATGTGCCATCTCACCTGGTGAAGGCTGTTCCTGCAGTGACAAGCAAGCTCTGCTTCACACAGCACTTGCAGAACTTTTGAAGGCTGCTTATCTTTCAGGTAACATCTCCCTTCACCCTCCCTATGAGCCCAGCACGTGCTGCTCAACCAAGCCAAAGCCTTCAGCGCTGTGCATCCCTCGTGCTATGCATTTTTATGGCTCACCTTTCCCTCTGTGCTCCACCTATGACTTTCCACCACCCCTGCTCCACAGCTGTGAGAAATGCTGGTATGCTCTGCAGAATGAGACACTTCCTTCTGCACTTGCTCACTTGGATGAGCATTGAAATAATTTAAGCCTTGGTGTTAACCCTCTTATCACTGGAGTGGGAGTGAGCAGAACTGAAGGGGCTTTCAGTGCTTATCAGAGCCATTGTGATGGGTCAGAAATATGCTCACGGGCAGCTATGGCAGCTCAGATGGAAAGTAGTGATGCAGTCGGGCTGTCTGCATCAGTTCTGACTGCAGACCCACACCCCCGGGCCGCCAGAGCTGCCCTGGATATATGTGCTGGTGCTTCAGAGTTTCTGGCACTGAGGATTATTCACTTTTAGGGGAAGTTAAAACTCCAGAGAGGCAGTGCAAAGATGTCCAGCCAGTCCATCAGAGTGCCAGCCACCCCATCTGAGAGGCTGTGGCTCCAAAAACAACTCCCAGAAATAGAAATCAGAGAGAGGCATTAAAATGCTGTACCAAATAACACAAGCACTGGAAAACACCCAGTCCACCCTCCCCATGCACGTAGCGCTCAGATAACAGCAGCCAGACCCCAGACTACACCAGTTTATCAGGATATTAGAAGGCAGAAGAGCAGATTTGGCTGGCAGCAGCTGCAGCCCAAATGTGTCCCACAAAGCCAGGCACTGCTGGAGGCAGCTGCCTTCATCTCCACAGCAGATGTCCACCCTGTGATGGCTTTGGTGCCTGGTGTGACAAGCTCCATCATCGACTGATCTAAAATAGAGCAGATCTCACAGACCTTATCTCAATCTCTTTCTGTGTGGCTCAGCAGGTGGGGACGCAGCCAGAATTAACTCAGCGAAGATGAGGAGCTGCCTTTGCTGCTCTCGCTCATGCCTCCTCCTGGGCATTAATCCAGTTTGTATCCAAAGGGCTCCTGGGTGAAGCTGCATTTTGTCCCACAGAAGCTCTTCCCCAAGGCCATTTCCCTCTGCCTGGGCTCTCTGCACGTGCTGCACTCGCACAGCAGCTCCCCACCCACTGCAGCTGTTTTGCACGGATCCCCACTCACCTGGCACCCCCATCCCTTCCTGCCAGCCCTTGCTGGACTCTGCCAGCATCCCCTGTCGCAAGCCAACTACTCTGGCACCCAAACCCAGGAGGTTTCCAACACCCCAGTCCATCACCCAGTCTCACCCCAACCTTGACTCAGGCTACACTGCACCCTCACCATCCATCCATCTCCCAGCACTGCCCTCTGTCCTTACCAGATCCTTTGGAGAGAGACCCCAGTCCCTCCCCTCAGTCCACATTGTTCCCTGTCAAATAATTTGTTTCTCCCCTTGAGCACTCCTTTCCTCCCAGAATCATCTCTTTCTCTCACTAGCATCAAAACTCCACCTCTATTCCTTATCACAGTGACTTCTTATTTTTCAGCCCATGCTGTGCCCAGCCCATGGCAGAAACCCCAGAGCACTCAAATCCCAGCAGCCTACCCTAGCCTGCCAACGGTGCCTGGCTTTGCATGGTGACTCTCCAAACTATTCATCCCATCCAGGTGTCCCCCAGTCCCTGGGCAGTGTCTTGATCCCACCCAGCCCTGTCACCCAGGCTTCTCTGCCATGAGCTCCCCTTCTAAGGCCATTTATCAACAGCCCTTCCACTTCAGCTCTCCCAAAGCTCCCTCCACTCCTGCAGCCCCCAGGAACTCACACAGAATGACTGGGTTGGAAGGGACCCTAAAGCCCATCCAGCACCACCCCCTGCTGTGGGCTGGCAGCCACCCAGTGGGTCAGGGCTCACCCAGCCTGCCCTTGGGCACCTGCAGGGATGGGTACCCACAGCTCTGGGCAGCAGTGCCAGGGCCTCACCTCCCCCTGAGCGATGGATTTGCTCCTCACAGCCAACCTAAACCTCCTCTTTTTCAGTTTAATTTTCAGTTTAAAGACATTCCCTTTGTTCTATCACTATCAGACCATATAAAAAGATGCTCCCCATCTTATTTATGAGCTCAAGCACTGGAAGGCAGCAGCGAGGTCTCCCAAGAGACCTATCCTCCCCAGGCTGCACACCCTCAGCCCATCTCCATAGCAGAAGCACTGCAGTCTCTGAGCATCCTCATGGCCTCCTCTGGCCCTGCTCAACAGCCCCCTGCCATGTGCTGGGGGCACCTCCCCTCCCACCTGGGCTGCTGCACGGCCACAGCTGTTCCCAGGCCCTCCTTGCTGCCCGGTGTCTGAGCGCTGCCCCCCTCTGCCAGGCCCCTCCATCCGTCCATCTCTCCTCAGGCCAACCAGGCCTCTGCCTCCCAGCACTCTGCATGGAGGCTCCACCACCTCCGATGCCAGCACAGCCCCCAGGACCCGACCTAACAACCCTCGGGCCACACACCCCAACCCCACACCGCCCCAGGGCCTAGCGGCCCCCTCCGGCCGGGCCCACGCAGCTCCCTCCACGGACACCCCCGGCCCCCTGGGAGGTTGGCACGGCCCCTCAGGGCCCCGGTCTCCCCCCCCGGGTACCCCTCCCAGAGCTCCGATCGCCCTCCAGGCCCCGGCCGCGCCGCCCCCGCCCCGCTCACCATCCTCTGCGCGGCAGCGGGGTTACCATGGGCAACTGCGTCACACACACGCCGCCGCTGCGTCCCGCGTCACCGCTTCCCGCCGGACGTACGGGACGTGCGCACGGCCGCCGGGAGGGGGGCGGAGCCCGGCGCTGCCTCTATCCCCGCCTCCGAGGAGAGCGCGCGCGCTCCACCCCCGCCCGCTGCCGGGAGGTGGGCGCGGCCGCGCGGCTCGCTCTGATTGGCTGAGGGCGGCCACGCGGTGCGGGGTGGGTGGAGACGGCGCGCGAGGAGTCTGGGGGCCGCGCAGGTAGGGCCACGTGGGGCCGGAGCGCGCGCGCGCGCGCGCGGGGCGGGGCTGCGCGTGCTACGGTGCAGCGCCATGCTATGCTATGCCGTGCCATGCCATGCTACGCCTTGCAGCGCTGTGCAATGCCGTGCCGTGCAATGCTTGCCCTGAGGTCCCCGTGCAGCGCTACGGGTGTGCAGTCTGCAGCATGCAGTGCAATACGCTGTGATGCAGTGCCAAGAGGAGGCGTGCAGTGTGACACCGTCGGGAGCGTGCAGTGCCGCTGGGGTGCAGGGCAGCGTAACATGGAGCCTTGGGGGGATGTGCAGTGGTACGGGTGCAGTGCAGTGCAGGGCCATGCGGGGGTGCACTGTGCTGCTGCATTGTCGGTGGGGCCGTGCAGTGCGGTCCCCTTCCAACCGGTGGAGGGTGCAGTGCTACAAGGGGTGCAGGCAGCGTGCTGGGGCTGCAGTGCGGACATGGGAGGGTGCAGTGTGCTGCCGGGGGCCTGCAGTGCCGCAGGGACGGGATGTGTGCAGAGCAGTGAGCCCGAGGGGAGCGCTGGCACAGCTGGGTGGCACGGTGCAGCGCTGCTGGGGGCAGCTGTGCAGCGCAGTGCAGCTCAGTCCTGCCCTATGAAGGCAGTGCAGGATGGGGAGCTCCGTGCAGGGGAACGAAGTGCATTGGAGCCGCACTGCAGGAGGCTGGCATCAGCGGTGTCCTGGACTTGGTGCTGCTGAAAGTCCAACTCAGCTGTTAAACATAAACCTGCGTTGGCTGACCCGGTGAAACGCTCCGCAGCAAAGCAGCTCCGTCCCATGATGGCTGCTGTGCCCCTTGGCTTTGACATTGATGCCCCACGCTGGGACCTGAGCACCTTCACGGGGCGGTTCCAGCACTTCCTCAACATCACCGACCCACGCACCGTGCTGGTGCCAGAGCGGGAGCTGGACCGGGCACAGGCCATCGTGGCAGCCTGCAGGTGAGTGTGTGCCGGTGCCAGCGCCACGGTGCTGGGGGTGTGCCCATCACCAGGCATGAGCACCACGCAGGGATGTGGCATCTGAGCACCCTGCTCTAGCTGTAGCTGTCCCTGTTCCGTGCAGGGGAGTTGGACTAGACAGCCTTTAAAGGTCCCTTCCAGCTCAAACGATTCTATGATCCATTGGAGGTGGCTTTGGGGGAGTTTCCTGGGTTTTTGGGAGTGTGGAGCTAGCTCAGCTGAGCTCCTGTGGCTCTGGGCTTGCAGGGCTGGGCTGGTGCCGCCGGGGAGCAGCCAGGAGCAGCTGCTGTATGCCAAGAAGCTGTACGATTCGGCCTTTCACCCCGACTGCGGCGAGAAGATGAACCTCTTTGGCAGGATGTCCTTCCAGGTGCCGGGCGGCATGGCCCTCACTGGCTTCATGCTGCAGTTCTACCGGTGAGACCCGGGGATGCCGAGCTGGGGATGCAGCCTGGACAGCCCCTCCAGGGACCCCAAAGTTCCTCATTGGGACCCTGGTCACCCCCAGGCACATCTGTCCCCACGTGTCCCCCTGTGCTGCTCCCATCGCTGAGGACCGACCCCATCCACGTGGATCCCATCCCCATCCTGAACCCCTCAGGGCTATGGCACCTGCCGTGCTGCCCCCAAACCCTCCCAAACAGCCCCATGTCCCAGCCTCACTCCCCGCCCTCAGGCTGCAGTGCCACAGTTTCCCCCAGCAGACACCAGGATGAGGGTACGGAGGGCATCTTGTTGCCCATGCCCCCTGGCCTGCTGCTGACAGGTGCTCTTTGGGCCCCTTCCCTTGGCAGAACGGTGCCGGCTGTGGTGTTCTGGCAGTGGGTGAACCAATCCTTCAACGCCATCGTCAACTACACCAACCGCAACGCCGCATCCCCCATCTCGCTGGCGTGAGTGTGCCCCAGGACAGGATCCCTGGTGCCCACGGGATGCGCCAAAAAGACCCTTGGGCACCGAAAGAGCAGAGTCCCCATCTCAAAGTTGTTTCGTTTTTCTATCCCTTCATTGCAAATCACCAGGCAAATCGGAGTGGCTTACATCACGGCCACCACCACGGCCCTGGCCACTGCGGTGGGACTCAACCTCTACACCAAGGTATGCAGGGACAGGGCTGTGGCAGCCCCTGTGCTGTCCCTGTGCTGATGCCACCTTCTCTCCCACAGCGAGCTCCCCCCTTGCTCGCCCGCTGGGTCCCCTTTGTGGCCGTGGCTGCTGCCAACTGCGTGAACATCCCAATGATGAGGCAGCAGTAAGTGTGCCTGGGGCCTGTCCCCGCTCCCTGCCCCAAGGGAAGACAAGGGGAGGTTGGGCTGGGGTCTGTGTGATCACCACTCTGCGTCTTGCGGGGAGCATCCCTGGTGGGGTGGCCCAGAGTTGAACAAAGCAGGAGGGTGATTTTGGGGTGAGGATCGGCAATTTGGGGTCTGCAATGCCCTGGTGCTACAGGGGGGCTGTTGCAAACAGCTGGAGGAGTTTTGGGGGTGTTCCCCAGAGCAAGGGTCCTGCGACAGCCCCTGCACAGCCGTGCCCTGGAGGTGGCAGCATTGGCCCTGAGGTGGCAGAGCCCCAGGGCCACCGTGCTGCTGTCCCCACAGGGAGATCATCCACGGGATCACGGTGACCGATGAGGACAACAATGAGCTCGGGCGCTCCAGGGTGAGTGTTTTGGGGAGGATGGGGACATGGGAATGGGGACACATGGGCAGCAGCGAGGCTGAGCAGCCGCTCTTGCTCGCAGAGGGCAGCGGTGAAGGGCATCACGCAGGTTGTGGTCTCCAGGATCACCATGGCAGCTCCGGGCATGAGTGAGTGCGGGATGGGGCTGGGGGCCAGATCCACACCGTGACCCCACTGCCCCCAACATGGGCAGTGCTGCCGGGGCTCCTCAGGCTGCTGGAGTCCCTCACTCTTCTCCCCACGCTCAGTCATTCTGCCCATCATCATGGAGCGGCTGGAGAAGTTCCCCTTCATGCAGGTGAGCCCCAGCTGCTGCCCTTGGCGCAGGGCTGTGGGGCTGGCTGGGGGCTGACCCCGCTTTTCCCCTGCAGCGGATCCGGTTTCTGCATGCACCTCTGCAGATGCTGCTGTGTGGAGGGTTGTGAGTATCTCAAGTACACAGCGTGGCTCCGAGAGATGCCTGAAGTCACCCTGGAAAAAGACCTCACCCAGCGGGGATGGCAGAGCTGCTTTCCTTCCAACCTGGGCTCTGTTATTGGGAATAACAGGGCGTGAGCAGCACGCCCTGGGCTGGGACCTCGCAGCCCCCAGCACTAACACCCTCTCTCCTCTGCCTGCAGCCTCGTGTTCATGGTGCCGGCAGCCTGCGCCCTGTTCCCACAGAGATGGTACCTGCCCACTGCTTCCCCTCCCAGCTGGGGAGCCTTCCTGCTCCCCTCACTCCCCTCTGCCTATCCCAGTGAGCACCCCATGAGGGTGTCCTGGCCGGGCTAGGATGGTGGGTCCCAGTGTCTCTTCCCTCTCCTTGCAGCTCCCTCGCACTGGCTGACCTCGAGCCAGAGCTGCGGGACAGCATCGTGGCCAAGCACGGGGACAAAGTGCCATACGTCTACTTTAACAAGGGACTGTGAACAGAGGCTGCCTCAGGAGCCATCGCACCCCTCCAGCCCCCGCCACTGCCAGCCCCACACCCCAGAGGGGCTTGGAGGCACAGTGCGGCCCCATCAGCTGTGGGGATGGTGCTGGGGTCGGCTGCTCCAGAGCCTTACCCGTCCCCCCCCAAACCACTTTGATGCCTTAAACCACTGCAGGGGCCTCTTCCCAAGAGCTGGAGTCCCTGCAGCAGGTGGGAAGGGACCTGTCCCCTCTACAGAGGGAGTGCCCAAAGTCCCGGGACCAGTGCTAGGACTGTGCCTTCATTGCTATCAGGTTTTATTCGATTGTCAGAATCCCAAAGACAACTGATTGTTTTTAAGCTCTAATTTTTGCAATCATTCCACTGATCATGAAAGCCAGCTGTCACCCTCATCGTCTTGTGCCTCACTGTCCCCATGGTAGGACCAAAGACTTGGGGAACACTTGATTCTGGCCCCCCGTGCCCAGGGAGGGTCACAAAGCCATTGGGTTGTGAACTCAGGATCTGCAACACCGCAGATGACAGAGATGAGGGTCGGCAAATAAAACATGGTGATTTTTAAAACGGCTGCAGGCTCTGCTTTTGGCTGGTCTTTGGGTGCCTGGTTCCCTGGACAGGGCAGGTATATGGGGCATGCCTGGAACAGGGAAGGGTGTGAGCTCTCTGCTTGCTGATGAACATCGCTCCGTGGGACGAGCACATTTCTAAACAGCACTGTGATAGAGCAGCCCAACCCAAAATAAGCTTCTTGAAGGGATATCCACAGCAGGTTTGATTCTGGCCAAGCTGCAACAGAGGAGGACGTCTCTATAAACACGTAGCTACATCTAGAAGACTACACAGAAGTTCTGCAATAATTAATAGGTCAGCAGAAGTGGGGAGACATTCAAATGTGACATTCAAGTGATCTGTTCCCTAGGCATTACTAGATCTCTTGTTAATGCACAGTTTAAAAAAAAAACAAACAAAAACAGATAAGCACAAGAAACAAAGCATGTCACTCCTGTTGGGAGTGGGAAGAAGCCACAAGGAGACATCTCTGTTCTCTAAGCTCTTTAATTTAGATTGCCCCTGCCCTACACCCCCAATTTCTATGTGCAGTTTCAGAAAGGATCGTGCAGCATCCTGGGATGGAGCTGGGTCCAAGCGTCCTCCAGCACGCTAGGGAACACAGTGATGCTTGTAATGCAAAGTGCCACAGCAGGCACCCTCTGGAGAGCTGTTGCTATCTCCTGTGCACTCCCCCGGGCCGTGGTCAGCAGGACAGGGTGCATACATCTCTCTGGGCAAGAAGGTTGTTGTGTGCTGGGAGGACCAGGAGGCTGATCAGCACCATCCTCGAGCCAGAAACCCCCTGAGCTCGTAGCATTGGATTCCCTCGGCAGATCTGCCTGGATTTATGCCAGCTGACAGTTCAGTGTGGTGGGGTTTCTAGGTTTCTAGGCTGTGGCAGGAACCTCCCTGGGAGGATTCGCACCATCTCAACCGCTCATGGCAGCTGCAGTCAGTGCCTGCGCTCCCCAGCTCTGTGAGTGCCATCCCATGCAGCGGAACGCTGGCAGGCGGCTGCAGCCAGCTCAGCCCTGTGTTGCCAGGCTCTGGCCAGCCCTGCTCTGCATCCCATCGCTGCAATAGGAAGGGAACCTCACTGCCAGGAGCCAGGGCTGGACTCATCCCTATTTGTGAAGAGCTGCGGGTGTTAATTACACTCCAGTGATGAGTCACACCCAATCTGGGCTTGTCCCATGCTCCCGCTCTCGCCTCCTCCCTGCCTCTAATTTCAGGGCTGGACTGAAACAGGAGTGAAGCTCTGCGTGGCCGAAACATCAATGCTGCAGCACAGTTTACAACCTCCCTTCAATAACAACCAGACCAAAGGCGTCTTGTTGGGCTGCAGCGAGGCTGGGGAGTTGCAGAATCATAGAATCATAGAATGGTTCAGGTTGGAAGGGACCTTAGAGATATCTTGTTCCAACCCCCCTGCCATGGGCAAGGACACCTCCCACTAGACCAGGTTGCCCAAAAGACCACAGTTTCCTTCGATGAACCCCAGATCCCTGCCCAGGCGCTGCTTAACCCGGGTGCAGGAGGAAAGAGGAGTGTGCAGGAGGCGTGCAATGGGTTAACTCCTGCCGGCCCACGCTAGCGGGGAGCTGGGTGAGGTGTGCCCCAAGTATCGCCCTGACTGAAAACCCCGGGGTAGGAGATAAGCCGCTAAGCTGATTGTTTTTCTGAGCATGTTATCGGAGCATCTCATAACCATCACGGTGACAACCTCCCAGGGTGGCTGCCTGGCACTCGGGGATCAGTGGGGTACGAGGCATCACTGCCCAAAAGCTGCAAATGATCCCCAAGCACTGGCACCTGCACGTCGCTGGCTGCCCTGGGGACAAGCCCAGGCAGCGGGAAGCTATGCTGGGACATGTCCATGGTGGGACATCTCCTCAGGCATGTCTTCTCCCAGTGTGGCTGCCTGCAGCCGCCTCTCCCAGAGGTCAGCTGGAAGAGCAGCTGATGGATTTTGGAGGGTGAGGGGCATCCCCCAGCCTTGGCACAACGCTGGGGTAGAGCAGAGCAGAGGTGTGCAGGGCTGGGGGCACTCCTGCGGCCTCCCCACCACCATGGCACGGTGGTGGGGAAGAAGCAGCCCTGAGGGCTGTGGTGCGGGGCTGGCACTGCTGCTGCAGCCATTGAAGCCCCTCCCCACACACATTGCCTGGTGAACCCCAGGCCTGAGCGGGCTGCGTGGGTTTGGGTCTCTCTGTGTGCAGGCTGAGCGAGGTGTAAAGCTACCACAGGACATGGCCAGCAGACGGAGATGACTGCTCTTGTGCCACTGAGGTTCTGAGAACGCCCTGGCAGGGCAGAGGCCCCATGCTGGGGCACAGGGCCGAGGGGCAGCCCCACACCCTTCTGCAGCCAGTTCCGCCACTCACAACATGGCAGCCGCCACCCCATCCCACACCAGGCCCCCTCCCCGCCGCGCCACACTCAAGATGGCAGCTCCCGGCGCAGGCCCCGCCCCTCCCGTTCTGG
>WBMW01003367.1:341092-394124 GCA_013396635.1 Penelope pileata
GGAGGGAGCGCGTTTCAGGTGGGGCGGGGGGTCCAGCCACTGCCTTCGTGGGCTTTGACCACCTTTGTGCCCAGAGGGTTCTGATGAAGTTTGTTCTCTCCTCTCCGTCTCTTGACGCAATATCCCAGCTGTGTGTGGTGTGTGCTGCTCACACCTCCAGCAGTGGGCTTGGGTTGCCCGATGCTGATGCCTGTAGACCTTCTTGGCCTTGCTGTGTGTGCTGGGTGTTGCTCAGAGATAGCTGTGCTAGGCCAAGTGTCCCATGTACACCCTGGAACTTATCGTTCGTCTTGTTCATGCTCCGTAGAACACAAATTGAATAGGATGCCTTCTGATTTGATGTGGTGGATTGCTTAGCAGGTAGGAGTTGTGTTTTGCGTTTGTTGGAGGTCTGAGCCCTGGAGATGCTGATCTGTGCCTGCAGCTCGTGGGTGCTGCGGGTTGCATGGTGCTCAGCGTCACAGGGACACGGGTGTGCAGTGTCTCTTCTGGAGAAGGCGTCCATTGGGAAACTTCCTGAAGCAGGTGGAGGTGAGGAGTGTGACTACAGATGTTATCACCCTTTTAAATCCCCTTCTTTCAGGACACTGAGAGCACCAGATGGACTTTAAAAGCCTTGTGATTAATTGGTAGTGTTGGTAGCACCATCCCAAATTTCCTTGCTGTGGTTTGGCCATTGCTACCCTAGGGAGCCAGCTGCAACTGTGCTGAACTGTATTTTCCACATTGTCTCAACTGCCTCAAACTGATAGCTATTGCTTGCTCCCTTCCATCGTCCAGCCAACATACATCAGCTAAGCACGTGTGAGCACGAGGTGCTGTGATGTTCCAGCCATGAGCAGCAGTCAGGTGGTAGGGCTGTAAGAAAAATGTGCAGGTCTAAATGCTAAGAGCTAATAAAAACTCTATACCTGCTTTAAAGGTTGTGAAAGGTGCTCCCTGTTAGTCAAGGAACGGGTGGAGGAAAGGAATAGAAAGTAGAAAAGGAGGAAGGAAAAAAAGCAGGAGGGTATAGAAACATTCATACAACCAGCTTGCTTGTGGAATAGTTGTATGTCTGACTTGTAGATATCCTCTCCAATCAGTGCACCAGAAATAATCCTAAAATAGTAAGTCTTGGGTGGTACAGTACGTGATGGTGGGAGAGGAAAGCTTTGGCAGCCCGTGCTTTCTTTAGAGCACTTAGATACGGATGCGTCTTTTATTCGTTTTCTTTTCTTAGTTTGCCTATATAAAACTCATGCGGTTTATTTTAGCTTTTAATGTAGACTGTCTGTCAAAGGACTGGTATTATCTCGCAGCATACTACAGATTGACAGCAACCCACTCAAAAAAAGTGGTTAAAAAAAGGGGATCTTGAGCACGTAACAAAACTTCGTCTGGTTTCATGTTGCCCTCGAGTGTGATTTCCTTGGAGATGACGGGCTTGTAGAGAAGAGCTGCAGTGAGGCTGTGCTGGCCTGGGCTGATCTCTGCACCAAGGGTTCCTCTGTTTTCAGCTGATCCCCTGACAGCATCTGGCTCTTGTCCTCTCCAGACCACGGCTGCTCTTGTTGCCTCTTGAGACTGCTGCCTGCTTCCATCTCCATCTCAGACAATTGCTGTGCCCTGCTTGCTTCTGCTGCTGGGGAGGGCTCGTTCTCAGGGTTCCTGCTTCTCTAAATTCCATCCTGCAGACCTGGTGGTCTGAGGCTGGGAGGTGCTGCAGGAAATGTGTCCTCTAAATAATTCAGGAGGTGGAGCTGTACTGCCTAGCCACACTGAACAAACATTCCTGAGAACATGCTGTACTGTGCAGGAGGGTCTGATTTTTCAGGTTAAAATAAGTCTGGGCTGCCTAGTATCTTAAAAGACTTTTCTTTTAATTAAGTCTTGTTTTGGGTGGCGAATGGAGGAGAATGAAGGTAACTAACACAGCCCCATCCTGAGAGTCCTTTAACTGCCTCTGTGACTGCTCCTTGCAAGTGTGCTTGTAATCAGAGCACAAAGCTCTGTCAACAGTAGCTGAAGAATTTATCTGCAGATTAAGGGAAGATACGTTGCAATTATGTAATAAAAATAAAATCAGGGTAAATGTCACAGGAGAAAGAAATCCAGCTGTGCTCAGTTCCGACTGTGCTCGTGCAGCCTTCACTGCATGGTCCTCTTCAGTTGAGGGGAAGGGAAGTGGGGAAATAAGAAACGAATATCTTTTAAAAATAAGCTTGATCAAATTTGTAATGGTAAACTTTGGGCATTAATCATTACTCTGTTGTAGATTCTATTGTAGTGTGTCTCTGCAGGGCAGGCTAAAGGTTGTTTGACCGCTTCAGCTGTCTGTCTCCTTCCCACTGCAAGCAGCTTAATTATCACATCGTTTTCTCAACTGTTGTTTTCTTTAAAAACAAGAGATTTAAGTGAATGTTAACTATGTGACAAGCCTGAGGAATCTGTCTTTCTCTAATAAGATGGGCTGGAGCCAAAATCTGACAGAAGCACGCTCTTCTTTAAGGCCCATTTCATTCCAAAGGGAAGGGTTTGCTCCAAGTGCTGTGACTTGGATGATTCATCTGTGTGGCAGAGGCCAGGGCCTTGCTGTGAGGACGGGCTTGGCGTGGCTGTCGCTGCTGCTGACACCCCCTTAGCACAGTGCTGGTGTGCAGGGCTGTGCCAGCTGTGAGCACAGCTCTGGTTGCACCAACACGTGGTTACCACGCTTCATCCAGAGCCTGGCTGAGCTGGGGCCGTTGAGAGCATCACTTCAGCTGGTGAGCAGCTTCAGTTATCCACGTCTAAGGGAGACTCACCTCTAAATAGAAGACAACTTTTTTGATTAAGGTAATTAGTTGTGATGGAACTTCACGCTCTGGGTCTTTCAGGAGGAAAACTGCTTATAGACCCCCGGGGCTGTATTTTCCCTGCTGTGGTATCATTGTGACTCTTGGTTTTTGGCTTGCTGATTTCCACAGTTTTGGCAGGAGGCAGCAGAGATCAAAGTACGGCCTGTACTCGCTGGGAGCAGAACCTGTAAATAACTGTGCAGATTGAATTAAGGGCTGCTCGTCCCGCGCTGATTACACCGCCGTGACCTGCAGTGTCTCATCTGTACAGCACGCTTCCCCAGCCATTAAAATTCTTCCATTTGTGAGTTGCCCTCACGATTGCACACAATGCTGTAAGAATTTCTCTGTGCATCTCTCCGCAGCTGTGCAGCAGATGGAAAGCCTGGCCTGCAAGTGTCCAGTGTGCCCTGGGCAGGAGCGTGGCAATGTTGTTCAGGATGGCTGAAGGAACTCTGGACCTCTAATAGGACATTTTGAGAATTTCTCCTCCAAATACTAATTAACAAAAATGTAACAACCCCTTAGGAATAAACTTGGGCAGCTGTTGTGGAGCTGTGGCTAAAACACCCGTGGAGCCCTCCCTTTGGTTCCTAGAAGGGATGCTGCACCCTTGTTCTGCTGGCAAATGGCAGCTGCTCTTCTGCAGAGCCCCGTTGGCCTGCATTAAGCCAGCATTATGGTGAAGTTGGCCATTGTCTCTTGTTCTGTGGTAGTTGAAAGGTATTAACAGGTATGTGGGTAACAGCCTGTGTTTCTTTGCTGTATGAATATACATGGCCAGGCAGTGTATGTAGGGGCAGTCTGTGGTAACTGGCAGTATGTTTGGTACATGCAAAACGCCCACTTTTTCTTTCTGCCTCTTTTTTTAAGTCATATTTGAAGGGCTGGCAGGATTGAGCAGTCATTAGCATGGCCAAAAGCTAACGGTGGGCTGATCTCACAGCCTCGTCCTCCGTCCCATGTTGTCTGTGCTGTGCCCTTTGGTTGTGCCTGTGCAAATCTGTCCTTGCCAAGCGTATCCTGGAGCATTGGTAACGCAGAGCTGGACGTGGCCCTTTGTTCTGTCTCCTGACAGCAGGCAGGTTTGGGGGTGTTCCTCTGGTCTGTGCTGCCCCGTTTCACAGGGTACAAGGTCAGAGTTTGCCCTCTCTGGTTAGCTCTGTAGCAATCTCCTCGGCTTGTTGAGGCGTTTAACCACTGACTTTATGGCTGTATGTGCTCCCACCTCGCATTTGTTTCAGTGGATTGGTGGTAATGGTGAGCTGCAGCCAACCCAATAAGCCACAGGCTGTTGGGTTCAGGGAAGAAGAGCAGGAAAACCTCTTTCCTCATGGAGGCTCAAGGCCTCAGGATCCTGGGTGCAATCCTTAGGACAAGCAGAGGAGAGTGTTTGCCTAAAGAAAGCCTCTCTGTTTCTTCTTTATTCTTCTGCGTTGCTGTGAGGTCGAGTTCATTACCTCTAGTGGTGATGTGTTTTTATGTCTAGTTCTGGTGTGCACAGGATGATAAGAATTTTGGAGGCAACACAAGAGCAGAGATCCACAATTTCCCAGATGGAGGTTGTGCAGGTATCAGTGTCTGCCTCCTCATTAATTAACTTTGAAGCTACTGGGCAACTTCAGCTGAGTTTGGCAGAAGGAGTCCTCAAAGATGTGTAATATTTCAGCAGAATTCCTGAAAACGGGTAGATGCAGAGAGACTTTAACAAGGAATCATCCCTGGGTGAGAAGCTACCCTCATTAGCTTGTTAAGCGTGGGGAAATTTGTGAGTAGGTGATGAATGGACTTGGTGTACACTCTTGCTTCTGGAAGAGCTTTGATTGGAGCTCAGCTTGCTAGTATGCAAAGTCACTCAGCCTCATAGAACAAACTGATGGGAGGTCAGCTTCAGAGCTCCAGTGGTTACAGAACTTCCTTTACATAAGTCACTCCAGAGGTAACGCCTCCTATTTATTTCCACAGAAACTACAACAGATGCAAAGAGCACAATAACACTGCTAGAGAGAGCAAATTCTCAGCTACAAACCACTACTTTTCAACATAGTCACCACCGTTAGCTATGCATTTTCACCAGCCATGAACAAGAGCCCGCATGCCATGCTTGTAAAAATCTGCACTGACGGAGATGATCCATCATCACCACCGCTGAAATACACCACCACCACCTCACTGTGCTCATGTAGAATCATAGAATCATAGAATGGTTCAGGTTGGAAGGGACCTTAGAGATCATCTTGTTCCAATCCCCCCTGCCATGGGCAAGGACACCGCTCACTAGAGCAGGTTGCCCAAAGCCCCATCCAGCCTGGCTTTGAATACTTCCAGGGCTGCTGTTTGGTCTCCATAAACGTTCAGCAGTGTTGCTGGATGTCAGTGGGTACTGTTTTTTCCGCACAGAGGAATTCAGTTCCACCTGTGTGTATCGTATGCACTTCTATGTCAGATGTCATTTTGTCAGACTGCCCCTCTGCTGCCATCTGTTGCATGGCAACAGAATGTAACAGAATATTGGTGGATGTCGATGATATGGCAGTAGGGGCTGAACCTCCCCACTGCTGATGTTGTGGGCCAACATATAGGAGGCATTACTTTCGGAGCAGCCCTGTATTTGTCTTTTTCTGTTTCCTGCTGGCTGAACAACAAATGGAAGGGGAAAAGGCTGATAAGCTGTAGAGACGGTGATGAAGAGCGTGTTTTGGCAGGAATCTCTCCAGCCATCTTGAGCTTTCCCTATGCAGAAGGTGTTGAGCATCACCCGTTGGAAGAGGGGAGGAAACTCGAATGTGAATGGTGTGCCTGCATGGCTGGTGTGGAATGAGAGGGTTAAACACTGCCTGGGTTCCTTAAGCCAGGGGAAAGGCTGGAAGACATGGTGGGCATTATGCAGGGACACTGCAAAGACTGAGCGCAACCTTCTGAGAGTGCAGCCTTTCTTCAAGGCGGTGATATTGGGCTGACTGCTTCGTGCCCTGCACATCAATTGTTGTAAACACATGGGGAAAGTCACCCCAGACCGTTCCTTACGAGGGGGAAAGTCTTCTTCAGCTACGATTGGAATGACCTTTGCTCTGTGCTTGGAAAGCATTTAATGCAGCTACCTGAGTGTGTGTGAAGGTCGTGACTCAGTCTGGGTGTCCTGTGTGATGAATTCCTCCCGTTGTCGCTGGTTGTCTCCTTTGTTAGGCTGCAGACCGCTTCTCAAAGAGTGAATGCTGCAGAGGAGGAGGAGGGTTGTGCGTGCATTGTGTTGTCTTCAAATTACCTTGTCATTTTGACTTCTGCCTGTTTAGAAGAAACAAACTGCACAAGCAGCTTTCATTGGACTCTTCAGTCTCCTGCGATCTGAAGCTGAGATGAAGCAGGCCTGCAGACATCTGTCACTGCTGATGCTCTCTGCTTAGTGACGCTTAGCACTTGGACTCACACAAAGCCTCTCTTAAACTGCAGTGGTAAAAATAAGAGTTTTCTCTTAATTTCTTTCCCTCTCCTCCTCCTAGCTGCATTGTTTTTTCTGTCTCGTTCGACTCCTGTTTTTGTAGGAAAAAGGAGCATCCATTAGGAATCTTTTACATCTTGTCTATTTGATTATTAAATCTCAAGCTTGTGGCTTGTTATTTTACAGCATTTCTTGCTGTTATGCTCTGTCCTTCTATCTCTGTCCTTCCCAGGCCTTCCCAGAGCGTGTGATCGAAGAGCAGTTAGGCTCTGGAAACGAGCTAGGAGTTTTCTCCTCCTGTTTTCTGCCCCATGCCCTGTCCCTTGACTGCAAAGTCCAAGGACCTTCTTTGCATTAGAAGATGAATTCAGGAAAGTCTGGTATGATCTTGCTTCTCATAGTGTCGCTGCTTTTCATAGGAAACCTTAAGTTCTTGTGGCATTTTACAAGTTGGGACAGACTTTTAAATGAATGGCCCTAAATTTTGATTATTTGTGTCCTTGCTATGAGAGCTCTTCTTATCACCAGCTCTTCTCTCGCACAGGCACTGTCTGCTAACTGTTCTTCTGAAGGCACTTTCCTTCCCTGCAGGACAGGGTGCAAGGTAAAACTTGTTTATGCTTTTAACTAATGTCTTCAATGAAAGAAACAGGCTTTAGAAATACTGCTTTTACCTAGTTCAACCCCTTAACTTGTTAATTTGCAGGTCTAACACAGCTTCTATGTCAGCTTTTTCCCTCCCCTACCAGCAGGCATTCTGCATGTTCTGCAGTGGTGAGAGCTCTTGATGTTTTACTCTTAGGATGAGAAGGGGAAGTATGGAGAAAAAAGACACAAATATTAAGGAAATGCCTTGGTTATAGTTGTTGGAAGTTGTTTTTTCCCATGGTGAATTTAAAAATATTATCAAAAGTAATGATTTTTAACATCCGCAGTGTGCTTCTGGGTCCTTCCTTTGGTACACTGCTGCTTTTTGCAGGAGCCCTTCAGCTCTGATCCTGGCTTGTCACATGATATTAAGCAAGCAATTTCACATTCTCATCTTAATGTCACCATTTCAGATGGTGAACACGCTATGTGCTGTGGGCTTTTTGTGTGTCAGAATACGAGAAGGTTGTGTGGTACCTGGTGTATAAATACTGCATAATTTCCCCCTTCAGCTGGAGACCTAGATGGGAGCCTTCAGGTCTGAATTATTAATTGTTAACCAAGAAACTCCTGGTTTTCTTCTGCAACGTTTCGGTCTAGAGGTTTTCAATGGCCTCGAGGACTATGGTCAAACTTTACCTAATCGTTGAGACAGAGTTCTATGGTTCTTGGCTTCTGCCATGCATGAGTGGGGACTGTTCTATTTATCTGCAAGGCATTACTGTAAATCATCAACGTGCCAAGATACACCAGGCTCAAGCTTTTGTGCACCTCTCAAGTGGCGTGGGCTGTGTTTGCTGCACGGAGAACAAATACACCGAGCGAAAGCTTTTCCTCCTTCGTGACTCTTGGTTAATTGGTTCTGCAGCCAGGAAGCTGAGTTTCATGCATTGTGTTCCCCTGGGAGGCAACAGCAGGCGGAGGTGCAGGCTGGGACTAAACCAGCAGGTTGAGTGAGCAGGGCTGCGAGAGGAGAGCGAGCTTGCTGCAGTGCTAACACAGAGCCTGCAAAGCGAGCACAGAACCCACACTGGCGGTGCAGACTGTTTTGATAGCTGCGTTTTGGCTTGAAAAATCCTCAGATGCTTAGAGCAGGGTAGTCTGTTTTCTAGCAAAAGCCTTTGGATGGCTGTGAACTGTCGGAGCCTACTGTGTGTACCTTGCAGAGTGGAGGGGAGCAGAGCCCGCAGCAGGTCCTGTGCCTTGTTGGGGTGGTGCTGGCCAGGCAGGCAGGGCAGCTTCCAAGTGGCCCCGAGACGTGGACGTCAGCACACAAGCTTGCCTTGCTTTCTTTGGCAGCAGAGAGTTTGACTGCCCAGCAACCCAGCTGCTGAGAAGGCTCAGACATCTGTTTCAAGTTCTTTAGAGGATGGGATCCTTTTATAATTGCCAACCTTTCTTTGAAGAGTAAGACAACCTGAGGTGTTTAAGGAGGATATTTTATATTTGCGCATGGAAGAGACATCCCCTGTTTTCAACAGGCATCTGCCTTGCATCCCCTGCTACTTCACGTTGCACCTTTTGTGTGGGTGATGAAATGAACCTGCTGGTTTGACTTCCCAGTTCTTCAGGGCCAAGGTGCCTCTGTCCCTTTGTGCTTGGGCTTTCCATAGAGCAGCAGGAGCCTTTCAGATAACCCTGATGTCCTGAAAATAGTGATACTTCTGCCTGGGTGCTGGATGTTCCTCCTTGCATTCATTGCTCCCATTAAAGTGAGAGCTTGTGCTGTGTATCAATAACACCTTTGATCCTCTTATTTAAATTAAATAGGGGGTGTCCTACCGAAGAGACCTCTTCAAAGCTCCTTGCAAGGTTACGCTGCCACAGGATGGTTAATTAAAGTTCATAAAGCCAAATTGGACTGGAGGCTGAATAGTTTCTCAAGTACAGTTCTCCACATTGCAGTTTGCAGCAAACATGATTTATTCTCGGCAGATTGACCTCATGTGGACTTGTGCCTGTGTAAGTAGCAGCTGAAATCAGTGCTCTGAGCACTAAGCTGCAGACAGTAGGGTATTATTTAGTGAGAATGCTCTACAAGTCTCTTGTTGCAGCATTTTCATTCAAAAGGTCACTTCTGTGAGTTTGTGTGCAGCTGAATTTAATGTTCTTTCTCAGCAAGGCAGGCCACATTGGAGAGTGCACGATTATAATAAATACAACTTTGTTCTCAGCTGAAAAATCCATCTGAAATAAATTTTTTTTTTCCAGCCCTTCCAAGAAATGCTTCTAGTAAGATAAATAAAAGCAATTCTTGCAGATCTCACATTCATTCAGCAGGAATGTTGGTGGGTGTAGGGTGCCTCCACTTAAGTCACTCATCACAGTGCCTTCTGGGCTCTGTCAGCTTGTGCATTCAATGGCTGGCCACGGGGAGCATTTGCAAATTGGGTTTCTTGCAAACCGATTAAAACCAAGTCCTTTCATTATTCCTTGCTTGGTTTGAACCCTGGTTGTTACTTGGACTAAAATTGTTTTTAACAGCAAGTACGGGGTTAGGCTCTCAACCTGGAAAGACTTCCAACACCACTTTGATAGGTGCATCTGTTTTTAGGGACGTGCGTGTATTATTACAAGCTTTTGTGGCTTTTTTTCCCCTCTGCTTAGCACTGCTGTGTAGGCAAAGTAGATTTGTTTTCTTCTGGCTTCTGTTTCGCAACACTGGAAATACAGAAAAAGTCTCTGCCTAAGCACAGAAGGAAAGCTAAGGGGATTTTTTTTCTGAACTTCTAAGCAAGCACTTAAACAAAAAATCCCCTTTGCTTTCATCTTTTGAGAGACTGAGCTGAGTGTGAAATGCTCTAACTTCCCTTTCTTTTAATTTTTTGACCAAGTATAGCAAAGAGTCTCTGCTCTTTGATCAGGATCCTGCTGCTGCTGGGAGCCGAACCTTCACGTTGTGTCTCCGGGTCCGTGAGCAGGTCTGGTTACCTTTGAGGTTTGGAGGGACTCTGTGGGGTGGCCCTCGAGTGTCTTTTTCCTTTTGCTGCAGGGACTCCAGATAAGCAGTTCCCAGTTCTCTTTACTCGTGTGCCTAGCTCGAAGTTGCCATGACCTTGAGTTTGGGAACTACCTGGTATTATTTCTCCTTGCTGCAAGGTCACTCTTCAGCAGGGCTTTGCTGGAGTCTGTAGGGAGAAAAGGCTTGCATGGTAATGTCACTGCTAAATGAAAGATAACACAGCCACTCTGCTCTTGCACTGAGCTGGGACAGCCCCATGCTGTTCTGCTCAGTGTGAGGAACAGTTTCTAAGCGGTGGCACCTAGTGTATTTTCCTGTTTCCTTTTCATTTGGTGAGAGGGATCTCACCCAGGCCAGGGAGGCTTTTCTAAAGGCAAAAAGAACCCAATGTCTGGGCAGAAAGTGGAGGGAGCTCACTGAAATCTGACCACTCAGACTTGATTAAATGCAAGCGATAGTCCTGGGAGGAGGGTTGGAAACCTGTTCCTACTTCCATTCATGGTCTGTGTGCTGGGTTAGATACTCATCTCCCGAAGACCTGATACCTCGACAAGCCCCAGTGGGTTTCCAGTGACACTGGAGAGTGATCAAAGGGAGAATATGCTCTCTGTCATCAGACTGTTGGTTAGTGCCTTATGGTCACCTTCCACATTGACCAGGAGCAGATTCCATCAACACTTAGATCATGACAGTCTGCCTTTTTTCTTTTTCCTTTCTTTTCTCACGGTATTCTTTTCTCTCCTTGCTTGTCTTGGTTCCTCCCACTGCCTTCGTTTTCCTATGCAAGTCTTTGTGTTCTCTTATCTACTGAAATGATTGGGAGTTGAGTACTTGGTACTTGTTAGCGGAGCTTCTCTGGCAAGGAGAGGACTGGGGACGCTCCTTCAAACAAATTGTTTCAGGATCTCTCTAGGCATCCTGACCCTAATTGCAGATGTGGTTTAGTTTTTTCAGGCTTGTCTTGAGTTAGAAAATCAGCTTGTCCTAAAATGAAAACATACTCTTCAAAACCTGAATTTCACGTGGGCTGGGTAAACGTGTAATTTGGGTTTGGTTTGCTCTTTGGAAAATAAGCAGCACTGTTGTCGGGAAGTCACAGCCCGAGAAACATGAGGAACTCCTGAAAGCCACATTAACTGTGTCTCCTTGGAGAATTGCCTCAGAAGTCCTGACTTCTGCACTACTGCCGTGTGCTTTGTGTGACGCTAGCAAAGATGGTCCCTTGAGCAGTTGCAGCATTCTTGGACGCAGATATTTGCACGACATTATGATCTGTGGAAAGAAGAATGCCAGCCTTCCCAGATAGCTTCCTAGGACTTACCCTCTGCCCCTGCTCTGGTCTAAAAGCACATTCTGCTTTGATCTTTGCCATGTTTCATACGGGCATGTCACAGAAACCTTTTGCTAGGGGTCTATGCCCTTGGATTTCTGGGGGTAATGGCTGAGGTGTTTGCTGGGATCTCCACTCTTTGCCAAGCCTCCATCAGGGCCAATGTTGAAGGTTTTGAGCTGGCCTGGATACCACGGTCCTTATCCCCATCTGCTACAGGTTTCCTGTGAGAAGTGTTAGCCTTACTACCCTCTTATCAACCCTGAGAACAGTTGTTGTTATTTAAAAGTTGCTCAAGATTTTCAACATGATTTTGGGATGGCTGCTAATTCCTCCAACCCCTTGTTTTCGTTTAGGATTTCTAATCCCATTTTCTATGACTAACTTCAGTTGCGTGGTTTCCACGGCGAGGATTAGGGTTTACTGCCATAGGTACGTCATTCTGCCTTTGAAGCTGCTTGCTCATGCTTTCCTTGGCAAGCTCTTGCAGATGTGCTCAGCAACAGCAAGAGATCGTATCTTTTCTGAAGCTGCAAAAGGGTTAATCAGAAGTGTGTTTATGAAACCAGGTTCTTTACCCTTAAAAGCTTTTACTGTGATCGCTTTTGATGATTTTGGAAAACTTATCACGTCTGTCTTTGTAATTTATGTTCCGTTTTTCTTTCTTTTCTTGAAACTGTTTTAATGATATGTATGCCATTGTTAAAATTAACAATGATAAGAAGCTTTTCTTGGCAAGCCCTAAATTGCATGCCCCTTGGGTACAAACTGGAGAACGTGACTGTCTTCACATGGATGGCTGAAGGTTTTTGGCTAGTACGTCTGGGGTGGTTGAATGAGCAAGCGTGGGGCATCTGAAGTACGTCTGGAGCTTACAAACAAAGCCAGCAAAAGGGCTTGCAGCCCCCAGGCAGGCAGAGAGCTGCACGGATGCTTTTTCTTGAGAGCCTTTTTGTAGTGGTGATCGTAGTTGTGATTTGTGATCGAGTTTGCTTGTGTGTGCAGGGAAGAGGGCTGATGGCTATTCAAGGGAGTGTTATTTTTCATCAGGGAGATTAAAGGTATTGCTTATTGATTGGGGAATTTCTTTGTGTGGAGACTCTCCAGTGAAATGGAGCACCTGTGCATATGCAGCACTTCTTTAAAAATGTGAATCAGGATGTAGCCTCTGATGGGAGTTCTTAAGTGTGCTTTTGGCTCTATCTGCCTCTCCAGCAGATGTACCGTGGTGAAATTTTTACAGCCTAATAAAATACTACAGGATGCTTCACCTCAAGTGGAAACTTGATGGCTGCTTTCAGCCAATGCCTGTTTGAAACCAGGTCAGATACGTGCCCGCCTCACCGGGAGTTGCACCCAACTCTGCTGGCATAGCTCCAGGATATTGATGCAAGGTTCATGGGCTGCCAAGAGCCTGAGTGGTTCTGGCAGGATGGGTGATGGATCCTAGGCTCTGCTTATTTGATATGATGTAGTTGATGGACAGATGGTGCCAATATTAGTTTTTAATCACTGACTCAACAGGGAGTTCTTTGTGTGTTTCGATCCAAAATGTCTTGATTTTTTTGTTGCTTATCTGAAGAAATGAGGGAGACATTTTTGGACTTGCTGTGTTTATCGCTTGTCTAGTAATGAAGGCTGAGCTTTGTGAGTTGTGACTTCTGGCACGATGTTGTGTGCTTATGTACGAGTAATACAAGGGTCTTCCAGAAGCTCATGGGAATCCGGTGACTGCTCTGTAAATTTTATTGCTTTTTGGAGTTGTGCAAATTTAGAAGCTCTCATTTCTGAAGATTTCATTTATCTAACATTTTTTTACCCAGGAAGTATCATCTCCTGGGATTCAAGTATTTGCTGATGCAAATCTCTGTGATCACAGGGCTATTAAAGAACTATCAAGTGTCACGTCATTAGGTCACCAGTTCAAATCTAGTCCAAAGTGGTAATGGATATTTTTATCCTCTTGACACCTTTCATCAAGACTTATGCGTAGCTGCTTAAACCAAAGACGCTGTTTGCTTCTCAGAACTATGAATTCAAGTGGAAAGTAAAGACCAGAAGCAGGCTTTTCTATAGCAAAAATTCCTATTTCACTTCTGTATATGCTTGTAAATCTATGTGCTTTAGAAATAATAAAGCATCTTCCTAGAGGAGTGTGTGGTTCATTGCATAAAATGCAATGCAGAAAGGCTACCTCATTTGCCAAAAAAGTAAATGTATTAGTCAAATCAGGTATTACTGGTGAGCTTTCCCGTGGGTTTTGAATTGTGAAAGCCTTTGAAGAAAATACAGGAAGAAATAGACTTTGAAGAGAGCAATACTAGAATCACAGGGAGAGCATTTTGGATGGCATCAGAAAGATTTTTGGACAAAGCCCTTCTCAAATTCTTCCAGACAGCTGCTCTTCAAAAGAATGATAGATGGATGGTTGGTTGGGTTTCTCCTTGTTTCTTCCAGCATTCAGGTCACCATCTTTGTATGAAGCTTCACTTCTAAATCTTGCCTTTTATTTCAGGTTTCTGGTCAGTAATTGTAGACTTCAGGGAAACATCTAGTACTTCTGCTAACTCACAGCACTGTACATTCTTCAGATTGGAGGGAGCTTGAAATAGTTTGGTCACATGGACTCCCATAGAGTTACAGTTTGTCTTGCAATCCTTGCAACCTCTTCTGGATCTGCTGGGATTTAGAAAGCCTTGTGAATCCCTACAGCCAGGACCTGACCTCTTGTGTGCTGGGACCTGCTTGCAACCACCTCGTGCTTCCCAGCCGTTTCCTGACTGTTTCCTCAATGCAGTCTGGCATGTTTCAGGGACCAGAATGGCAGTGTGTCAGTAGCTGGAGGCCTTCAGGAAAGAAGCTGAAGATGCTGAAGAATGAATTCTGATGTCCTGATTGTTAAAATCTGTTAACAGGGACCTCAACTCACAAGGAGATGTTAAAGCCAGTGCAAGTGTTCTCTTTCTTTGTGCTCTTGAATTGAGAAATGAGGATCTGAGTTGGCTTCCCCTTCCCAAAGCTGTTGGGTAGCATCCCATGCATCTACTGCCATGGGAAATCACTGGTAGCTTTCCTCAGGATTTTGGGGTACAAAAAGTATTTATGATATATGGAAACAGGAGGGGGAAAAAAAAAGAGATATTTAATGACATTTAAAAAAAATAAACAAAACCATCCACAGAACTTGAGTTATCACTGTGGTGTTTTTTGACTGAGATCTCAGTGCTGTGTATCTTTATAAATACATTTTTATGTGTGTGTATTCTGCAAGGGCTGAGGAGGCTGTCAGTCCTTGGCCGTGTGGAGTTCTGATTTCCTGGCAACTGGGGAGAAATCATGGGGTCCTTCATTTTCATTCCTGATGCCACTTCTTGCTACCATTTCCCTGATTATCTCAGAGACAACTGGCGATTTATTTATTTCTTCCCTCTTAGAATATTCTGTTCCAATCAGGTATCCCAGAAGCATTGAGGTTTCTGCCCTTTTCAATGCGGATTTGCTTTATAAAGGCACTATGAAGTTTCTGGCTTGGCAAAGGAGTACCACTAAACAACTGCTGTCTGTGTTTTAAGTTTCTGACTATTTTTCAGTTTATTGCTGTGATTTCAGCCGCAAATGATGTGCGAGTAGAAATCTTTGTAAATCATCATCCATCTTTTTGCTGGAGATTAAAAATGGAGGCCTACTGAAGTGCAAAGGAAACCTCTTTTGTTTTTACTTTTTTTAAACTGAGTCATGGCAAGATTGGCAAGTTGCAAGGGAAAATACAAATCTAGTGTTTACTGTAGTTAACAATGAAATCCTCCCTTTACGGAAATTTATTAGGGTGAGTTATGCTGTCAAGCTCCTTGTTATTGTGGAGGAGTAAAAAGGAACATAGTTATCTGGTTTTTATTTTTATTTAATTTTTGATCCTTGGTCAAAATGAGGATAAATTAAAGGAAGTTACTCCATTTGCTCTGCTAATTCTCTGAAGTTTGGCCTTGAAAATATGGTAGTCATCTACAGCTGCTAGTTTTCGCAAATGGGATTACAGCTTTGTATCTGTTTTCCCTTGTTATGGGCCACTCACTAAATCATGCAATATCCAGTTTTGAAACCTGTGATCTGTTACTCAGATATGAATTCTGGTACTTTTTAACACACAGACAAACACTGAGCTAGCATGAAAAAACATGTCAAATGTTTTTCACTGTGTAAAATAATAGATGTTGTCTACAAATATTAATTACTGAGCCTCCACTTCTGATACACGTTATTGATGGAAAATAAAAGAACACAAAATAGTGAGACTTTGCCAAACGTGAAGTTCAGTGCAATCTGAAGACTGGCCGCAAGTCATTTGGAGTCCTGATTCTGTGTTATATAAAGGCTATAATTTCTCTAATAGGAAAAAATGTCTGAAGAATATTATCTGTGTTTTTTTGAAAACAGATGAAATAGATTGCAGAAGAATGTATTTGTCAACAGGAAGTAACCATAACTTAAGAGGCACGCAGGCATGGAGCATGACCGAACAAGACTGCAAAGAATAAAGACAAAACCCCTTTCCTCTTGCTTTTCATGCTGCATGTAGGACCAGAGAACACCTTTTCTCATTGGGGTTGAACAGCCTTTTCAAACACCTTTTGGTGTGTGTGTGGTGTCTTGTTATAAGTCTTGGTGTGAGGCTTTTACAACACAGTGTGGGCCATGTTGAGTGAAGCAGCCAGTTGCCACCAGCCTGCTGCCATGGCTTTTCCACTCCTGGTGTCAAAGGAATATTTAGATATTACTAAGACTTGACGTAGATCACATCCAACATGAGAATTTCAAGCTGTCCCAGAGTGGGTCATACTGTAAGATTTACTTTACCAAGCTGTTCAGTGCCTTGAAGAGCCTTTTGAGATTGCATTGATCAAGATAGCACCATGGGTGTGTTTCTCATCCAAGGGGAAACGTGAGGTCGGTGGGAATGGATATTGTTCTGCAGATCAGACTGGAAAAGGTACTTTGGTGTCCTGGAACGAATGTGTGTCTGACTTACACTTTAGGGCATGGTCTAACATGGCAGCCTTAATGTTATGTGGCAGGTGACTTCCCTATCTTCCTTGTTGGGCTGCCCTATCTGTTCAGGTGAAGATCAGTCCTGTTTGTTCTTTGCCTGTTCCTCCCGGGGAGGATCCTTTCTGTTGTTACAGCATGTGCCCTTCAGCCTTGCCTGCTGCCTCCTCCCGGCTTGAAATTCCCTACCATGTTGCTTCTTGCAGATGTGGCTGAGTGTCTCACCCTTCAGAAAGCTGGCTGCTTGGTTTCAGGTCACCTCCACAAGTTTTCTGGATGTGACACATGGCGTGGGAGTCATTTGGGTATTGGGTATTCAGAATATTATGGTGTGAACGAAGGTAACCAGAAAGGCAGCAGACTGGAAAATCCCTTCTGGACACTGTGTCTGCCAGCAGACCTGGAGGGATAGTGCTGAGATGCTCTCCTAACCCAGCTCTTCCGCTTTTTGGGTTAGATCCACTTGTTCATTCAATGAGTAAAGAGCATTTTGTGTCTCAGAACAAGAGGAGAAGCGGGACGGCTAAATATACCACTCTTAAGAGCTCAGAGAAGATAAAATTGGCATTCTCACCGTTTCCCACATCTTCTGTACTGCCACAGTGTCATCCCTTGTAAATGGATGGCAAAACATGACTTTTCTTTTTTTGGTTTTGCTTCCCTCCAGAGTTTAACCTTTCTTCTGAATTGTCTTGCTGATCAAAGAACACCAACAAAATCTTTGTTTTCTTGGTTTTACAAATTTGGCTTTAAAATTCACGAGTTGGAGCTTGGCAGACACTGCCTTGGTATGCAAACAGTGGGGATGGAAGAGGGGAAATCACTTGGCTGTTGAAAAACTACATATGGGAAAGTCACATGGAGCTTTCAGTGTTTTATTTAGAATTCTGCAAAGGCCTCTTCTAATTTGTAAAAGTAGGAAAGACCAAAAAAGTGGCTCTGGAAAGCAAACAGCTCTATTTTTCCATGAGTATTTTTAACACAAGTATTGACTTCACAGATTGTAACACTCATTCCTCCTTAAATACTTTTTTTAAAGCTTTTGGGGTGTATAATTGGCTAAACTAACATTGCGATGAAAACTGTAACTCCAGCAGCTTCTTACTTTGTAAATTCCAGGTGTGAAGCCATGAGATGTTTTGTTTTCACTTAGCATACACATACTGAGCTTCCAGAAAGGTAACTTGACTTACAGTAAGTGCACCCAGTGGGAAACAAATGCTTCTCACGTTTGTCTTTTAATGAAGGATTAAGGTATTTCTTTCAAAATCTCTTTTCCAGGAGAAAAAACAAAAACAAAAGTATCCAAAAACTAGCTTTAACCATTCAGGACCATTTAAGTAAGAACTGAAGCTGGATTTTCAGCTTTGGCTGTACCTGTGAACAGGCACTTTTAAATACTAGTCTCTAGAGTCGTTCTACTAGTTCATAATGCAACCTCGAGTTTTGTATTGGCCTGATTCTGAGCTGTGTTCTACTGATACCACTATGAAACGTCTGTATGATGTGAAATTGCCTCAACAAAGCAAATGGAAGAGTGGTGGCAGTGGGCTGCTTGAGGGGCTGCGGTGTTCCCCAGCTTGAATTGCTAAACATGAGTGTGCAGAATGGCATTTGAGGTCACGTTTGGAGTCGTTAGGTTGTAAACAGTCCACGAGATATTTTGCATACTTCATGTTAATATTCCTCTGAAGATCGAGATTCCCTGGGGAGAAATGAGAAAGTGCACCAAAACCATTTTCGGTTCTTGAGGTTTATCCACAACTTCCTAGTTCACTAAAGCTCAGCTGCCTCATGAAGAAATTGTTACAAGACAGACTTGGATACAGTTCTCAGAACCTGCATATTTAGGGGGGAATACATTGCTAATGCCCTTCCTTTTAGCTGTTGAATTTCTCTGTTTTCACTGGCTGGCTGTAGGTGTTGATAATGGTTCAGAAAACCTTTCTGACTTGAATTTGGTAAATTTACATGAACCTTCATTTTTAATACTACTTTCGAGTCCTATGCTGTGTTGGTAAAGGATATGGCAAAAGTGTTCAGGTCTGGACAGTCCTGCCTTCACTGAATGCTTGCCCTCTGTAGTAGCACGCTGGCAGCCTGTGCTCCTTGCTCATCAGTCCAGCTTGGGCAACAGCCTGAAATAAAATCAAACCTACAGAGCACCAGCTTGTCCTTCAGAAGCTAATCGTATTTCAGATTGCCGTGTTACTTTGCAAAATAAAAGAATTTGTAGACCTGGCAGGAGGCTCTGGCAGGGCTATTGCACTTCAGCGAGATCTGGGCTCTCTGTCAAACCCTTGACCTCAGCTGACGGGTCTGATACTTGAGGATGCAACTCACAGGGGACGTTCTTGGCATCTGTGTGCATCCAAATTTCCTCCAGCTCCATCCAGATGAGAGAGACCAAGAGTGGAGGACCTGAATGGGATCTGGTGAGAGCTGCTGGAAGCTGCAGCAAGACATGCAAACTGGCTGCAGTTTATAGACCATAGGAGCCACAGAGGCATCTTTCTGCTCCCGGGGAGTTCTGGAAGGAGCATTTTCTGTGCATTGCAGAGGTGTTTTTACCCCTCAGGGCAGTTTGAAAGCTAGCTGCAGGCAATGTCACAGCAGAGCTTTACAGTAATGAGGAAGCAGCAGGGTTGCTCTTCCTCCAGGCTGCCTTCAGAGAAGTGCACACAGCGTTGGGCTGTGTGACTGTGGGACATGACAACAACCTGAGGACTCCTAGTGCATGCTCAGCTGTGTGGAAACTGCCTGTAGAGGACTAAACCCAGTCCAGTGTGCTTGATCGATAGCAAAGCTGCTTGATTCACCTCTGCTATTGATCTGGGTTCCAAACTGAATCCATTTAAGCATCTAGAAGAGCCTCTTCTGGTGCGTGGCAGACACACTGAGCCACTGGTTCTGCTGGCTCACTTGGGCAGATAGAAATTCCACTTCACTAATGAGCTTCTGAGTTTACAAAAGATTGCTTTATATTTTTTTTTTTTGAGTCTAACTTTGCTTGAATTTCCCAGGAATTTGGGGATGTTTTTGACAGTCGCTTATTTTTCCTCGTGGTGACCCCAGCCCAGCATGAGGTCAGACTCGACAAATAGTCTGCTGGGTGCTGACACTTTAAAAGCCAGTCGTGCTGTTAGTTTATGCTATATTCATTGCACAAATAGAGTATACATTTTAAACAGTCCAACATCTTTCTTACACCATGTCTGATTTTTAAAGGGATCTTGATCTTTATTTTTATCCTCATTATTTTTTGCTGATCTGCTAAATTCAATCTCCCAAAACTGGAGGGACAAGAAAGACTTTACTGTTCTTACAGCTCACTTTTGGTCTGACAGTTGTGTGGCAGCTGGCAAGGAACATTCAAAGACTTAAAATGTTCTGAAAATATGGAATTATATGTTTGAAGGAAAAAAAGAGAGAAAGTACTAATCTAAAATTTAATGGAAAAGCTGAAAAATGGTGGGTCTGAAGTTTACCATTGAGCACTTAAGGACGTAGACAGCCATTTCTGAACTAAGCAGTTTTCTTTCAGACTCCACTAAAGTACTAAAATAAATCTATTTATTTTATTTATTACTAAAGTAATAAAATAAACTGAAGTGTCTGTAAGAGAATAGGAAACAAGCAGAGTGGTTTATAAGGAACAAACTCATGGAGCGGGGAAAAAAATCTAATTTGTTTGATTCGATGAATATTTACAGCCCATCCTGACTGAGGGGATGTGTTGCTTATGGGATGCTGTGTAGAGATCTGTGTTCAGGATTAAATTATGATACAGTGGGTTCGGTAAGCAACTGGAGTATGTGCTAAGGAGTAGTCTGGGAAGGTGATGGGGTCCTAGAGGGATCTGTTCTGCCTCTGTGCCTGCAGGTTGGGAGATGAAGCTGGAGGCTTGCACGTGGTTTTGAAGATGGGAGTAGAACCAGGAGAAATGATGCGAAGCCCAGCGCTAGAGTCAGGGAGGAGAAGTGCAGAGAAAGGCCAATAGAGGGAATCTGGGGTTTGGGGATGTATCAGAAATGGAGTGCAACTGTTGCAAAACCCACCATTTTTTACAATGTAATAGTAGAAGTATCCTATGCAGGTCCCTTCTAATACTGCACTAGGATGTGATCTGCACAGTTTGGGATCCCCTATTTTTAGAAGCCTTTAAGTTGTGGACTGAAAAGAGAATAAAACTAGGATTTGATCCCTGTGGTCTTTGAAAAAACACTGCTTTTGTCTTCTGAAAGCAGCTTAGAGAGGATTGGAGCAGTCCTGGGGAGCTGGTTAGCAAATGTTGGTGCTTTAGGCGCAGCCAGCACTGTGATGGACTGGGTGACTTCCTGAGAAGCCTCTGGAGCCCGGTGCCTCTGGGGCTGCATCCTTCAGTTCTGAACAGTGCTGATGTTTGGAGCCTGTGTTGAGGAACAAGCGCTGAAAGGAGGACAGTTTGATGGCCAGCCTGCGGTTAAATCCTGCTCACAAACGTTGCTGTCCCTCCCGAAGCTGAGTATATGCCTGCTTGGATGTATTGTTACCTGGAAGACCTTTCTGTTGGTGATCTGATCATTTTACAGACTGCAGTGAAACAGGTTGGGTAATTTTCTCATTCATTTCCAGGAAAGGAGGGTTGGCCTTGGTTTTCCAGTGAAGATGCTCAGATTTCCTACTCCCCAGATTACCTGCTTCAGGGGGAAAATACTGTACTGGGAAAAATTATGTGCTGGGAATGAATGTTTCTAAGAACTGAAAAGATTTCCTTCATTCAGCAGTCACCCACAGGTCTGTGAGCTTTCTGAGTGCTGCGGGTGGCACGTTTATTGTTCACCTTTGAGGAAAAAAACAACTTTTCTCCCTGTACTCCTGCTAATTAGATCCAATTTCCTTCCTCTAAAAAGCCAGACTGCAGCGAGGCAAACCCAGGCCCATGGCTTTTGCTTGTTGCCCAGCTGCAGCCCTGCTCAGGGAGTGGTGAGAAGGAGGCACGGCAGCACGGTCACCCTCTCCTCCTCCAGCTCCCCTGCAGCAGGGGAGAGCTCGCCTTATCTGCTGGCAGCATAACAACCGCTAATGGAAATTACAGCAGTTGGGATAAGATAATACCCATAAAGGCAGGTTGTGCTAGCCAGCGTTTCGTCCTGAGATAAAGTTGAAATGAGTTTGTAATTATCAGGCATTGGACTTTATTAAATAAAACATGTTCTTGCACGCAAGGGGAACGCACGTTGCCTGTGTACCTAAGGAGAGACCCTACAGAGACCACAAAGCTGGGAAATGAGACAGCGGGGTGTCCGAGCTATCTGCCCATGGAATGGCAGAACTGCCTGGCCTGCAGGTATGTGGCTGAGATTTAGAACCTGGCTGTGATTCCAGGTGCCACCAGTGCTTTCAATGCTTGAGCGAAGTGCAAACTGCGTAATGGCACGGCCGGCGCTGAAACTCGACACGCGGGCACCGCTTCCTGCTGACCGCCTGCTCCTTACGTAACTGCTCCTGTCTGCCCCTGGGAAGCAGTGGGCACACAGAGCAGGGATGTGGGGTGTGTTTAGAGCCCTGCTGTTGGGATCTCAAGCAGCTTCCTGGCACTCGCTGTGGTTTACGCTCATGGCAGTAGCTGCAGAGAGGCACAGCTGCTCCTGGGAGGTGTCGAAGCTTTTGCCTCGTGTGCTTGAGTTAAACCAAGCTTGTACCTGGAAACCCACATCCGTGAACTCTCTGCTTTATGCAGATGGTGCTTTCTGAGGGCTTTCCTGGTTGAGGTGATCCCAAAAGCTCTTTGCTCTGGTTGGCTGAGCAACAAAGCATGTGAGATTTTGGGGAGCTGGCCTTGTCTTGTAGTGATGTGAGCCAAATAGAATTGGTACTGCAGCAGGGGAGGGGTTGGGCTTGGAGGTCCTGACCTTTCCTGCTGCTTCATGGACAGGAGTAAGCTCAGCTGGAATCTGTACTTAAATATGTACTGTGTTGGTTTGTTTATTCCTCTTTTTTTGTCTATTTCTCATTTCAAAAAAAAAAAAAAAAAGAGATCATGTTTCTTTCCCAAGCACTCAGAGAGCTCCTCAACAACACAGTAATTTGAGATAAAGATGAGCATATATTTAAGATGTGGCTTTCTGAAGTGGTTTTTCCCTGAAGTTTCGTGTTTAAAGAAGTTCCTAACAGTAGAGGCGAAGATCTGATAGCTCTCCTACTGTTTTGTCTGGTGATTTAAAAGCGACGGCTTTCATACTGTTGTGCTGTGATCTCTTAAATGCTTGTGGTATTGAGCTTTCTTAATAGCTAAACTTGTGGTTTCCTTTTATTCTTCACTTTGGTTGTCTGAAGATACATGTACACAATCCTTAGCGCTCTTTATTTTGGAGAGGAAACCAGCAGTCCTGTCTTTCTGCTGGTCAGGCCATGCCGAAAGGGAAGCCTTCCCTCCCTCCTTGTGCTGGGGTTTAACCTCAAGCTCTGAGCCTCTGCTGACACATAGCAGTTCAGATAAATGCAGTTTTCTCCTAGGTAACAGCATATAAAATACTGGGTACTGTATAGCCCACAGGATTAATTAACAGGCTTCTAATGGCAGAAGCACCCTGTTGTGATCCGGGTGTATTTTGTAAGACTCGGCTGACCCAGCCATTTGTGGCTTGTGTAGTGCAAAGCCTACACACTGTGTGCCCCAGAACCCACTGATCGATGGGCTGTAGGTGCCATGGCAGAGCTTGGGTGTAAAGTCCAGGGATAACAGCAGAAACATGCTCTAGCTGCACATATATAGGGCAGTTTGAGGACGTTTCTTTGCCTCAGCACAAACTATGCGGTATTGCTCATGTAACATTATCGAACCATAATAGCAGGGTGCTGGGAAAGGGGCAGCTGCTGCTGTCTCTTTTTTTTCCTGAAGGACTTCCCAGAAAATCCGTTTCTTTCACTGAAAGATGGGGGCTGTGTAGAAGTGGTACTCGGCTGGAAACAGAAACTTTATTCTCAGAGCTCAATAAAAGAACCTCTTTCTTGTAAACCAGCTGAGGAAAACAAGGCTGCTGGGACTTGGAGGCTTTTCTGAATTTGTTCAAAATGCAAACTTAGGCTCAGAAAGGACCAGTGAACTTCAGAAAGATCTGAGCAGGCTGTATGAAATGACAGATGTCCCAGCAAAGTCTGACATGATGAGGAAACGTGGCAAGCGGCACACAATTGGTTAAACAGCTGACTGACTGCACCTGAGCATCTCTGTGCAGTCAGGTGCCCATTTGACACCCACCTCTGCACAATTTCTTTAGGTTAATAAGAAAAGTAGCGGAGCTTAACAGGCAAATAGTTCCTAATCTGTAGGGATGCCATCAAGCTGCACACATCTGTTCGTGGGTAGTTACCCACTGCATGTGGGATGTACTCACATCTGTGTGGGTGTTTCCTATGTCAATGCACCTATGCCTGGTGTGAGACCGGGCTGTATCTGCACAGCAGCATTTTGCAGAGTGGCACTTGGGAGAAGGCAAATGAGGTGGGAGGCCGTGACCTCTCGTGGGTTTTGTCTCTCTGCCCATGCTGATGTGATGCAATTTGGCTGATCCCTGGCCCTCCTCTCCTGCTCCAGACTTCTGTCTTATGCATATCTTGGTGATGAAGTGCCATATAACCTTCCTTATCTTCAGTTCTCTGTTTTTGTCAGAGATTCTTCTAAAACACGTTTGCAGGTAGAGAAAGATCAAGCCCTGCGTGATCTGCATGGGGCTCGTTCCTGTCGTGGTGGGGCCCAGCAGAGGCAGTGCTGCAGCCCAGATAATTGCTCTGAGTCTGTACCTATCCTTCTTATTGAAGACTCATACGTTAAGACTGTCTGCTGGCATAATTGCCTTAGACCCTGATGAAAAATTCATCTGCTAGGACCCCAGAGGGTCATTTGGAGCAGCATTATTCCGTGAAGTCTAGAGGCGATAGAAGAGCAAAGAAGAAAGTAACCTTGAAATCAATGCTAGTCTCCCTAGCACTAGTGCCGTTAGCTTTGGCAAATCCTATCCCGACGATAAAGCCAGCTGCCATTTTGGCATCAGGACAAGCAGACTTGGCATCAGCCCCTCTGGCACCAAAAACACGCTTCGTGGGAGCTGGCACCAACGGTGTGAAACAAGGGTAAGGCCCAAGGGAAATGCCAGGCAGACGTGAGATGAGCGCTAAAAATAGCAAGTTGCTGTCATTTGGAGAGAAAACAAATAGCGCTTCTAAGAGTAGGGTGTCTTAAGATTTCCATCAAGGTTGTGCTGGTAAGCAGCTAGCATTAGCAGCTTTGGGACAATGCTGTCTGCTGCGACACTGTGACCAAAGGCCACGCACAGGCTGTATTTTTGGTACCAGCATGGTACAAGACACTAAAATGAGAACAGACGCTTACCGTCATGATCCCACGTTTGGGGGATCCTGTTACTGTCTGCACTCTGCCTTCGGCCCTGTCTGGAGCACAGCGTCTCCTCTAGAGCTCTTACCAAAGGTCCTGTTTGCACACATGAGCCTAAGGAAAACAAGAGCAGCGCTGCCAGCAGTGAGGAGCCTGGCGAGTGTCCCTGCAGCACCCTGGCCACGCCAGCCCTGCTGGAGATGGCTTGTCAAATGTTTAACAGCTGATCCCCCCTGCCCTCCCCTGCTCCCTCTGCCAGATAGCTCTGAGGGAGGAGTTG
The DNA here is from genome assembly GCA_013396635.1 of Penelope pileata. NCBI lineage: Eukaryota > Metazoa > Chordata > Aves > Galliformes > Cracidae > Penelope > Penelope pileata. The sequence continues at coordinate 365,991 of WBMW01003367.1, forward strand.
GCTTTCTCCAGACTAAAGCTGAAGGCTGACATGGGTGCCCAAAAGCTGGAAACGTTGGAGGGACAGAACTGGCCCTGTCTCTACCAAAGCAGGTAAAGTCATCTCTGAACAGGGCATCTCCAACTCTTTAGTCCCCTCTACCTCAACTGCTAAGGACTTTAAAGATTTTTAAGGCCTCTGGGCTTGCGTAGCAGGCCTGGGTATTGAAACAGCAGTTGTACAAAATAACCATGCAAATAGCCTCTGGCGTTACCACTGCGCTGGCTTGGCCACGGCTCTGCTGCTGTGAAGGAATGCGTGCTGGACCTGTGGGTATCATTTTCCTCTCCTTGAGCAAAAAGCAGCAGGAAGCAATGTCACTGGGGGATGAAAATTTCAAGCTACACTTAATGAAAGCTGTTCTGGTCTCGGAGAAGGAGGCTGGACATCTCACTGCCACCACTCTGCCATCAGCTGAGCAGCAGGGCTGGTGGTGTTGGGGCTGGGGCAGCCTGGATGATGTGGGCAGCTTCTGTCTGCTCTGCTGGATGGGTGCTGGGGAGGGCTCTTCTTGGGCATCCCTCCCACTTGTGGCTCTCAGATGGTGGATGGGGCATGTATTTGCACATGGCTGCTTGGCTGTCATTCAAGATTCAGCTAGGATCAAGCTGAACTGAAGCCACTGGGACTCTGTGCCACGCTGAGTGTGTTTTGAAGTGCGCGGCCTCTTCCTCCTTAGTTAACCAGTTACTTGGAGACAGAGCTCAGGTGACAGCAGTGAGGTTGACATGCACTGTCCCTATTTGCTTATCTAGACTGCGTAAAGCTGCAGAAGCATCTTGTGCTTTGAAACCACTGAGCTGGCAGAAGCAGCAGCAGGCTGCAGGGAAGAGGGACCTGCACAAGGAGGTTCTGACCACTGCAAGCCCTCGTGCTTCCCTGCACGCTGCAATGTATTGATCCAGCAGACTGGTTGGAGCCCTGGCTCGCAAGTCGGTTTCCACGTGTATGAAGTGTTTTGCTGGAGTTGCTCTTTGTTCTCTCCAGAAATGAGGAAGTTGGTTTGGCCTAAGAAACATTAAACACAAGCGGCTTCAGTGTCCTTGTTCTGTTGTTGAACTGCGTACAAACAGGGGGACCCACTTTAACCAACTCCAAAATGGTCCAGCGGTACTTGACACAGAGGATCTGGAAGGTTTATCTGGACCATGCATCCCCTAAATAACAGAGAAGATACTGTAGGTACTGGGAAATGATCAGACCTGTTCTGCTGTCCTCTGGAGTTTGTTGAGGATATTCTTTGTAGGCAGCACCAATGCTACGTGTTTCAAGAACTGGGTGCACCTGCTCCTTGTGTTGGAAAGCTCTCGTGCTGGTGCTGTTGGAGCAGGTGAGCAGCCCTTCACTTTTCAGGAACCAACAACCAGTAGGCAGACTTTGTGGGCAGAAATGATGTGCAGGCAGATCCAGCACTGCACTGCTCTTCCAGCACTGATCTCTCCAGATAGCTCGTGCTGTTCTTGCTAGCAAACAAGGTAGAACTTACACTGTCAAGGCAGATGGAGCTTGGTTATTCCTGGTTGTTATCATATTGTAGAGAAGCAGGGATCTGCTGTTATACCTTCCTATATGTTTTTTTTCCCCCTTTTTCTTTATTCCTAAAGATAACACCAGGAAGGGGAAAGACAAAGTCACTCTCATTCAGGTTGCTTCTTTCACATGTTGTTTGAAGTGCCTGGCAGATCCGTGTAGTCTCAGTTCTAGCACCCCAGGCTGTGGGGTGACTAATGAAAGCAGATAGCTGATGCTCAAGGGATGCTGCTGTTACCAACATGAAAATAACAGTGTCCTGGGGTAAAGGGAGGAGTTCTTAGGTGCAATTGTTCCAGCTTCATGGTCAACTGGCCAACCCGTATGTGTATAGCTGCAGGATTTGATTTGATTTTTTCCTACAACCACAGTATTAAAGTTTGAGGGCATATTACAGACTGTTCAAAACCTGTTCCTGGCTAGGGCTCCGATGGTGGAGCCACTGAGACTGGCGTTGTGCTTCAAACCTGACAGATTTGAGCCGCACAACTTCATTTTTGTTCCAATCGTGTTGTCATATCTGGATCATCTAAAGGTCAGGCTGTTTCCTTAGGGGTATCAGAATGGATAGTGCATCCTGCTGGGTTACTAAACTCACTCAGGAGCCTGTCCCATCGAACATACAGCAGCTCTAAAATGAGCCAAACAACTTCCACCATCTGCCTCAGTATTATGCTGTTATCTGACCTCTAACCTGCAGTGGGATTCATGCTGATGTGCTGGAAAAAGGTGGCTGGTCGCTGCCTAAACGAGCGGATTTTCAAAATAATGTTGATCCCCTTACATGTCCGTCCTTCAGCCCTGACTCTTCAGAGCCCTCAAGTCATTTATTTACAGAGAAATTGTAAAAACTTGTGTTTGCTCTGTTCACTGTATCTTGGATAGAGACACGGGGTGTCATAGATACGTGGCCTTGCAGGTGTTAAGCTTCAGTTTCACGAAAAGGAAGTGAAACTCATGCTGAGCTATTGCTTTTGTTAAAATAATAATTTCAGTTCTGCTTGCTCACAAGCAGAGGGCGATAGAAAGTTAGAGGGGCCTTGGAAACAGGCAATGAGCAGCTGTAGGCTTCGGGAGAAGATTTTGCACTAAGGACGAGGAAGATTGATATCTTTTACAAGAAGTTAGCTAACAGGTACAGACTAATGAATGGGTGAGAAGATGGATGGGGACTTCTGTTCCCACCTGGTAATAATACGAAAGTCAAATTGGAAGGTGGTGAATTCGCTACAGATGAAAGGAACTGTTTGTTCATAACCACTGCCTATGAAACTCATTGCCGCAAGACAAATCGTTGGAGCTAGGACTTGGGGTTTAAAACAAACAAAAAAAAGAGGGTAAAATGATACCATTTGGAATATCCGAAGCAGTTGCAAAGATCAGGAGAACCTAAGTGCTTTGAAAAGACTGAGTGCATTGATCAGGGTATCAGAAAGGTATGAGCTAACTTGTGCAGCTGCTGGGGTTAGGGAGGACTCTTTGTTTTGTTTTTTTTTCTCTCCAGGGCTTTTTCCATAGTCACCTAGAGCAGATTTTGTGGAGTACATCCCTGCTACACTCAGGGACTTCAGGGAGAGAGAGGGCTCATGTTGCTGCACTTCCAATTTGCAAACCACCTTTTTTGTGTCAGTTTTTTCAGGATCGCTAAATTCCCACATAAATTAGGTTTTGGCTTTTCCACTAAGTTACTGCCTTTGATAGCCCTTCACGACTTGTCTTAGGTCTGAAATGAAGCTTTGCTTTTTGAATATGTGCTGGGGAGAGGCAGGTTGTTAAAGCTGGGTCCCTTCTGACAGGAGCGATTTGGAAATTGCTGTGTTGGCTGAGATCTGGCTGATCCTGGGTGCTTTGTAACAGCAGCCAAAATTGGATGTTCCAAAGGACAACGTGAGGCCACAGAACCGATTACTAAAACAGAAAGCTGCCCTTTCGTATCACTGGTGTTTGCCTGCAGAATTGGAAAAGCAAAGGTTGAGAGTTTGATCCAGAAAGCACAAAAGCTGGAAAATCCCATTGCCTGACTGATGATAGGTAGTGCTGATGTTTTGTATCCTCCAGGAAATCACTGATGTGCCTGTGTCCTCTTAGGAAAAACAGAGATGTGCTTACCTTAGACAGCAAGTTTCTGTGATGGCTTTAAGCTGGTGAATAACAGCTATTATTTCTGACAGCCTCTCAGCCTCGTTGTGTGGGGGATGCCCAGCATGGGGTTCCCCTCTGGGGCAGGGAGGTGGTGGCAGTGGTCAGGAGTTTTGGCTTGTGGAGAATGGGTGCTGCTTCTGACACTGCTGCAAACTGCTTGGATCTTTCCAGTTCTCTTTTTTGTTGTTTTTTTTTTTTAATCCTTTTTTGCAAGTCTGCATTTGTAAGAATTGTCTGTGATCTTTCTCTGAAGTCCTGAAGTTATTGTTCAATCCCCTACTAAAATAGGGATTCCACAAACTCTGTGGAAAAAAAATAATACACTCCTTGCCCTCACAAAGTGTTTTAAGACATTGAGCTGTAGAAGTTGAAGAGGCCAAAAGCAAGGGAGGTTTCGTGGTGGTGGCCCCTGCAGGACAGACGAGGACAGCTGCTCCTTGAAGAGATGCCCAAAAAAAAAAAAGAGGCTGCTGAACTTTGAGTGTAGGTAGGAAAAGGAGTTAAATTTAGACCACCTTCTGCAGTGTCATCTCTACCTCGGTGCGGAACTTGCTGTACTCCTTGCTTGGGAGGGGACAAACAAGAAATGCCATCCTGTGCACCAGATGATGAATTTGTTTATAAGGCTTAATTGCCCCTTGGCAAGAAAACGTGAAATGAGCTCGAGGAGAATTAGAAACCGTCTGTCGGGGCCGCTCGCGTTCTCCCTGGGGAGAGGCGGATTAAAATGTCTGCTGTCACCTGTCCCACGCCACAGGGACCCGATCCTGCTGGTCGTGGGGGATCGCTGCCCTGGCCTCGGAGGGGCCTGGAGGGGCCGGGAGCTGAGCAGGGTGCTGAGAGGTGCTGGGGAGCAGTGAGGATGTGGTTGGTGGGCAGCATGGGGCCTGGGGCCTGGCAGGGCCTGGGGCCTGCGAGCCCGCACCCATCTGGGGATGATCGGATTGAGCCCACTGCCTGCTGACAGCACCGGGCCAGCAAGCAGCAGCACGTGTAGCCATTTAATCTCTTTTGGAGGAAAAAGCTCTTTTTTGCTTAGTGAAATTTAATCGCCACCGAGGACCTGTTGGCTTTTAAGAGCTGCTCCTCGACTCGCAGCGAGCAGAGCCGCGGCCCGCAGCCAGCGTCCCACACAGGCAGCGCGGCTCCTGTGCGGCTCTCCGGCAGCTGCTGCAAGGGTTCAGCCTTTTTTTTTTCTCTTTGCTGTTTTTTCAGAAGTGCCCGACCTGATGTCATTTCCCTCTCGCGAACACCCTGGCTGGGCTGTGTCTGAGATATGTCACGGGGAGTGGGAGGAGGAGGGGGGGGAGCCAGCGAGTGCAGCCGTGCCCCGGGACCCTGTTTACTTTGCATTCCCAGCCGAGGAAGCCCTGGTTTAAATAGGATCGGAGGCACGGGCTGCCCACAGCAGAGGAGGAAATGCTTGCTGCGGGGCTTTAAATTCCTGCGTTCCCATGCGCGGGTGCGGAGGATGAGCCTGCAGAATGCCTTTCCTCCTGGGTCTCAGACAGGTAACCGGGCTCCGTGCGGCGGGCGCTGCTTGCTCGAGGCTGCGGCTTGCTTTGATTTTATTTTATTCCCCCACCCTGTGTTAGGAAATGATTTCCAGTTGTCCCAGAGCAGAGCCCTGTGAGTGGCACTTCCCCACCCGTGTGGCATTTAATAGGGGAGCGTGACTGCGTTTTGCTTGGCGAGGAAGGAGCACAGCTGCAGTTTGGGGGAAGAAGCCCTGGTTTTGGTGGCATTGCGTAGGACTCGCGGCTCTTTGTGCTGGATTTGTTTGGTTGGTTTTCATGGGTACTTTCCGCCATCCTTAATATGGGATTGTGTATACAATGCCTAAAAGCTTGTGCCAAACATTGAACTGTTTTCTCGCACTGGCAGTGTTTTGAGTGTTAAACTGTGTTTAAAAGAAAAAAAACAAACTTATAGACATATATAATCTCTCTCTCTCTTCTCTGACAAACATCACCAAACAGAAAATGGCAACTTGTCACCCTCTCAGTGTGGTGACTTGAATTTTTCTGGGGAATCTGTTGAACAAGGAACTTGGGCAGCGCGGTGCTGGGCACGGAGCGCAGTGAGGAACGGTAGCAACTGCCCAGCTGCTCCCTGCTGGAGGAGAGTGCCAACTATTTGTTCCTGGGCTCGGGGAGAGCAAAACCTTTTTTTGGTCTGGGAGGCACGTCTGTAGGGGAATCTTAACTGTAAACTCTCCCCGGTGCTGCTGGGATCTGTAATCCGCAATAAATAGATACTGCATGATATCAGAGCGCTGCCTGCAGTTTCTAATGTAGCTTTAAAATTTCAGGATCTCGCTGCAGCGCGTTGAAGCTCCCTCCTTTGCGGAGTGGTGTTCAGAAATGAAGGCAGAATGACTTAAGGCACTGCTGAGTAAACAGCTCTGTCTCCTTTTCCTTATCAGTTCAGTTTTTGGTGAAATGCAGCTCCCCCCTCCCTCCCAGCCCGCTGGTCTGAAAACAGTTTTACATAAGAAACTACCTCTAGCACAATGACCTTCTGTGGCTGGATGCAATAGCTATAACAACATTTCACTTGTCAGCGCTCAGAGCAGAGGGACTTTCCCTAAAAACCCAGGAACTGGAACGAGGAGGGAGATCGAGGGGCAGAAACTAAACAGCTTCAGGTAACTAAGGCTGCACTGAGCACAGCTGGCTTAAACCCTGCCATTGCTCGACTTTCACCGGCGTGTTTTTCTCTCAAGTTCCTTTTTCTAAATGAATCCTTTTGTTTTGGAAAGGCTTTTGGCACAATGAAGGTGCTGCCCAAAGCCAGCAGTTAGGTGTGCTGCTGCCTCTTTTGCTCACACTGCCAACAGCTGTTTATCTCCGTGCACGGGATGGGGCTTTTTTCTCCGCTTGCAAATTTTCTGCATAGATACAGAGGCATTTACAGGAAGCAGAAAAAGGTGTTGCCTCAAGAGCAGTTGAGCAAAGCTCTCGACTATTTTTATCCACCCGTGAAAGATACAGTGGAAATGAACCGCTTGAACTTTAGTTTTAGTCATTTTTAGGCTAAAAAAAAAAGTATTTGGGATTGTGTCTTGCGTGCAGATAGCATTAAGAAATTTCTCTGCCCACTTCTAAAAGGGGGAACAAAAGAGTTGGTAGCGAACAGCGGTGTTTAATTAAAAGCCTGGGAGGAATTCAGGAACATCTTGTCACGCATCCGCCTCTATTGTCTCTGGTGTTTGCACTGGGACTGTAAACACTCGGGGGTGTGGAGGGCTCTGTGGGTGTTCCTGCTTGGCACTGGGGTGCTGCTCCACGGCACCTCAGCCCGGTGGCATTGCAGCAGGCACATGGGCTGTTCAATGCGTGGTGGAAATAGTATTATTTTATTTTATTTTGGTGGGAGTGTTGTTTAAATGCCCGTGACGTCAGCACAACGTGGGTGTCTGTTTAAAGCTCCAGCCCCAGGAAGCGTGCTGGTGCCTTTTGGCTTTCATTTTTAGGCGAGCGTTTCCTCTTCGGGTCACAGGTGGAAGCTCGAGTGCGTCCATCTGCTCCGTTGCAGAAATGTGAGAACAAAGGACCGAAAGGTTAAACTGTTGGATTTCTAACTCTTTCAATTTTTAATTTTTTAATTTTAGCCGAACGAGAGATTTGGTGTTGTCAGCTGTTTGGTGGCTTCAAGCATCCAAACACGACACAAAGCTTCTAGCGTGGCAATGGGGATGTAAACACTTCCATGTGTACGCATCTTGTGGATATGGCAGCTCCTGAAAGTGAAACTTGCCATGAACAAAAATGAAAGCAGCCCTTCTCGAAGTGTATCAATGTGTGTCTGTTGTACGTGGGAGGGCAGTGCTCCTGTAGGTGGCCAAAGTGTTTCTCCAGGATAGATGGATGCAACAAACCATGTTGTTCCATAGGTAAAGGTTAGTGAAACCTCTGTGGCTGAAGGTGGCTGGTTCAGTGGGGTGAAGTAAACACGGTTCTCCTGATGAAGCAATAAATGCTGTGCATTAGGATTCCCATTCTGGAGATCTGCATTGTGCCTGGGACAGCTCAGAGGCGTAACTCCTTCCCCTTTTATTCCACTTCAAGTATTTGCAAGTTTGCGTTTAGCGCGTCTCTTTTTCTCCTCCAGGAAACCAAATTTGTATGAACCAATGCCCAGACTCCATTTATGTTCTAACCCAAGCTGTCCATCACCAGGCTTACAGGGGTTTGGCTGCTGTCCTGCTGCCAGGGCTGGTACCTGAGGTTCCTGCAACTCGGGGCTTTCGACACCGGTTTCATCTCCACCAGACTTCAGTGCTGTCATTCAGTGGTCCCACCTAACGTTGGCCCAGCCTAATATTTTCAGTAGCAATTTCAGCCTTACCACTGAAGTCTCTTATTTGAGAGATGCTCGTCTTTTTAAGTAGTTCTGTGTTCACTGCCTTACGAGTCACTGGGGACAGGCTCAGCTAACAAACACTGAGGCTGGAAAAGATCTCTAAGATCATCTAGTCCGACTGTCACGTAAAAGTAGTACCTCACAGCAGCATCAAACGGAAACAATCAGCAGGAAAGATCAACACATGCATTTAAGATGGTCACTTTTGTTACCCTGGGTGCATAAAGAGGGTTCAAACACTGTGATTTACTCAAAATTCCTGGCTTTTATACACCGTGCATAAGGTAGCATCACTTGTTTGAATCCATCCTGCGTGGTTGGCCTGCATGTGCAGTGAGATAGGGAAATATCTAGGTCAAGATTTTTTTTAGTGGATGCTTACAGCTGGAGTCCTGAGATCCCTGAACCCAGACGGCCTGCAGTGCTCAGAGGGTTCTCCAAGTCCCACTGAAGCCAGCAGCACCTTGCCCCAACTGGGTGCCAGCTGGGCAGTCCCCTTCAGCCCATGTCCCCCTGCTTGTACAGCTGCTGCTTGGTTCCTTACCCCCAGCACTCTGTTATTAATCCTTATCTCCTTCAGTCCAAACACTAATTTGCTGTGTGCCCTGACAAATTCTGTTCTGAAGCTCGGCAAGAATAGGGTAGGTCCAAAGACTGGCTGCCCTATCAAAGAGAGGAATGGCACGTAACCTGCTGCCAGGAAATGCAGGGCACATTTCAAAGTGTTTTCCAGGGTGTCTGGATGTTACCAAGGCCAGGATGGATTGATCCCCTGGCAGACTGGATGACGCGGCGGCCATCCACATCCAAGGTGCTCGTATTTAAGGTAATGGAGGCTGGATTTCTGAGGAAAGAAGAGACAGAGCAAAAAGCTGAACTGGTTATTAGATCTCCACGGTATCAGCCACTCCTGGTTTGAGTTACCTGGTCAGTGCCAGCTGAGGAGTCGTCTTTTGTGGGTGGTTCACTGCCAACTATGCACTTCTGAGCGTGGGCTGCGGTGTTTGTTGCTGCTGTTGCACGTATTAATTTTCAGCTTGGAAAATAGCCACGCTGGTCTGGAATTTGCTCATCTTCATCTTTCTCCTTATTGACACAGCAACAGTGTTACCAGGTTAGGTGCTGTCATCTGGAAGGAGAAAAATGTGTTTTGAAGTTCTTTGATCCTTTTATTGCAATAATGCTCCGCTGTCAATCCGTTCTCCTTTCCCTCTGTTTCCTATATTGGCTTCAGATGCAGTAAATCCTAACAGTTACAGATATGAAACCCAACCATTTCGTTCTGAAAACCTTCACAAAGGAGTATAAGGTCTCATTACTTCCCTGGTTGAGGTGAGGGGCAATTCAGGCAAACTACAAACTTCCATGAATGCCTCCTGTCTTGATTGTGCCCCAGATTTTGACCTTTAATTTGTCACGTAGACCGCCAGCAAAGGTCCAATACCAAGCTGGAAGGTGGAGAAAGTCGCTGGCTTTTTTCCTGTTGCTGATGTTAGCATTTGCCTGTGGCTTCAGGACTGACAACATGTGCCATTGCCTTCAGTTCTCTATACCTACCATTGCTGCATATTTAAAGGATTATTTGTAAAAGCACTTGACAGCAAAAGCATGCTGCTGGGTTTATCACAAATACCAATGTGTCAATGAAAAAAAAGGGAAAAAATCATCATCTTTTGTTTGTGTTCAAACAGTTGCTTTACAAAGTCTGTGTATGACAAGGGAAAACTAATCCAAAACACCACATCTGGAATACGAAGACTCTCCAAATGCACCAAAATGGGATCTTTCCAACTCAACGAGTTCCGTAAGAGCCTGCACGAGATTTAGCAAGCAGCGTCTGTTAGCCTGGATGGCGAGATAAAACAGGCTGCAGGGCTGCAGAGCTGGCTGGAAAGCTCTTGCCTTTGAGTGTGCATCAGGGATCCTGTGGCTCCAGTTTCCCAGGTCTGTGGCAGCTCGTAGGGTAAAGCCAAGGAGGCAGTGATGCACAGAGAGCCCCCAGTATGTGCTGCTTTACAGGCCAAAGCCAACTCCTTGAAATGAGCAGGAAATCTCCGAGGCTTTGCAGGAGGGGAGATAAGGGATGGCATGTTCAGGCTTCTTAGTTGTGAAACAGGAATACTCAGCTCTGATGGAGCTGAGCACTCAGAGCAGCCCTATGTAGACACTGCTTAGTAATCCTGTCCAGAGACATCTGCAGCTAGCACAGTGGTGGCTGGTGGGAGGGCAACCAAAAGAGAAAATGATCCTTCCACGAGGAAGGCTGTGCTGGAATGCGATAGCCACTGGCTGCTGGGGAAGAAAGCCTCCCCCTCAGTTGTTTTTGTAAGGCTGTCTTAAAAAAAACATCACCACCACCACCTCTTTGTGGTACTTCAATACAAAACTCCACGCTGCTAAGAGTGATTTAAAATAATCACTAGAAGTGCTGTTAGATGGCAACTGGAAATGAAGGCAGGTCAGGAAAATGTGAATGCTCCAACTTTCCTTCTATGAGGTTTTTTCCTTCCCCATTTCTTATCTGTAATCCTAAATTTTCAGTCCTGTGCCTTGTCTGTGGCTGTTGGTGTGAAAGAGGAAGCACAAGCCCTTGTGATACTGTTTCCAGGAGACATTTAGACTGTAGATAACTGCATCACTGATATGTCTTAAGCAGTTACTGTTTGGCAGCGTACGACGCAAAGAATGAATGAGAGAAGGATGTAAAAAATAATGCAACAATGATGATAAGAAAAGTGCAGGATGGGATTTAATAAGAAAATGAAGCCTAGTCCAAGTGCTTGGCAGTAGGTTGAGGATTCCTGATAAAAAGTGGTGCAGCCTCTGTCATGGCCTGGACTGATGGCAGGGCATGGCCTCTTCCTCGGCTTATGAAAATGTACAGGGGCAGAAATGTTTTGCAGAAATGATTCTTGACCTGAGAAGGGAGAGGAAAAGAGACTGAAACACTTGATGTAAAGGAAGTACCTGTAACACAACCCAAAACAGTGCTCTCCCTGTGTCGGAGTTTCTGCCCAGTAAACGTTTTCCAAAGATTTGGTGCCGTTCCCCTTTATCTCTTTCCCCGTGCTGAGGTCAGTAACCTGACGCTGGAGGTAGCTGTGCTCTGAGCAGGGGCTTGGAGCATATGACCTGCTGGGATTCTTTCCAAACTAAATTATTCCTGGGTTCTGTGAAACTATTTGGAAACAAGTTCTGGGTCTGACACGTGGAAGTGGGTCCAGCTTCTCCGCGTTCTGAGAAAACCATTGGTGGCCGGGCTGGCGAAGCGCCACGGGAAGGCTCCAAGAAGAGCTCCAAGAAGAGCTCCCAGCCACCTGCTGAGCTCAACACAGGGCATCCAGCCCCACGTCCTGCTTGGGCTTTGGGCTGGCACCACGTGGGCTCTGAAACCTTGGGTGTCTGAACTGTGGGTGTTGGGCTCTGAGCTCGTTCACAGGTACAGGTGGTTGCATGTTAGCAAGGAAGGCTGTTTCTCTTGGTCAATGTGTAGAGAAACTCCAGAAAGAAAGCCTGAATTCTTGAATCCACAGTCCTTCAGATAGGAAGGCAGGATGTTGCTTGACTCTGGATCTCCAAAAGCAGGCGGGAGAGCCTCTGATGATGTTGATGTTGGTAGAGGTTGCTGCTGTCGAAAGATACCAGTCTGTTCCTTCTTGCTACTCTTTTGAAGCAGGCAACACGGAACGGAACAAATTCAGGGAGGAATAAACGCAGGTGGTCAAGGACAGATCAGTTGTGATGCAAAGGAGATCCTGAAATGGCACTGTGGGACTCTGTTCTTTCACCAGCTCCGCATGACTCATTCGCTAGTTCAGCATCGATCCTCCAATGTCACAACTGCAGACCTCAGGTGGTGACTTTCTGGCTCATGCATTATCAATTGGATTGCAATTTTGCAATAGGAACTTAATTTCTCAATTCTGCTGATGTGAGAGCCAAAATCTATCTTGTTCATCAGTTGCATTAACTCTGCAAAGCCAACAAAAGTGGGGAGAAGTCTAAATAAACCAATAAGAACAGATAAGAGAACAGTCACGTCCTGTTGCTATTTCTTTTCTTGACTAAAGTTGCAATATTTGGAATGAATACTTTGCCTGAAACAGAAAATGCTGTGTTAGCTCAGCAGTGTCTGCTAAGAGTTGCTGTAGGCCACTGTAATTAGAGATGGAAAACTGCTCCTTACTCAATGTGAGAATGTTTCTGCTACTGACATACAGCATTTTAAGACAAGAAGATGAAATGTTTGCTTTTTTCTCAGAAGCAAAGCAACTTGGCTGTTCTGTCCAGCAAAGTGCTCTCCTGGGAACAGGAAGCAGGTACCCTTCGCCTCGTTGCCCTGCAGATGAGTTTTAGCAGATTGCCCATTGATGCTTTTGAGAGGGGATTCCGTGATACCTGCAGAAAACAGGGTAGCAGTTTATCTTATGCAATCATGTTTGCTGAACTGTGCCCTCACACGACCGTTTTGGTTATGAAATTTGATCAAATGCTGTTCTTAGACTCTCAGCCTGCACTTCAAATTCATCTTTGTAGATTGATTTTGCCTGAACTTAGCATGGGACTCTTCAGCATTGAACCTGCCGCCTTCCATCACTTGTTCAGAGGGGTGATCCATGCTTTGAAAACTTTATTTTTTGCACATGTGCTGACTGCATAGAGGTTTATGTGAAGTGTGGCTGTGGTGCAGTCACATAAAGTGCAGAACAGTGCAGTCCACCAAGTGCTGGGATCCACAGATGCACATTCTTGGGGCATTCTGGTTGGGTTTGCTGTTCTTCCTAGTTGGTTGAGTTTTGTTGGCCTTTTTGGAGCTTTTTTTTTCTTTTGAAAGATGCTGTTTGGAAAATTAAACTTACCCATGCTTGCTTTCTTTGCATTATTAATAAGAAATTTTAAGTGAAAGGAACTGAAAATTATAGGCTTTTCTTTTTTAACAGATTTGCTTGTAACCTCAATGTGTCTTATTAATGTCTGCTGTTTTTTAAGAGAGGTGTACTGTCTTCTGACTTGCAGGTTGCCCCAACACCTGTTAGAGCTGTACACACCACAGCCTGTAAAACCTCTGTTTTCTTGTGCTTTGTGCTTTTCTCACCCATGTTTTCAGACTGGTAGGAAAACAGGGGCTCTTGGGGGACACTGAGACCTCACACCAGACTCCTTTTCCGTCTTAAATATCCTGAGGACCTGCTGGGTGATACAGTGCAGCTGATTTGGCTCTGCTCCTGGGCTACTTCACTATTCCAGGAAAAAGCTTTACAGGAATGCTGATCTTACATAAAGCACATGGCTAATTATGAAGGAATCATTCGAGATTGGAATCTTGCAGGAACATACTGTAATCATCGTTTAGATCTAAATGAATCCAGGCAGTCTTTTCTCAGATTGTAATGTTCTGTTTATGATGCATTTCCTCCACTTGGCATTCAGCCCCAATAATGCAGTGATATTGTGTAAAATGGGGAACAAATGACGTCTCGTCTTTGCAAGAATGCCTGGCTCCCAAAACATGATAACTGTTAATGGAAAAGGAAAAGTTTGATAAGAAAACAGCGCTGTTGAGATGCTAAAGCAGTGTAACTCATGAGTTATTTGACAGAGATATTGGGTTTTATTCAAAACTGTTATTTATGGAACATATTCTTTGGTGGTTCCTGGCAGAATTTTAATCTCTTTGTGTGTTTTAAATTTTCCCAAGACCATAACTTGTGGCTCTTAAAATGCTTGCAGATTGCTGGGGAAAATATGACATTTACACAAGATACTGACAAACCCTCTTAAAAGTGTGTCTGTTTAATTTTAGGACAAGGAAACCTGCATGGGTGTCAACAATCAAAGTTACATATGTGAAACGGGCCACTGTTGTGGACAGTCCCAGTGTTGCAACTACTACTATGAACTCTGGTGTAAGTCCTTCTGTTTTGTATGGCTTCCCTTCCTAATCTGCATGGCTGTTGTCCTACAGGTTGTGTACAGTGCTGTGTCCAGCCCTTGTTTTGCATTGCCATTGCATTTAGCCGCAGTGCAAGCCAGCGTTGACCCACTACAGCGAGGAAAATAGGGTGGTTAAAACGAACACTGCCTGCTTTTTGGGGAGTAATGGGCTGTCTTAACCATGTTCACAACTGGAAATTTGTTGTTTTGGTCTTCTCACTGGTTTGGGCAATGCTGAGGATACCCAAAATAGCATTGTATGTGACTGAGGAAACCACGCTTAAGGGAAATTACTAATATGCACAACTCTTGAGTTTGACAGAAACAGAATTAATTCAGTATCTTTCATCTTATTGTTTTGTTTATTTATTTATTCACAAATGACAACTTGCATCTGATTTATCTTGTTAAAGCTGTCCTCTCATGGAGAGGGGCCAGGACCTTTATTCTCTTAAGGAAGCGTTGTGTTGGGAGCACAGCTCCTTGAGCAGAGGGGATCTTGGGCAGATTTTATGGGCTGACAGTAGCTCAGTACCATCTGCTGTGGGGAGCATATGTGGCCCATTGCAGCCTTTCTTATCTCCTGGGCATTTCTGCAAAATCTGGGCTTTAAAACTACCTGTTCCTAGCTGGTGGTTAAGGGAATGTACTGCTGAGTGTAGAGAGCAGCAGGCAGGTCAGAGCAGGTCAGCAAGACTGATAACGAAGCTGAAGGGATAAGAAAGTAAGAAATGCTGAAGTTCAGAGGCAGACTTTGAGTTGAGCTGGGGTTCTTCCTTTCCCAAGGAGGAACCATAAAGGGTTCAACGTTGATCTTGACATGCGGTGGTACTGCCAGGAACCAGGGCTATAAGAAAGCATTTATCCTCCACAAATTTGGGAATATGGAACTCTGAATGTTGTACCCTCATGTTAGAGGCTGGTGATGTTTTCCTACCATCCTGTGTTTTTTACATAACTCTGTGACCTACGTAATCCCTCTGCCGTGCCGACACTTTCACTTTCTCAAAGTAGCGTGCGTGCGTGGAAATGTATTATACATACAAAGAGTGTCACTTAGCCTGGATCCAAGGACAGGAATAGCTGATGCCTCATCCTTTAGTCTAGAAACATGCTTTTACTGCAGCAGGGAGGACGTGGTTGTAAATTAAACAGGACTCTAATGGACTTCTTGAAGACAGGTTGGGCATCAGGGTGTAGTGCCTGGCTGTGTAAATGCAAATGGCAGGAGCTGAACGTTTTGTGGCCTTTTTACAGCAGCTTTATGTTCGGAAATCTCCAAGCAGTTGCAGAAATGTTTCGGGATGGGGTGGGTAGCTCTGGGGACAGGCAGGACAGACGGCTGGGATTTGTTCGGGCCAAACAGGGATGCATGGACAGAGCAGAGTGGGGAAGGTCAGACCCCGCTTTGGACTTGTGTGGGTGGGAATGTAGAGGAAGAGGCACATATCCAAGGGCTTATATGCTCTGTGGCAAACAGGATCTAAATTGAGCAACAGCATGGAGTACAGCTGCACGCTGATGCTTGTTGCAGAGTTGCCATGTTTCTCCCATGGATGCCTTGAAAGAGAGGCTTAATGGAATTGCATACAAACAGTGGAGTCAGAACAATAGCCCCCTGCCATTTTAATGGAATGATTTTACTTTAACTGCCTTTGTTTTCTCTGTATGGCACAGACTTTTAGATTTGACATTGCCTGGCTGCATCGTAAATGGTTTTGGAAGATAAAAACAGCTTTTGTTACGAGGAAGCAGAACATTTCAGGCTTCTTTCTAGGGCGAGCACACAAGTAGCTTTGAGATCACGGAATAAACACATTAATGGCACGCACTGATGAATGGTTCCTTGGGGGAAATGGGTTTCTGTGTTGAGATTCACATTCCTTCTGCATTGTGGAGAGCATCGTACAGCACACTGAGAGGAGGGGAGTAACACAAACAGGAGACCAATTCTCCCAGGCTTTCTGCAAATTTGGCAAATGCCCAACAGTGATTTACAGCTGGTTAATGTTTTCAAAGCTTGCTTTGCCATTCTGCGTGGTAGGAAAAGGCGTCTGGGGTGGGGGTGAAGGTGCAGAGGGGGGGGCACGTCCTTTTAAATGAAAACTCACGCTCTAGAGTGTGCAGCCACAGCTTCAGAGTTATTCTGCTGCTCCAGAAATCGTTGAACATCCTGGGTTTGTACGTGTGCTGAGGCACCCTTCAGACCTTTGAGGTGAACAGCAGCGATAATATATGTAAATAGTCTTAATGACAGCCATGAAGTGATGGCGTGGTGAGCAACAGCATCACACGCGAGGGAATAGATTAGCTTTTTAGAAGTTAATAACAAATTTTGGTTAATGAACAGTGAAGTTAGCAGCACCTTTTTCATATGGCTTCACGCTTGTCTTATGATTTAATTTTAAGCAGTGTGTGCATACACTGAAGGAACTGCTTTCAGAAGTTTCTACTGCTCTCAGACTCCTCTGACCACCAGTGCTTCTGTGTGCCTGCAAAAGGCCTTCTTGCCAGTCCTGGTGAGTTAAGTCCTGGATGTTTTACCACCAGAGTTTAGTGGGGAGAAGAAGCAGAGGAGGGTGGCGTTTGAAATGGAAAAAAAAGCTAGTCTGGCTTTGTTGGCTCTGCCTTCTGAAACGTGATCCCGTCTTGTGGCCACTTGGAGGATTTCCTATAAAAAGGATCATTTTTCCCTCATGTAAGAATTTGAGGGAAGCTTGTCTTTGGAAATGGCTGATGTCAACATTTCTAGACAGCAAGTAAGGTTACAGTAATTATAAACCGGTCCTTGAGGGCAGTGGAATAGGATGCAAAATCAAGGTATTATTTTGTTAAAGGGTGGAGTGGAGGAATGGAGAACATGATATGCCAAGCAGGTGGACAGCCTGTGTTTAAAATTAGATAACAGCTCGGTTCAGATTCCCCACCCATCTCTTATTAAAAAAAAATATAGTGCTGTGTTGCCAAATAATAAAACTATATCCTGGTTTATATATATAGGACTAATAGCTATATAAAGGTCCAGTTAGTTCCTAGCTGGACACTGGTAGATGACAACATGAAGTTGGGAGGTTGCTGCAGGTTTTTTTTTTAATTTTCACGGCGTAGGATTTTAAAAAGCAAAAGAGGGAGAAGGGGCTTTGCTGTTGCATTTCCCCACCCAGGGAAAGCTGTCTTTCTGGCTGGTGGTTGAGCTGGTTGTATGTTTTAGCCTAACAATTTCTTCAGGCTCCCCAGAGAGGTCACAGTACCCAAGGAGGAGGTTGTGGTCTTGGGAGAACAGCAGCAGCCGCTTGACTTTGCTTACAAGCAGTTTTTGCTCACGTCCCTTATGATGTGCTTGTGATTTCCCAGAGTTTTCTGATGTTGGCCTTTGTCCAGGCTTAATGGATGTTTTGATGCAAAATGTTCTAAAATGGCACTTTTCAAACTGGGAGAAAGAACGTAATTGAGGGCTGCAGTTACTGCGTTTTGCAGGTTAAGAACTAAGGCTCAAAAGCTCTGGATTTTCCCAAGTTTAAGCCCACAGTGTGGTTTGAGAACCAAATCCAGATCTCCTGACGTCCATCCTTGTGTCTCCCTTGCTCTGTTGAGGAGCAGCATGAAACGAGACCGCTCCTGAAGCACTGAACACAGCAGACGAAGCTGTGGACAGCATTTTACATGCTGCAGTTGGAAGAACTTTACGTGGTGCTTCGGGAATCACGGAGCGAGGAGGCAGGCAGCTGGTCTCAGCTGCAGCCCCTCCATCATTGAGGTCCTGCACACCAAACCGTGGAGATGAGTGAGGATCCAGATGTTAGATGTACCTTATTTTGCTTCGGTTTGGCTGCTTCAGAAGGGACATTAAGCCCCTCTGTTTCTGGGTGGGGAAAAAAAATAATAATTTTGGACTATATGGGCCTTAGCAGAAGGGTTGTCCAGGGAAAAAAATGTTCTGTTTGCAGGCAGCACAGTTGATGTTTCTGCTGATTTTGAACATTTTGCTCATCTCTGCACGCTTCCCCTTGGAATCTGTAGACAGCTCTTTTCCCCAAAAAGCGTGCTGCCAGAAAATGTTGGCAGGGATCCGCTTAGTTGCTCAAACTCCAGCAACTGCTGTAACACGTACGTGTTCCAGGTCAGCTTCATAACAGGAATTAATTCCCAAAGACTTTCCTGCAGTCTCCAAAGCCCTCAGTCAAATCACACATCAGCCCCGTGTTTTCTGTCTCACTCCATGTTATCCTTCAGTTTAACCAAGTCCTTTTCTGGAGGGCGATTTGCCCTGTTTCCTGCCTTTCTCCCAGCCTCCTGCATGGCCCTGCTTGCCTGCCCTTTCTCAGGTGCACAAACCTTCACCTCTGGCTGCTGCTACTCCCTGGTGCTGCTTCAGCCATGACTCTGCCTTACAAAGCCCAGCTGAAAATACAGGGCAAACAAAGCACATGTCACAGCTGTGCAGAAATTGATGACGAATAGGGCCACTGGGAACTTACTTTCTTGTACTTCTGTGGCCTAATGCACACAGCAAAATCATCTCGAGCTGCTTTTGGTCAGGCTTGGTAACGTTCACAAATCCAAAGGAGGAGGCACGCTCTCCTGCATGGTCTCACTGTGCAGATCCTGACTTTTGCCCCCGTGGGCTGCTTCCACCTGCTCTGTGTAGAGCAGCAAGAAGAGGCAAGACAAGCTGCTGCCCTGTGCCTTTTGCACTTATCTTATCACTTATCACAGCTTATCTCCTCGCCAAATACCCACATCTGTTGGTGCAGACCGTTCCCCACCTCTTGGTTCCAGGTATTCCGGACCCAGCCTCAGCTGGGTGCTTCTCCCTCGTGTGTTAGGTCACTGTTCCACGTGTTTTACCAACGTAAGCATCCTAGGGGGGGGTACATCTCCTAGCTGGAATTGACTCCTTACAAAGGAGTCTTCTGGAGCACAGGAGCTCTCTCCCCAGGAGAAGAGGCATAACAACAGTGTCTGCAGATTTACTGCCTCGAGTTGACTCTCACTGAAAGATACACAAAGGATTTTTCTGAAACACTTCTTTTTTCCATCTTTTTTCATGGGAATGGATGTACCGTGCATACTGGTCACTATTCTGAAAGCCAGAAAGCAGCTGTAGTTAATGTCCATCATCTTTCATCAAAGTTACCAATTTGGGAGCAAGTGAGCAGGAGCTGGAGCTGTTGGCTACGACGTTTTTTCTTTTACCATTGGAATCCACAAAGATTCGGTAACATTTTCCTGCAGTGTGATCAGGCTGGGGCTGCAGTTCCACTGACATAAAACTGTCACCGAGTTGGGCAGATGGCTTTCAACCTGCTCTGGTTCCCTGAAACCGGTTCAAAGCAGTTGCACACAGCTTTGTGCTGGCATGAGGAGAGTTGGAGGAGGCAGCATGGGGTATGGAAGAGACAGGCTGGAAAGGACCGCATTGTTCAGCCTTCGTTTTCCTTAAGTGTCCTTAGGCCCACGGCCTGGATCCCCAACTCACATTCTTGAGCAGCAGCGTTGACTCACATGGGCTCACAGCTGGAGAGGCAGGAGATGATGCAGTCTCTGTGCCAAGGACACTGTAAAACTCAAGTGCATCCGAGCTGTGGTACCAATTAAACCTCTCCTGTTCTTGATGGGAGCGTTGGCCCTGGGAAAGAGAATTTTTTTCCAGCCATGGCCAACTGTGAGTCCGCTATTTGGGAGATCACATTTTAGTCAATGAAATTGTCCCACTTCTGTTTAGAACCACCTCTTGTGAAGCCAAAGCTATTACCCAGATGCTTGTCAGGCAGACACAAAAACACTTTGCAGTATATTTTGGCTTGCTTTTAGGGGACTTCCTGCCAACAGAGCAATGGCGTTTGCCCAAGTTTACCGTGAACTTGAGGGCAGATTTCTCTGTTCCTACCCTTGGAATGCTCCAGAAAACATGTTTTCCATTTTGCACAGGATGAAAGGAGCTTCCCTCGATGGGATTGCTGATGGCAGCATCCCAGGCAGCAAGCACAGTACTCGGTCTTCTCAGCATCAGACCAAACACTGCTCCCCACTATTTCATAGGGAGGGAATGCTGTTTCTTACTCTTTTACATAGTTTATTCTTGATTATTCTTAAGTTTGGGCAGAAATATGGTCAGTGCCCCAGAAGGGAGCTTCTTGAAACTCTGAGCTTGCCGTGTTCTTTCCTCGTTGGTAGAAAACATCTCCAGTGTCCATCCTTTGGGTGAGACACCTTTCCCAAGGAAGCTGTGAGCGTAGCTGCCTCCTCCTTCCTGGGTATTCTCTCTCTTTCCTGGAAGGTAATTCTGTTTGCAGGTCTTGCAGCTCCTGTCTCAATTCCCTGAGCTTGGTGCTCATTTAGAGCTTGCAGGTTTTCCCTGAGCCTGTCTGATGCTGGGTAAGAGGCTGGTACTTCTGTCTTATTTCTATGAAAGCTTTCAATGCTCTGGCAGGGAAATCTTTTGGCAAAACTCAACTCCTTGGCTGTGTCTGATTCACTCTTTGCTTGCATCATTATCAACCCATTGCCATCACCAGTGAATGTGACAGAAAATACAGCAGCACTTCTCAGAACTCAGCCTTTTTTGGACCAGAGGGTGTTTCAGCTTCTGACTCTTCCATAAACTAAGAGCGAGCCTAAAATTGCCTTGAAATCCAGCAGTCTGCTGCGGCATGTTTAGCTCCAAACCGATGCATTGCTGCTATCCATCAGTGGTTTTGTTTCCTTTTGTTTTTCCCAAAGACCCTCTTTTCTCTCTGCCTATCCTGCTGTCCCTCAGATTGCAGCGAGTTTTTGCTCCCCATGGTCACGGCTGGGTTGGCAGTGGGAGAGCTTTTCTCTCTAATCACACAACTTTGTGACAAACCTGGCTCAGGATGCCCAGTGCCTCCCAAAGTTTTCTCCTTTTCCTGCAGCAATAGCTCAGCACAGTACAGCTGAAAACCAGCTCGTGTCCGTATGGGCAGGCAGTAGCTACGTGTTGAAGAGCACCAGCAAAGCTTTTGGGGACAGCAGAGGCAAGGAGAAGCCCAGTTTTACTTGGCTTTTGGAAGCCTTTTCCTGCCAGACTTCTGTTGCCTTTACACGTCTCACCCATTTTCAGCACAGGGCAGCGCCGGTGCCTGTTTTTGCCGTGAACCAGGTGTTGGCTTGTGCCATTACTGTGCTCAGCCTCCACGTTTCCTGCTCCTGTAGTGTTGTCTTTGGATGAAATTGAAATTTCCCTCCTCCCCCTCCTGCCAAATGAGCTGCTGGGCGCATGGGCTCGTGCTCTGCTCGGTTTGCCTCCCTGCTGCTAGTTTGAAGCCAAGCATCACCAGGTGTACAAATGCACAGCTCAGCCCTGGACATAGTCACTGTTCTCTCTGTACTTTTAGACATAATATTTACACTTGGCCGTTACGCATAGCTTTATTTCAAATAAATGACTGTACTATATATTTGCTAGGCTTTTACAGTTTTTCTGTTCTGCAGCCAACATTGCAGCTGTGCCCAAACTTCTGGCTAGGGCACGTTACGGAGCCTTTTATGGACTCCCAGCACCGCTCTGGGCGTGCAACCAGACCTTCTCCATCTCCTGGCACTGGCACCTCTGCTCAAGCAACAGGTGAGCAGCTCCTTGTGGGCCTCAGCACCTATAGTGTCCCCTCCTGTTGCTTCCTCCATGCTGGGAAGGCTTCTAGCCCTGTGGCACAGACACACCGCTGCCTGATGAGGTGGGGGAAAGCCCACAAAGAGGAAGCCAGAAGCCAGTCCAGAGGTGGAGCAAGTGGAATTGGGGGGCACACGGTGCTGACCCGCTGCCGTCACCCAGGCAAGTCCTTGGGTTTGTGCTGAGTCAGGAGTTGAGTAATTCCTAGAAGCTCTGGGAAGTGTTTGTGGGTAATGGAACCGGGCGATACTGTGATATTAGTGGGTTCTTTTTCTGGAAATTCTCATGAAAAACACCAGTTCTTGTGCGCTTGTGGCTGTGAGCACGCATGGAGACCCTTGGCACAGGGATGGAGGTGTTGTTCCTGGCACCGTGACCGAATTGCAGACCAGTCAATTATGATCTGTTTACTTAAAAATGCCACCTGCGGTTTCAGTAGGATCCAGCACGAGTTTATGAGCCTAAACTGCTGCCCGCCATCACTGCCTGTTGTTTACAGAGCTGCTGCACGTCTCCTCAGGAATGGCTGAGCTGCCTTTGACCCCTACTCTGAGCTTGTGCATCAGATGGTCTGCAAAGCGCTTTGGGATTTGGAATGGGATTTCTAAAGAAATGCTTCTTAAATCCACTGGATGCAGGCTTGGGTGGGAGCAGTTATTCCCTGCAGAAAAATTCGGCTGCTACAGCTGAGATTGCTTAACAGTGGCACTTCTCCAGGACATCTTAACTGACAAAGTGCTGCTTGCTACCATTGCATCGAGAGTCCTTGGGAGAGAACGTGAAAAAATGTGTTAAAAAGCATCTGTTTTCCCAACTAGCTAAAATCCCTGGATAGCTGGGTGTAATTTTCCATTGTTTTTGAACGGATGATCACGGATTGCTCTTTGAAAATAAGGAGCACTGAAAGATGAACTGCAGGCCTGCTCCGGCGCGCGGTGACGTGCTGTGCGAGTGACCTGGTTTCCATGAGTTGTTCTCGCTTCCTCAGCCAGCGAGAGCCAAGGAGCCTTCCCTTAGCAAGGAACAAAATGTGTTGGTGGGAGCCTTCAGACTGGCTTTGGAGGGAAGGGAGGACTGGATCGATCCCTGGAGCTTACACAAAGGCTTTTGTAGGATCAAGGAGGTGTTTGGAGGGCAGTAGATGCTCAGCTTGGTTTGAAGCAAGCATAGAGGGCATCTCCAGTGCTTCTTCCTTTGCTTCTATGGAGCAAAGGTCAGTCTTCTCCCTGCCCTTCCTGGTAAAGCTGGCTGGAAAAACTGCCCAGGAACCTTGATTTCCAGCTGAGCAGAAAAGCAACAAACAAAAATAAATAAAAAAGGAGCACGCAACACCTTAACTTGATAGCGAGCTTGGATAAATTTGGGTATGAGACAGAATCCAGTCCATTAGGGAAACAGATTGTGCAAGGCCAGGGGGAGATCTCGGTTTGCTGTGCCAAAATAAGACGAAGAATTTGGGTTACGACACAGGGAGGTGCGAGTCCCTGCTCAGAACACCCCGAGGCACAGCACATCCAGCTCCCCTCCGCCAGCGCTGCGGGTCGGATGCACTCTGTCCCTGAGCCAGAGCAATATTCCTCTCGTTCTTCACATTCCTCGACTGTTCACCTTTTCCCCACCCAGCTCTTAGCAGAGAAAACACTTCTGAGTCAGATGGGGATGCTGAGGACGTCGAGGTATTGTGATTAGGAAGGAAAAAGCAGGTTAATATCAAAGGGTGGGGTGAGTGTTAACAGCGGGCTTCAGCACTAGTGTTGTGTGTTTGGGAGAAGTAAAGACCGGCAGAAATCTTACCACAAGCAAAACTGTGCTGTGAGCTGTGCTGAGGAGCTGCTGCCAGGCCTCACGTGTTTATAAAAGGGAAACTCTCCTGGTATTTTTAGCTGCAAAACTTAAGCTTAAAAAGACAGAGATTACAGACACCTCTGAGCCAGACAGGGCCATGGGCTGCAGCTGCAGGAAACCCCTGAGCTGTGGCTCTTTGATACACGTCTCTGAAACACATTTCTAAGGCATGCAGGTGGGGAGGGAGCTTTGAAGGAAGGGGGGGGTCACTTGGCAGTTTGCAGGACTGGAGAGAATTCAGGAAGTGCTCATTTTAAATTCCCTTTCTAAGAGCACTGTGTGTCCTGTGACAGTGCACAGAAAGCAGCCGTGGCCACGAGCAGAGCAGAAGTTGGGTTTCTTGAGGATCCAGGGGCTGGATTAATTTAATTTTGGATAATTTAAGACGTTGAATACAGAAATAAGTTTTAAAAATATTTTGAGACGTTTATGTAAAAAGGAGTATGTTTTTGTTAAACACAACAATGAAGGATTTGGGCTAGAAATTAAAGAGCGGCGCAAACAAAAGCAAAACATAGTGCTTGGGGTTTTTCTCTTCTTCTGTGGTTGATCTGCAGAATGTCTTTTGTGTCTTGATTATTATTTTCAAACCAGAGTGACTGTGGGAGTCAAATTCAGTGCTATTCACAGATCTGCTTGCATTTTTTTTGCCAAAAGAAATGCTTTCCAAAGGGTGGGATGGATGGATGGATGCTCGGTGGAGGAGCCTGAGCTCCATGTTTTGTTCTGCTCCAGAGCTGTGACTGTCAGACACGCTCTGTGTTGTACCAAAGTCTGTACAAAATCACCCACATCAGTGAATCCTCGCAGAGCAGCAGCCAGCCATGCAGAAGCCTCCCAGTGCACAGACCCAGACTTTCTAGTGATTGTCCCCCTTGCGTTTGTAGGGTTTCCTGGGGTTGGATGTGGCTCTCGTGCTGTGACTAATGCTCGCTCTCCCTCTGCAGGGTTTTGGCTGGTGTGGACCATCATCATCATCCTCAGCTGCTGTTGTGTTTGCCATCACCGACGCACCAAGCATCGCCTGCAGGCCCAGCAGCGGCAGCATGAGATCAACCTGATCGCTTACCGGGAAGCCCACAACTACTCAGCCCTGCCATTTTATTTCCGTACGTACCTCACAGCTCTTTGTCCGGCAGTCATGGGGAGCAGTGACCTCAGCAGGAGGTGTGGGCAGCTCCAACCTTAGCTCGTAGAATGGAGGGGTTGTATTCTGGCTGCTGGATGCATTTGAGCCCTCCTGAGTCTGGAGTTGAACGACACCAGCCCTACAGCACCAGTGAATCCCCTCTGATTTGGCTGCATGTGTGTGCGGTGATTACCTGGGAGTCTTCCTGGGAAGGTTTTTAAAACATCTCCTTCAGGATGCTCCTCCTTTCCAGCCTGCACTCCCAGCTGGTGGCACTGAGATGTGAGGAATTGGTTTTGTGAAATTCAGTCACAGGCTGCCAGAGCTGGGCCCATGCTGGCCTCTGCCCTGTGCTGTTCCCAGGCCACGCTGCTGCTGCTGAGCAGCCTTAGGGCTCCCACGAAGGAGCAAGGAGCTCAGGGAAAACACAATTCTGATTTTAGTGCACTGCTGCAGCCTCGGACTGGAGGTGCCACCAGTGAGTTTCCTGTGGTAGGTTGTTGAATCGTGCGTACAAACCTGCTTTTTCTCATTAAACTCTTGCCCCAGCAGCCCTTTACTCCTCAGCCCAAAGGTTGCACAATTACACGTGGAAAACTGCAGTGCTATCTCTAAATGTTTCTGTTATTTAAGGCCATTCTGTCTGCGTAGGCTGTTTTGTTGCCTGTTATGGAATAAATAACATCTTTCTTAGATTTGAGGGACTGCAAGTAGAACAAATTCACTTCTCTTGCCAGTACTGCCAGTTTATTCTGACCACACCAGAAAAGCTGAATCCAGCACTGAAACAACAACTGTAAGCCCAGATCCTAAGTTTCTTGTCTCTTTATATTTACACAAAGCTTTGTGGGATGAAATCTTTGCTCTTAAAAGTGGAAGCTCAGCTGAGAAGCCAGTGCTGGAGAGGGCTGGTGAGTTACCTCCCTGGTTGTCCCCCCCACCCAGCACGTGCTGTCCCCTGGTGAGGTTTATGAGGCCATGTTGGGGTATAACAGAATCATGAAGGTCAGAAAAGACCTCTAAGGTCATCTAGTCCAACTGTCAACTCATCACCACCGTGTCCCTCTGCCACATCTGCCCTTTTCTTGAAAACCTCCAGGGACAGTGACTCCACCACCTCCCTGGGCAGCCTGTTCCAGCGCATCACCACCCTTTCTGAGATGAAATTTTTCCTAATGTCCAACCTGATCCTCCCCTGGTGCAACTTAAGGCCATTGCATCTTATGGGGAGGTTTGCCTGGTAGCTCTAAGTGTGGAACCGAGAGCCAGAAGATCTGGCTGCTGTTCCCAGCTGTGTCCATCTCTTCATGCACTGGAACAGGTTGCCCAGAGAGGTGGTGGAAGCCCCATCCCTGGAGACATTCAAGGTCAGGCTGGACCAAGCTCTGAGCAACCCGATCTAGCTGTAGGTGTCCCTGTTGGTGACAGGGGAGTTGGACTAGATGACCCTTAAAGGTCCCTTCTAACTCTAAGGATTCTATGATTCTATTCTGTGCATCTGTGCCCTCCCATGCTGCGATTGCTGCTCCTCTCAAACACGAAGCTTCCCATTTGGTTCAAGTTCTAGCTCTGCTTGGAAAGCCCGCTGAGCTGCTTGGTGGGAAGCTGCTGGTAGATGATGAATGGCACGCTGACCTACATTCATGCCAAGCTTCCTGAGATAAGCTGTTCACCAAATAACTTCTCCTTGCCTCCCTCTTTCAGGGTTTCTGCCAAATTATTTACTACCTCCCTACGAGGAAGTGGTGAACCGACCGCCGACCCCCCCTCCGCCATACAGTGCCTTACACCAGCAGTGCGTCCCAGCAGGCAGCAGTAGCACAATCCCAGACACGCCGAGAAACCTGCAGCCAGCGCAGAGCGGCTCGGCAGCGCCCGGCAGCAATAACAGCAGCACTGACAGCACCGGGTCCCCCGGCCTCGGGGACCCCCAGCCTTCCACCGCCGCGCTGGTCGAGCGAGCAGTTGCCAAAATGCAGAGCGTGGAGCCCGGCGGCACCAGCACGGGAGCCGAGCTAGTGGAGACGGCCGGTCCCGAAAAGGATACGGAGTGCAAGGAGGAACTGCTGAAAGGTTACAGCTCGGAGAGCTTGGAGCAGAGCGGGGCCATCCCCGACGGCAAGGACAAGACGCCGGGCAGGCAGCGCCGCTTCACGGGCGACTCGGGCATCGAAGTCTGCGTCTGCAACCGGGGCCATCACGACGATGACCTCAAGGAGTTTGACGGGCTCATCGATGACGCTCTGGACGGGCCCCTGGACTTCTGTGACAGCTGCAGCGGCCGCCCGCACGGGGATGAGGAGGAAGGGCTCTTTAATGCCGCTGAGGAGCAGCACTGCGAACACAGCCACCACCACCTGCCCCGGCAGCCGGTGTGTGTGCTCTTGAACACAATAAACGAGCAGGACTCTCCAAACTCCCGCCCCAATAACTCCCCCAGCTAAGGAGGCAGAGCGGAAGGGGAGAATCGGGGGAAAAACAAAGGAATGAGTGAAATAAGCAGATTGAAACTTTCAAAGGAGGAAAAGGTGATATAACCTTTTTAGTTTTCTTTTTCCCCCTCCAGCGTAACGCGGGGACTCGTCCCGAAGGCCCGGCTCGCGGGGGACGGGCCGCTCTGGGTTTCGTTAAATCGTGTCCGTTCTGCTCCCTGGGGCAGGGACTGTTGTGTGTCCATGAGACCTTCTAACAAATGGAACTTTCCCAATGGTGATTTTGGTGATGGTTATTATGAGTTTGTTGGTTTTTAGTTTTCCGAAACACCGCTTTATCTCGCAATCAGTAAAGCTCAGCAAATCTCACCCTGGGAGGATACGAAATCACCGCCAGGCTCCGACCTCCAGGTGTCTTCCCAGAAGCAAGCAGCTTCTGACAGTGCCGGCAGTCAGCAGCCCAAGAGTTCTGGTTTGAGATAGTGCTCTTGAGGCATTGTGGATTTCTTTTCGACTTTTTTTTTTTTTTCTTTTGGTGTTTAACTTTCCCAAAGCTGATGAACGCCTCAACGCATCAGCCCGATAATCTCTGGTGCTTCAGTGTTTTGAGACAGCAGGTAGGAAATTTCCCACTTGAAGCTGGTGACTGAAGGACCAGTTTCTCCCAGGAGTGTTAGTCTACCACGAGCAGTCTGAAAAGAGAGGTTTTGCAGAAATTTGCCTTTATATGTAGTTTTCAAAGTGTATTCCTTCAATGCCTCCAAGAGCACAGTTAGAAGTAGAATCAAGGCAGCTGGGCTGCCTTCCAAGTACTGTGGTCTCCGAATGACCTTTTCCCAGTGTGCTGCAAAAGGGCTTGGCTTTATTTTTTTCCCTTATTTCGCACCCTGAGAGCAGCACACTCGAGTTAAGATGACAAAAAAATAAAACAAAACAAAGAACAGGGCTCTCTTTGGCCAGTGTGCCTTCAAGCTTCAGCGCTGCATGTTGAACAAATGGAGACGAGAGCTCCGTCCGTTGCGAAGGGATGACTTACCGTGTCGATGTGGAACACCTGTGCAGTATTTTTTTTTTTTTTTTTTTTT